>CM061918.1:2292445-2473005 GCA_031002005.1 Vandiemenella viatica | reverse complement strand
GCTAGTATTGGTATAATTTCTGCTACATTTCATCACTTTTGTTTTACATTGATTTATATTCAGTGCAAAATCTTCCTTCAGTATTTTGTTCATGCCATTAAATAACTTCTCAATATCCTCAGCCCTCTCTGCTAATAAGACAATGTCGTCAGCAAATCGTAGCATACTGATTTTTTCTCCCTGAAAACTTATGCAAATTTTATAGATATATAAAAAATTGTTCCAACGTGGTTTTCCTACTGTATTGTTACTGTTGCTTTTTAATTTTGTTGGTTTGTTGTGTAGGCTCTAGCGATCCCGTCGCTTCTGTCAGACATTTCTGTAAAGTGGACCCTGACTTCTAGTGTGTAGGTTCCCAAACAGGGGGGAGGGGGAGGGGGTAGGGTGGACGAAGACACGTCAAGGGCGCCGTGGGGTGCGAGGTAGCTTCACCCCCGAGTCGCCTGCTGTACACCGTCCATACACTACGCAGCCTCTTATGAACCCCCGCACCCCCAACGTAGCCTTCCCATCCCCTCCCCTCCCCCATCACCCGTGTCTGTGTGACGTAGCCTCTTCCTTCTTAATTCCAGAAGACATTTTCTGCTGTTTTCTCCAACCAGGCTATCGTCAAAATTTTGGAATGTATAGTGGAACATGATCGATATTTGCTTTATCCTACATTTCCATAATTACCAAAGTATTCTGAATGAGAGGGTGACAATAGCCACTCCTGTAAATGAAATCCTCCGTTTCTTCTTGAGGTTTTGCTAAAAACATTCTCATAATCTCGTTCATAATTGTTTGTAGACTGATAAAATAGATCAAAGTATACATGCGGCGTAACGAAGGAGAGTTGATTTTTCATAAGCAGTTGTGTTCCCGTTCTTTCGAAATTTCCAACGAATTATTATTGATTATGCTTAAAAGGTTTTCACAGCTCATTGAGACCGTTTTACGTGTTGCAATCTCTCTCGAAAAACAATTTCGATAAGTCTCGTTAAGTTTATCGTGCAGCACTATACTTTGAAGATGAAATAACACTTCAGGATGAACTATAATCAAAGATGCACTAAAAACCATCTGACAGATCAAAACTCGAATTGTTTTATCAAAATGTGGTGTGGTGACACGCGGGCAATCCGAATAAAAATACCTTTTTTCAAAATAAAAAAACTAAAAAACTAATGCATGCAGTCACTAGAGTGGAAAATCCCTCGTGACGTGTCCAATCATGATCGAAGTCGTGCGTGCCACTTTCACTCTTCCAACAAAGCTACTGCAGGAAGGAAAGCTTCCTGCCCGAACCTCCATCTCGACTGACATTGTTATTTGCCTTAAAACTGATGGTCACCCCTGGAAATGGTTTTCTCTGTTCATAGCGCTCCGTGGTTCAGGTTCCACGTGAAGCCACGTGAGTCTTATTTACCCAGTAGGACTACTGGGTTCGGACAATCACGATAGAGGGGTTTGCGCGTATATTCGAAACTCTGCCTGCCAAACAAGCCTTTGGGGTCTGTCGGACAGCATTTACACTGACAGCTACCAGGCAGTGTGCGTTAAGGTTTAAATGTCTCAACGTGTCGTCTGCGAAGAACATAAAAAAATTAATTCTAATTGAACTAACTATATTAACAAAAGATAAGTTAGCAAAATTTGCTCACAAAATGTAAACACAATACTTGTATAAGGCTACAAGAAAATATGAATCATAAACGCACAAATCAAATTTTTTAAAAGCCATGAATATTATAAAATACGGCATTTCCAGGACTTGAAGACATTACTGCATTGAGGAGGGCTCCGTTTAAGGATCTGCTTTGTTAGGGCATTGTCGCAGGTGTAGGTCTTAAGGGACAACAGCACACGCCGATAACAAACAATAGGTTCGGTTGATTAATGCTGGTCCTCGGCACGGAAATGGTTGAGAAACGGAATTGTAACCAACCTAAGGGTTTTTTTTTTTTTTTTTTTTTTTTTTTTTTTTTTTAACCTGATCTGTTATACTGAAACGGGGTGTGATGATTTTCTATTTCTGCGTAACGTCTAAATCATTTTGTAATAAGAACCCCGTGTTTTCGGAGATGTTACTGTAAGATGACGACCGTAAATAGGACATTATTATAAACAGGTTCACGTCACAGACTGTCCTGAAAAGTAGAACAGCGAGACGTCAGGTGTGTTAAGTGATACGGCAACTACGTATCTTCACGGAACTCTGAAGAAAGCATTCTGTGTGTTCTTCTTTTACCTTTTTTTTAACAAGATATTTTCTGTACGTACGGCGTAGCAGGTGAGGAATACTTTGCCGGTGCTATTCTGTCGTTCAGCAGCCTTGTCAGCTGCGCATATCGCGTGTCATGTCACTCGCAGTCTGTTTGGGTCGCAGCCCATCAGGGCTATTAATAGGGTAAATGAGTTAACGCGGCGAGAGGCGGGGAAGGGCCAAATCGAGCTGCAACCCACACACAGGCGAAAATGTCCTCAACGCCGCAAACAATCGGGGTTATTACACACGCAGATTATCAAAATACACACATATTAAAGGAATATAAAACACTCTCGCTACCAATATTGCATGCATAGGGTTTTATTTTAATTAAGATTAATCGTTACTAAATGCTACGTGTTAAAAAAAAAAAGTTCTTTTTGCCTATGGCTTCACGCCTTATTGATGTCAAGGTCATTAGACGCGTTGAAGAGTGTAGGGCAAGGAACGGAAAGGAACATGGCCATACCCTTTTGAATGAACCATCCCAGCATTCGCTGGAGTGATTTGGGGACCCCATAGTAAACCCAAATCTGGATGACCGGACGAGGATTCGAACCCAATCCTCCGAATGCGAGGCGAGAGGGTTAAGCTGCGTATCCACTGCCGAGGTTCTGTGATTCGTCAGATTGTAAACTAGAAACCCAATGAAAAATGCATTGGCATTTAAGGAAATTAATAGAATACCGTATGGTATGAAACTTATTAAAGACATGAGATATGAATCCTTCGAGGATACAATTATCAAATTTTACGAGAGCGATAAAGGTTCTTAAAATAGTTAATTGAGCTTGATGTGAATAAAGTGAACACACAATTTCGGGAGACGATTTCAGTTATTGAAAGACGCTGTAACTGCAAGATTTCTAGCAATTGGATACTCGTGTACTAGCCTGCAACAACTTTTTAGAGTGTCAAAACAATCAGTTTAGAGAAAATTCCTGATGTTTCTAACGCATTAAGGAAAGCTCTGACTAGAAACGTAAAATTAAAAGAGATTTTACGTTTCTAGTTATTATAAAGGAGCGTGCTGTTTATAACTTTAGAAACACCAGGCAGCATTCATTAGTTCTGTAACTTTTCTTCACAGTGACTTATGGATAATGAATAATTTTTGTAATATATATCGAGCCATATGCTAACATGTTTCCTGTGACGTAGTTATTGTTAAATTTCACTGCAATAAAAATGATGTGCTATAGTTGAAGCTAGGTATTGCAGGGGAAGACATAGATTAGAATGTGTGAAGGAGATAGCAGAGCACGCAGATTCTAAAGGATATGTTGAGATGAATCTAGAAAGGGAGGAAGGGTTTCCTCAAACAATTCGACGGAATGGTAGAAAAAATGTAGCATTTTGTGTCCTGCATTACACCGAGGAAACTTAACAGCTAAAACAGGTAACAAAAGCTCAATGCCACACGAGAATAAAGATAGTAGATGCACTGGATAAAGCTGCTGTCAATAAAGTAGAGAATTTACCGGCGGGTGAAGTTATATTGGAGGTAAGATGTGAGAGGAAAATGTGAAAAGAGAAATAATCAGTGTATTTGCTGATGATATCGTGATGTTACCACGTAGTTAATAAAGGAGGCTTACGAAATGGAAAAGAAATAACATTCAAAAAGAAGAACGGGGCACACTAACGATTGGTTCGCACTGTGTATAATAAACCGTAGAGAATTTGTGCATGCAATTTTATTTCAAAATAGTAATTGCAATGTACGCTACTGTTGATAGAGAAGGAAAAACCGCAGAATTTGCTATTGTTATCTGTGTGTTCACTCATCGCGCGACAACAAACTGATAGATTTTAGCGAAACAGGACGGAGTGATAGCTCATGTCGTCAGGTTACAACACAGTATACACTACATTGCTAGCCCAGTTAGTTAATTATATGGATTTGTTGTTACATAATTCTAATGGCCTTGATATTGAAATGTGTTTCATTTACAGTTCACATAGCGATACTGTAGTAACTTCTACTGAATTAGTGACGACGGAAGTATAGAACCAATGAAATTAATAAAAAATAGGAATCCCTAAAAACATTTGCTATCCATGTAATATAAGTTTTATTCCTGGTCCAGGCACAATTCAGCACGTTAAATATGGAACTACTTCCTTTAGTAACGTGGCGCTTATGTAAGCAGTTTAAATGGTTTATAAAACTGATTTCAGAGTATATTATGCTGTAACAAAATATGTCAGTGGCGATTCTGGTCAACTTAACCACAACCTCCACTAATATTGCATTCGGAAATCATAGCTTCTATTACCCTCATATGAATAGCGACGGGCATCACCTATGGAAAACCTTGTAAGGAAAAATAGTAGCGATCGGATCTACTGGAGATCGCGATTCCGCCAAAATAACATTCAGTAATGACGTCATAATACTACTGTACTCAATCGCTAGACATTATTTTCAAGCAGTAATTCCAGTTGTAATACAGCCTGGACCATTATTTTCAGGCAGAAATTAGGTTGTAATACAGCCTGGACCAGCATACCACTGTTAAATGTACTTCGGATAGTATTTCTAGAGGAGTCTTGTGTTTGACCACGGCAGTGTTATGACGCCAATTCCTGGCGAAATCGCGATCTCCGGTAATTTAAATAAATACATTTTACTTTAAATGACTGAAAGTATAATATCAATAACGGATAAATGACATTTATTTGACTTAATTATACGGAATTGTTAATACATATTACTCAGAAGCTTAATTATATGACGATCTACATATTTTGTTCGCAGTTCACATAGCAATACAGTAATAACTTCAACTGAATTCCTGACGACGAAAGTATAGAAACAAATCAAAAATAAATTCGGAATCCCAAAAACGTTTGCTCTTCCATTTAATATCAGTTTTATTGCTGGTACAGGCACAATTCAGCACAATACATATGGAACTCCTTCCATCCGCATGAAATAATACCTTCAGTGACATAGAAAGGAGTTTAAATTGTTTAAAAACTGATTTCAGAGTGAATTATGTAGTAAAAAAATGTGTCAGTTGCGATTCTGGTCAACTTAACCACAATCTCCACTAATATCGCGTTCTAAAATCGTAGTTTCTATTACCCTGATATGAATAACGACGGGTATCACGTATTCAGGAATTTATTCTGGAAAAGCTTGTAAGGAAAAACGAATGAGGATTATTTTTAATGATATTTTTCGTAATATGAGTGTCATACTGTGGTTAGATTACCGGAGTATTTGACTATGATTTATTTAAATAAATGCATTATACTTTAAATGACGGAAAGTATAATATCATAAACGGATAGAGTCATTTATTTGACTGATATATTTCGTGATTACGTACCTTTCACGTAAACTTTCTCTGAAATTTTAATAAACTTCTTTATTATCTGCCAAAAAATTCTTAGGTTATGTTTTAACCTAATTCTTATAACTGATACAGATAATATAACATAAACATCGAACACTCCTTACTTGAGTTTCTGGATCTATTTGTCGTAAATAAACAAAAAGCAACGAAAAAGGAACAACTGTAACATGGTGGCTGTTGATTCGCGAGTGACGGCTGGCACGTGACCACGTGACCATTCTGTAGCCAATAGCTATAGACGACGTACGCACACTCCAGATTAGCATTTTATATAAGAGGATACGGATTAATAACATATTATTCCTACTGACGCCGAGGCAAAAACAGCTTGCTCTGGAATCTGACGCCTCACGCAAAAATTAATCAATACACTTAACGGGTAGAATACTTAGTACCCAAATTCGAACATGATACACAGCCCAAAATCCTAAATTTTAGAATTTTTGTATGTATCAAAAGCCAACCATTTCGACTAAACTGTCGGTAGTGGTAGCATGTGTGTCGTTAGTGATAGCTTATGTTACGTTTTTATGTGTCTTCGACACGCCGAGAAGTAAGAAAAGCGTCCATAATAGATTCAACAGTATTAATATTGTCTGTTGCAAGCCTTACCGCATTACAAACGTGTGCCACGATTTAATATAAAGAGGTCCGATGTTGAAAAAATTTTGCGTGGTGTACGGTTGGATTTTATTTCGGTAGATTTGACCGCTACGACAATTGCGTCGGGAACCGTTCAGGGTAATAATTATTTCTAGTGATTCGGGTTTTTTCTGTACGGACCCAGGATCTCCAACGGGAGATTTGACGCCTTGCACAATGCTTCGCTAGCCAGTGAGGGTACGTCATGTTACTCGGCGTGCCATCCCAATTTCGTTTTTCCATGGTTTCCCGAAATCGCTACAGGCAAATGCCGTGACGATTCCTTTAGAAAGGCACTTCCTTCCCGTTGCTTCCCCAGTCCCATTCTTTTGGGAGGAGAGGTACTTTATGGCCTGATGCGTCCTTGGAACGTGCAGTTTCGAAGATAAAGGGTGGGAGATGGTAGATGCTTCGAAAAAGTGGAGTAAAATGGAAAAACCGGACACTTAACAGAGTCGGCTGTTGGCGAGTTTTCGTTTGATACTCGTGAAGATTATCCGAAGCAAATCTTTTCTTGAACCTCCCTTAAACGTGGTACAGTTATTCAGTTGCATGATTTGTTTTTCTGTATTACTAGTAGTGATTAGTGGTGCGCCGTTCCTGAGCTACAGGTGTCAGCTGTTGTGACGCTGCGTATTGATTGCCGCTGGCTCTGGCTCTCCCGCCACCTGTTGATTCCAAGCGCGAAGTGTCTACGGCGCGCGCTCAGTGTCGGGGAAGCAGCCTCCCGCGTGCACTCGCATTATCCACCCAACCATGTGCTGGAGCGAGAGGGAAAACAGTATTACAGCACAGTGCGCGAGACGTGAGATACGGACCGAGCGTAGCCCTGCAGTCCAGAGGACGCGGGTTCCAATCCTCGTCCGGCAGTCCAGATTTCGATTTTTGTTGTTTTGCTCAAATCACTACAGGCGAATTCCGGGATGGTTCATTTCCATGCTCGCAGTATTTTCTCGCCTTTAATGACTCTACGTCGACGAGGCCATAAGCCACGAGATATGAAGCCATTGACGATACAATCAATTTTTAGAAGAATGGCTAAGGTATATTTCGAGATCTGAACTCCTTTAATTACGTATGAAGAAAACAAACGCAATATCAGCAAATGCAATTTCAGTTACTGGGAGACTCTCCCTGGCAACACACCGGGATGGAGGCGCAAGGCAACACACGTGACTGACGCGTGAGCCAAGGTTCCCGCGTGCGTCGCGCCTAGTGGACACACGCCTCAACAATTAGACGTTTCAATCAGAAGAAAAGTTAGGAAGAAATGCTTAAAAACTGATAGTGAACGTTCAAGCTTTATCTATTCCAAGTTCCCATTTTATTTATTTATTTATTTATTTATTGCCTTTACGTTGTAGTAGGGGCCTTGGTAGATAAAATTTTTATAGTTATCTTTCATACATTCATGATTAATCATTAATAAATGGGGATTTTAATTTTGTTTTGTGAAAGAGTGAAAATATGGATTTTTGCAAGAATCTCGATGTTTGTTGGAATATAGGAAAACTGTAACAATATGACATTTATTTTCTTATCATTGGCGATTACAAGTCTGAGCGAATTTACCGTTAACATTAACACAAATTGGCAAAATCATAAAGCAACGCTCAGAGCTATAATTAGCCGTCGTGAGCAACCAAACAATTGTGTATTTACTTTCAACCCATCTCAGAATTACTATGCAAGAAATAATGATATTTGGAAAAAATGTACAATACAAGTTATGACGACCTCAGATATAGGTATCATAATACTGTGACTTAACAATTAAAAATCATGGGCGCCACGAATGAACAATATACCATTCAAAAATAACTAGTTCTGGTAAATTACGCTGCTACCTCAGGTTTTTTGTTTTTTTTTTTTTCAGTTACAATGTTAGAACATGGATCTATCCTCTCAAAGACGCTTAAGGGTTCAGTTTCCTGGAATGCACAATCAGATGGCTTGGTCGTAATAATTTACCATTGTAGTTCTACGTCTGATGTCTGCGGTGTTCGGAGATGACCCACGGTATGTGAGACTGTCTCACAAGGCGCCTACAGGCACGTTCGATCTGGTAATGCGCATCATCGCATTACTGGCTGTGTCGCCGTGCGGAACTGCTCCAGCCAGCCGGCAGCGTCAGTTTTCCGACACCAGGAGTCGAACGGCAGCAGTTATTTGCCCCGCGTATATCATTGAGGTCGGACATATTCGGCTAAGTTCAGGGACGACCCTGTGCCGGGGTGGCAGGCATTTCCCACTAGGTGAGCGACCTTGTTGACCGCTCATCCCCAGGGAGCAGAATGTGTCGTCCGGCAAAACCTTTCATCCGCGACTTCCTGTCGCCGTGGTTCGGGAAAGCCACGATTAGCTTCAAGCCTACACAGCTGAATAATTCTTTAATATTCGTTGCAACAAGATACACTGAATGTTCACCATTGCATTACAGTCCTCACTTGGAATCTTGCGTACTTTAGGAAATTACTAAAAAAAACTATCTAGGTGGTCGCCCAAGATTTATGAAAATTACTCTTATGATTTATATAATAAAAAATGCACATTAGAATGTGGCGACAGCACGTCACGTTATAAGGTGCCGTCTAAGTCGTGGTCATGACGAACGAGAAGTGCGTTTGGAATGTGGTGTTAATAGTAACCTTCCCATTCTTAGGAATAACTGTGTTGATGAGTTACGATCAGAGTCTAGGAATTATGCAGATGACATAAAGTTATACAGTAGGATCAAAACTGGTGAAGACTGTAAACAACTGCAGGGTGACCTGGATAGAGTATCTCAATGGGTTGGTCAGCATGGAATGAAAATAATGCCAAGAAAAGTTTGATGATCATGTGCATATTACGTTAGACTGTTCTGTGGTATGCATGCATAATGATATGCATATTCCTTGAGATTTGGTTACATTCGTGCTTTTGTTTTTGACATGTTGTTGGCTGCTAGGAACGAATTATTGACCGACGTGGTCGAGTGCAATATCCGAAGTCCGATAAAAGAGTAACGGTTGTAGTTTCAACTGGTGTTGGTGAAAATTGTTAAATTATTAACTGAGTGAATAAAAGTTTTTACCAGAACAATTAATGACTTGTGCATCTGTTCATAGTTAGATGTTAGCTATAAAATAGGCTAAAGAAGAAAGGAAGATCGTGTTTGAAGATAACAAAATTATTTTTCACGCGATATTACGTAAATCAGAGCACTAGGTTGGAACTACATAAGTGAACAAAAAATATTAACACAAGAGTCAGCTTATTAGGAACGCAGATAAAAAAAACCGTTAATTACAATTGTAGGATAGGTTCAGAATTGCTTGTTGAAAGCTTGTAGTGTAAATATCTTGACATAAAGTTTGATAAAAAAAACTCAATTGGGCAGCACATCGGGTAGATGGTAGGAAAACTTTACAAAATCCTTCATTTACTGGAGAGGGTGATGAGAGGATGTACCAGAGAAGTTAGGGAGTTAGGTACAAAACTGTGGTCAGACCATTGGTTTCAAAATGGTGGTGTAGTTTGGGACATACATTTTGGTTATCAAATACATTTGTGTGTGGAAATTATCGCAGGACCCAGTCAGTAACTGATATAATAAGGGAGCTGGGTTGGGACTCATTGAAGGAAAGGAGGTGGGTGAAGAGAGTGTTGGGAATATACAGGGCATATGTTGGTGATAGAGCTTGGAGGGATATTGGTCAAGGAAAAGTGCATGGACGGGGAAAGGCGTCCATGATCACAAGCTTGCACTCGATTTCATGCATAAGGGAGTGGGAAAATTTTCTGTTGTTAGTAAGGGTGTCTGGTATTGGAACAAATTACCAAGTTCATTGATGAATAACGCTTAAGGAATATAAAATTAAAATTTGTAAATTAGAATAATAAATGGGGGAAGAATTTAAATTTGAATTATAAAAGAAAATTTATGTATATATATATAGGAGTAAATGGATGACTGGGGTAATTGTCCCCGGAGTGTTAGCTGCATCGCAAGTAAGTTAATAATAATAACTCCCTAACGCGGCTGCTGCTAGTCTCAGAATATTGCAGGGAGTGTCTTACTTGTTGTGGGATCGCAGATGCAGGTGTGAAGGGGTAACGCTGTGCAGTGATCCTCGTTTGTGTCGTCAGACGTCATCGGCCGGAACCTTGACGACGAGCAGCCTGCCACATCCGAAAGACACATAAATCTGGATAATAGCGCGATTTGACCAGACAGCTAAATGGAGGTCCCCTCCACACTCTGTCAGGGGCCGACAAAGCTGTCTCCCTCGAGCACGCTACACGTCCTTGTCCTAGTCCTTTATAGTGATCACTCAACACCTGACGCTAATAACGCTCCTGCCAGGGCCTGTAGCAACAACACTAAAGCCGGGCGCACATTGACGCGTAGTTGACGCAGGCGGCGCAGCACAGTTTACTGGACTCATGCAAAAATTCCACACTTCGGAGAAAGCATTTTTGTTTTGCTGTTTTTTGTTTTGCTTTTGTCTTTACGCTTCGTTGACGTCGAGGTCATTAGCGAGTGGGTGGGATTGGGGACAAGGAACGGGAAGAAATTCGGCCATGGTCAATTGAAGGAAGCTTCCCGGCATACATCTGGAGAGATTAGGGGAAGCCATTGAAAACCCAATTCTGGCTTGCCGGACGGGGATACAAACCCGCGTCCTCCCGAATGAAAGGCCAGAGTTATCCCAGATGTATAATTAATTTGTAAAATGCACACTGTATAGCTTTTTTGTTGTTTATTTTATTCAGTTCGTCTGTCCCGCGAGTCAGTCTTCACAGTGAGAGCTGCTGCAGGACGTGGACGTCAGAGCGATGCAGGAGGTGGCGAGTGGCTCAGCTCGCCACCTCCTGCTGCCTGACGGCCTGCGCTGGCATCGGATGCGCTGGTACAACCACGGCAATTAGATTCAGTAATCCATTTAATACCTACCATACATATTTAATTAAGAAACACGTAAAACAAATTTTGAAATTTTGAAATTTCCTGCAATAACAATGGCTATCTTATTATAATTATTGTTATTTTAATCGCAATTAAAAGGACCACTCTCCAGCTATTACATTTTATCGCTTCCTCGTGTTTTATTCGTTAGATTAACGCGGAATCAAAAATCGTTTCGTATCGTTTGCATTTAGGTACAGGCTTTCTACGGAACCGTTATGTGTAAGCGGTAACGCTCAGGCCTCGCATTCGGGTGGACGCGGGTTCGAATCCCCGTCCGGGCATCCAGATTTAGGTTTTCCATGGTTTCCCCAAATCACTCCAGGCGTATGCCAGGATGCTTCCTTTAAATGGCCATGGCCGAATTCCTTCCACCGAAGAGTGGAGCTTTTGCACGGGTCCGCTAATAATTCTAAAAACTATTAATTAATTCAATACATATAAACCGTATGGCAGGCATCAGCCTAGCACCTACAGAGGCTCACAGAACACTGAAATATAACTTAACTCCTGGCGCGTCATATCGGAAATCACACCGGGGATCTCAGAAATGTACTAAACAAACTAAATAATCAGACTTGGAGGAAGTTGGAGACTTACATTTTGAGAAGGTAACGTAGATTTTTTTAACCTTCCATTGCTCTTTCGTGCGTTCAAGGGACTCTTAATGCAACTACAACTTTTGCGTTATTACTGAAACTTTCTGTGTCGCTGGAGTAATTTGAGTTGCGTAGTTGGTAACGGGAGTCCGACAGGATGAACCAGCCTGCGTCTTCACCCACAGTGGCGCTACGTTATTGTTTTTAAACAATTAAGCGCTGGCAGTTTGTCTGCAAGCCTCGGCGGATGAAGGAGTAATTTTCCTTGAACTGGGTGCATCTCCCTTCACTGCCTAGCGTCAGTATAGTATAGTATGAATCCAGTAAGTTTTAAGTTGGATTTTGTGCATAATATAATTTTTTATTTTTATTATTTCTCGTGTCCAGGACGTAACATTACAAGTTGAAAAAAAAAATAACATGAATTAATTAATATCAAACTATAGAACACAATTAAATGGAATGTTACCAATATTCCACAATCTTGATGGCCTTCTCGTTTGCCCTAAAAAGGTTGTCGGTATTGCAGGTTTCAGGGAGATTCCTGCATATCAGAAGATGTTGCGAGTTCTGAAGCTCACCACATTCACATAGATCGTTGTCAGTAGTGTAATCCCATTTTTTAATATTATACAGTATCTACATCGGGACACTTCAGTTCTTAAACTGTTTAGAGCCTTACATATAGCATATGGCTGGTTACACCCCACAGCTGGTGCCTCTTTGATGTTCCTTATAATATAATAATAATAATAATAAAATGAACAAATGCAACCAGCGACAGTAGATGGCTTATTAATACAACAGACATTCAACGTCCACGACCCGATTCCTTATGTGAATCCTCTTCCGGTTTTTATCGCGTTGATGTCGACTACAGATAAGATCGAACAAAACCGGTTTAATGAGGTGCTATTTACTGGCACCCGATTGAATTCAGTAGGAAAAAAAGTAACACATCGTTATTATTATTGCAAAATTGTTTTTTAAATGCTATCTATAAATTGAACAAACAAAATTTTAAAGTAAAAAAATGCTTGTTGCGAACATTTTTTAAAAAAAATATTTTCACTGCCTATTATCCGATGCATGAAATTCTTTATCGTCTGTCATATATCAACTTTTGCTTAAAAATTTACTGAAGTATCAAACTATGCAATTATGTTTAGAAACGTTCAACTGATCATTATGGTTGTTCTATAAACTATAGTATGCTACATTTCACTACAAATTAAGAAACGATTCTTGGATCTTAAGTATCGGAGAAGATAGTGAATCAATAAATATTTTTGCCAAAACATCGTTAAATCGTAGAATAAAAAAGTTATTATCAGCCCCATCAGCTATCCAGCTTTCATTCCATGACGTCTATCAAAAAAAATTATTCTTCTGCTCCACACTAAACCACTTATTATTATTATTACTAACCCATATTTGTATTATAGAGCTTATTGTCTACGTTGACATCTTTAGAGGAGCGAAAGAAATGGGGGAAGGAACGGGAAGAAATTCGGCCATGCGTTTTTGAAGGAATCATCGCTTCATTCGTCTAGAATAGATTGGGAAAACTGTGAAAAACCAAAATGTGGACTCGAACCTATTCCTCGTTGTCCCACCAGCCAGATTTCAGTTTCCCGAAATCACTGTAGGCGAATACAGGGATTAGTTCCTTTAAAAAGGCCATTACCAAGTTCCACGCCGTTTCTTCCACCCAGTCCTTCCCTGTCCCTAATGACTTAGCATCGACGAGGCGTGTTACCATAAGAAAAAAATTCACCGTCCAGTTTTTTTTCGATTTTAGGCTCTGGAGATAATTAGAGGCGAAAGGACTGGAGACAAGGAACACGAAGGAATTTTACGATAGTGTTTTCCAGGAACCCGTCCATCGTTCGCCTGGAGTGAGTGATTTGTGAAAACCTTGGAAAACCCAAATACTGTTGGCGGGACAGGGACTCAAACTCGCGGCTTTCCGAATGAACGGCCTGAGCGTTATCACTCACCTGCCACGCTCGGTACGTTTTCGTTTATTTTAGTTAAATCTTCTACTTAATATATGCACTCATTAGCATTTTATTTTAATTTAGTAATCAATACTTTATGCCACTCAGTTTTTGCATCGTATTTTCCTTCATTTTTGAAAGTTGTCAAAATTGTCTCCTAAGTAACATAGAATTTCTTTTACACTTTATATTGCTCCATATGTTTCATACTTTTCTACTGAAATACTGCCGGATGTAACATATTTACCAGGAAGGTTCTATTGGAGGTGAATATTCCATTTGGAGAGTTTTGGAATTAGATAAAAATCATAAAATACTGCAAATTCACGATGGAGATGAAGAATGTTAATGTCTCCCGTGGACGATTTCGTTTCGAATTTTGTGCCTGAAGACGTGGCAGCCAAAGACCATCAGAAGAAGATTTTTTTTTTTTTTTTTTTTTTTTAACTGCTTAACGTCTCCTATAACAACTAGGTCTTTAGCGACGGTCAGAAGAAGAAATCAAGAAGAGGAAGAGAAGATGGCTTTGTTATATCGTGAGGAATGAACAAGGATCAGTTGGAAAACGAACGGTGGAATGAGACGGGTTAGACCTGAGGGAAGATAAACTGTATTGTTACGCATTTTGAATATTTGGGCCGTTTTCTTTAGCTGCTATACTATCACTGGGTTTTCATCCGTCTATTGCGGCTACAAAAATAAACTTCGCTTTGGCATACGCGTTTCGGTTTATCATAGCATCATCGTTGCCGTAAAACAAGTTACCAACAGGTTTGATATTCAAAATAATATGTTTATGTAACTAATGGTATTAATCTATTATTAAATGTAAGTTATAGCCTCTTAACTTTCCTTACAGTTTTTTGTATATTATATTACAGTTAGGAACTGTTCTAAATTAGACTTGTTTTTCCTGCTTCTTGAGTTTTACAACACTAACATTTCCGGTATACAAAACATGTTTACACACGTGACTTTTTTCAACTTGTAGCTTCTAAACCGATTTTTATTGTTTATACTTGTACCTCATTTTCAAAGATGTTTTCTATGTAAAATGTATTACCATCGTAGCCTACTTTGTTTGTTTCATGCGGTTAACTTGTAACTCTGTTATAGCATAGTGTTTGAATGCGAGATCATTTTGAGTGTGCTAAATAATGTCTGGTTCGTGAGAGGGACGTATTCGTTGATCATGTTTTCCCCTTCAGTTAATGTTTTTAGTATGTGGATATTTTCTTAAATTGGTAGCATATTTTTCCTGTAATTGTTAATCGTCAGTATTTGCATATCTATTCCTACTTCTGTGTGTTTGTGATTATTTTCATGTAAATTTTCTGCAAAGGTAGAATGATTAAAGCATCTTAATGTCCTCAAGAGCTCTTTGTATCGAATTTTCCTGAATGTTGGAAATGAATTTAAGCTGTATTACTATTAAATTGTTTTTTCAATATTGTTGTTGGTTCAGAAGGATATACTTCTTCGCATTTTTCTGAAAATGTTACTAATGCTGTATTTGATTGTTCTCAAGTAAGTAGTTGTGTGTCGTTGCCTGTTTTCATGCTGTGTGTTTTTAGTGAGTGTTGTTTCAGTATTTATTTGATGAGCTTGGTGTGTTTATTCTACATATTTGCATCACAATATTTTTATTTTTTAATTAATCTTTTGCACCATGTTTGTGTTATAACTATTATTGGAGCCTGTGTTCTTGAGCTCTGTTGTATAATTTTCTATGGAGAGGGGAATCTTATTCTTAGTGTGGAGCGTGCGCCTGATAGCAGCTTATTTGTGGTTGATAAGATGATTGGAAGTAGCATGTATTGTGTCTGTAGTGATTGGTTTTCTGTAGATGCTGAAACTATGTTTATTGCGTATGTTTTTAATGTCCAAGAAGTTCAAGTTTTTGTTTTTTTTTCAATGGTAGATCTGATATTTTTGTGTATTTTGTTAATGTCATTACGAATTTTCATCAATTCGTGGAAGTAGCTCATCCGAACATCAGATGACATCATCCACATATTCCATACAATATACAGTAAAACATTGTATTGATTTGTGGGGGCGATTTTCTGGAATATTTCTTCTCTATATGATCCATAAAAATAGAAGCCATTATTCCAGATATTGGACACCCCATGGGTAAATCTTCTTCACGTATGATGTAATCATTATTAAATTGAAATAGGTTTTTGATGTTAATAAGTTTAGGAGCTCAATCATTTATGTGATTTAATATTTAATAATATTTAATTAAATTGTGATGAAGTGCACGCTCAGGTGGAAATTTCCCTACACACCCATCTTCCCCCTTTCCTGCACCCACCTACATTTGCGCTCTGTAAATTTTAGCTTTAAATTCTTTCAACGTTCCTGGTAAATGATTCATCATTTCTCTTGCTAACTTATTCCAATCCCTGACACCCTTGCCCAAAAAAGAGAACCTTCCCACACCCTTGTGCCTGAAATCGAGTGCCAGCTTGTGGTCATGGTCATCTTTTCCCATCCATGCATTACTTTTATTTCTTACACCAATATCTTTCCATGTCTCATCACCAATATACGCCTTGTACACTTCCATGACCTCTACACCATAGGTTCCCAACCTTTTTTGACCTACCGCCCCCTTTTCGAAACAAAAATATTCACAGTCCCATGTTTGAAAAAAAAAAAAAAAAAAAAAAAAAAAAAAAAAAAAAAAAAAAAACAGCACCGACGTCTTTTGTTGTTGTAATCAACGTTGTGTAATCCATAGCGCTTTAATTTAATTGGCTTGTTACCACCTCTTCAAACCGTGAATTTGATGGCAGCCCTCTTAGATAAATTGGACTATATTAAATATTGAAAAACAAGGACAGATTTTTAAAATTACTTTATTAAAGAATATTAACAATATTGGTGCCTTGTACAAAATTTGATTAAAAACATAAATCGAAAATTATTGTAAAATTATTAGTAAGTGGTCTGAGCTTGATGTAATGATACTAATTTTTCTACATTTGGTGCTAATTTGTCAGCAGGAGTCTTAAATCACCACGTTCCACTACTGACGATCTGTTTCTTTTCTTTGTTAGTAAATTGCTTACTACACTAAATCCCCTTTCGGCTAAATATGACGACGGGAATTCAATAAAAAAACTTTTTTTGTTGCAGCCCACAAAACCGGATATAAAACTGGAAATTGCCTCTGTAGCCAAAATACTTGAGTAGTGTTCTCAAGGGGAAGCTAAAATTTTAACCGTTACTCGATGACGTCATAGAGGTGGGGTGGGGACCTCCCTCCCCTCCCCGCCGCGCCGCACGCCGCGAGATGGCAGCACTGTACAGCGGTAACCTGAATCTATCTGAGTATTCTGTGGAGCTTAGTCGGGCGCACAACCCCGCAGGCGACAACGGTTGTTGCTATTCCCAGCGCGCGCACACAATGACGCGTCGGCGAGCAATGGGTGCCGTTATACGCTATTCCTGGAGTGCGTAGTTTCCTAGCGCAGCGCTATTTCCGGGTGTACTGTAACTCGCGTGGTGACGCGTTGGTTCCCGTTAGACACTGTACACGTCTTTCAAGAATATTTTCGTCTGAACATGCAGCATACGCTATTTCGAGCGTGATTTTCTGCCGTGGAATGTGCGCGTCATGTTATACACTGCTAGCTGGTACAAATGATAGATCCCTCAACAATCGTTATTACCAAACCTATAATTTTCTTCCTAGGACCTTCGAGGAGCATTTTTTCAGGTCTTATTGATATTTCGAATCATTATAATTCGTTAATTGTTTAGTTACCATAAAATTAACTTCTAAAACATATTGTTGCCTTCTGCAAACAGTATTATTGGTTCAAATAACAAGTCCTGTTCGTTGTACATTATGTAAGGTCATTTATTTGTAGCTGCCATTTTTTTTATACCCACTCCAAGTTGTCTTATTACCTCAACACGCCTTTTGTGATATGTCAGTTTTAAACGCTGTTCTCTTTTTATTTCTAGTATTTCATACTCGTAATAAAAATACTATACTAATCCATCATACTCAAGGAATATAAAAAAATTGTTGGGTAGGGGATTCGTTAAATAAAAAACATAATTTCTTGATAAATGTTACAGATTTATTGAAATTTTAAAATACATTTTATTGCAATATAATACATCATTCAATACTTATGATTCCATGTGTGTCATAGGCCTCTCTTGCATTCACATCCTGCCCCCCCCCCCCTTTCTTTACCTGAGTCTTCACTTAATATCCATTTATTGCCTTACACGTTATGAAATTCCATGCCAAAGCATGTATACCTTTTAAACGTTGCTAATGTTTATGAGATGAGAAATATATTTATGTGGGTGACACATACTCTCTGTCACACATTGCTGTGAATAACATAGACAAGCAACTTACGGGTGTATCTCAAACTCGAATGTCACGAGGGAAGAAAGAATTCGTATAAACATCAAATCTCGACAGTGCCTCAGTGGTTAAGGCGTCTGACCGGAGATAGAAAGGTCTTCGGTTCGAATCCCTGTCTGGGCGGTGATTTTCATAAGCCCTTAACCCACCTTCACCTCTGGTACAGAACGCTTCTGTGGCTCGGATTCCACGTTAAACTGATAACAACTATATGGTTGTGTACACTTTCAAAAGCAAAGATTCAAAACAGACGAAGGCCTAACGTGACCTAAACGAGCATTCATACTGCATTGAGGGGGAGGAGCAAACAGTCAGCCAGTCGGTTGAACAATTTTAATATCACAATCGTCTCTTGTCTCTGTTGCTATATACATAAAAAACACACCCGCACTCATTAAGGGATAAGTTTTAGGAAGGATTTGGGTAGGTATAAGGCAAATGGATGTAGGTATGGGCCCTGTAGGTGAAACACGAGTGGTAATTGTAAATAATATACAGCAAACAGTGAGAACAATACCTGATGAGGATATGTACACACTTTTTCTATAGTTTCATTAACCCTGGAACCAGAAAAAATCCATCAGTAACAGCTACCAGGTACCACACTGTTCACATTAGTATCGCCTCGCCTCTCACACACATCAGCCATCTTTGCCATCTAGTAGCATGTGCACAAGTATGAAACTGTTCACATCAGCATCATCTCATATCACCCACATGACAACAAGCCATCTAGTAACATGTGACCCCTAGTACCACAAAGGCATGAGTAGATTCAAGAACATTTCTTAACACAGGTTGCAATGTCGTACTGTGGATGCTCACTCACAGCTGCATACGTCACAAAACACACACACATTAGTGGAGGAGATGAACCGCACATCCTACATCCAGACAAACGAGTTAAAGGAAGGTCTGACCATATTTACGCATACATACGCAGAGAGAGACATACGCAGAAAGACGCACGCACACACACACACACACATTAGTGGTGGAAATGAAATACACACACTACACGCAGAAAGACGAGTGAATCACCATATTTACACACTAGCTACCTTCCCTCGCAAACAGCATTTCAATTCCAAAAACTAGTGGACTCCACATTAACCATCTAACCAGAAAAAATCCATCAGTAACAGCTACCCCAGGTACTAAACTGTTCACATTAGCATCGCCTCTCACTCACCTCAGACAACTTTGCTATCTAGTAGCATGTGCACAAGTAAGAAACTGTTCACATCAGCATCACCCACATAGCCACAAGCCATCCAGTAACATGTGCACCCTAGTACCATAAAGGCATGAGTAGATTCAAGAGCATTTATTAACACAGGATGCAATACCGTACTTTGGATGCTCACTCACAGCCGCATACGTCACAAAACACACATTATTGGTGAAAATGAACTACACACACTACACTCAGTACTGGCGAGTGAAAGAAAGGTATCAACATATTTACACTCTAGCTGCCTTCCTTCGCAAACAGCATTTCAAGTCCCAAAACTGTGGACTCCATATTAACCCTGGAACCAGAAAAAGCCATCAGTAACAGCTACCCCCAGGTACTAAACTGTTCACATTAGCATCGCCTCTCACTCACCTCAGACAACTTTGCTATCTAGTAGCATGTGCACAAGTTCGAAACTGTTCACATCAGCATCATCCCATGTCGCCCACATAACCACAAGCCATCCAGTAACATGTGTCCCTAGTACCACAAAGGCATGAGTAGATTCAAGAGCATTTATTAATACAGGATGCAATACCGTACTTTGGATGCTCACTCACAGCCGCATACGTCACAAAACACACATTAGTGGTGGAAATGAACTACACACACTACATGCGGACAGACGAGAGAAAGAAAGGTACCACCATATTTACACTCTAGCTGTCTTCCCGTGCACACTGCATTTCAAGTCCAGAACCTGTGGACCCCCACATTATACCACTACATACAAGCAATGATCTGACAGTGGGTTTGTAACACAAGTTCTTCCTTCTCTGGTACATCCACTCATCACGATTTTTGCTCCGAAGGACATATAGTGAACAACCTGAGAAAAATAGTTCGTACCCAAAAACTAACGGCAGCAAACTGTAAACAGAACAGTGAAATGGAAGAGTGCTTGGATTCCTGAAATCACTCCAGACGAATGTAGGGAAAGAGACCTTCAAAAGTTCATGGCCGAATTCCTCACCGTTTCTTGCCATACATCCTTTCTCACCTCTAATGACAATGACATCGACGAGCCCGAAAAAGGCCTGATATGCTGGAAATACTAGAATTTTGGATGGTCGTTGAAATTTGTCTGTATAACGACAGCACTGTGCCAGTAATAATACACGGTAGACTGGGAAGTTAAGATAGCCGCGACAAACACCTAATTTTAAAAATTCATTCACATACAAAGGTATGGAAAAAACACATCACACACGATAAAGTTACCATAATACTCTTAGCTAACTCATAGTTTCATGGTCATCAAACAGACATCATAACCCACATTTTTCATAGTGGATCCCTACACACTGAAAAGTATCCAAAACGTCACCATAGGTGCAGACACTGGTTCTATTACGCCGAAGATAGCACCCATACTTAAACTGTCGTAAATTGTTAGGTCATTTGTATGTGAAAGTGCGTGTTTGGATATTTTATCCACTCAGGCCTCATCACCTAAAGTCTAATGCCAGATTATGACCATGGTTAACTTAGGCTCCATACACCACTCAGAATTATTCTACCAATATCCATTCTAACATCATTATACGCCATATACAGCTCTCCCAGCACTCTTCATATCTTCCAGTCATATCCAGCCCAGCTCCTTTATTATGTCACTTGTTGAATGTTTTCCACTAATAAATCTAGCTACGCTGCTTTCCACCCTACATTTGATGTACAAAAAATGTGGACTCCATACTACACCACTATAGCCTGACTGTGTGTTTGTACTTTGCTTCTCTGGCACACCCCCCCCTCAGCACCTTCTCCATTAAATGATTTTTACCCCGAAGTGCATATAGTGAAAAACGTAAGAAACAGCAGTAAACTGTAAACAACACAGTGGAATGGGATAGTGCCTAAGCCCTGAAACAATGGTTAGAAACACACATTGATGGTGGGTATAATTCTATAACCAAATATTTTAGACTCAAATCCACAGAGGAATCACGCACACACGCACATTTCCATGCCTACACACAACAGAACCAAGATAGAACTCACACAGAGGAAGAAGACATACACACACATTAGTGTAGGAAATGAACTGCGCATCCTACATCCAGACAAATCGAGTTAAAGGAAGGTCTGACCATATTTACGCATACATACCAGATAGAGACGTACACACAAAACACAAACACACACACACACGTACATCCATACAGCGAGTTCGACATAAACAACAGCAAGCATCATGGAAACGATGAAGTGGGACAGAATTGTCGTTACCACTGATTAACTGGACAGAACTCTCGTTACAAAAATCATCAGACAGACGAGTTAAAGCCAGGTATGACCATACATACGCTTACAAAGAGTGACACAGGTACACATGTCCATGTCTACAGCGAGTTCAGCACAACTACCTGCACCAATCATGGAAACGAAAAAGTGGTGAAGTACTCTCTTGCATCATGACTGACTGAAAAACAGAACTCTTTTCACATATCATCGGCCTGACGAGAGAGAGGGTGTGCAAAAGATGTTTTCGCTACACACCTCAGTGTTTATCCCATTAATAGTGTTAATCAGACACAATTGATTACATGTACCATCAACAATCAGGTCACCACCACGTCTCCTCCACTCCACAACCCTTTCAGCCATTCATTAACAGTGCCCGCCCAGGTACCATGAGTTGCAATAGACACTTGACTATCAGCAGATACCAGAACCCCTCATATTCATACTAGACCCCACCCACAAATCCATACGTCTCCACACACAAGCACAAAGAAACTTAAGTGGAGGTACAGCAAATCATACATCCAGACAGATGAGTTTAAGTAATGTATAACCATATTCACACATACAGACACAGAGATAGACGCACACACACTTACATTTCCATACCTACAGTGATATCGACACAACAACCATCCCAATTATGGCAACGAAAAAGTGGTGTAGAACCCCAATGGCTCATGACTAACCAAAAAATCATCAGTAACATGTGTGCAAGGTACCAAACTCTTCACATCAACATCATCTCATTTATCTCACACTACAGACCTCTCTACCATCCAGTATCATGTGTCCTAGGTACAAAACTGTTCACATCAGCACCACCACGATTATCCCACACCTAAGCCTTTTCGGACATACAGCAACATATGCCCCAGGTACCATGAGTAGCAGTAGACACTTGGTCATCAGACAGATGTCATAATTCCCATATTCATACTAGGTCTCACCAAGATATCCATACGTCACCACACATAAGCACACACAAACATAAGTGCAGGATCATCACATCATATATCCAGACAAACGAGTTGAAGGAAGGTATCACTATATTTACACATGCATACACAGAAAGAAGCACACACACGTGCATTTCTATGCCTACAGCGATCTAGACACAACAACTAGACCAATCATGACAACGAAAAAGTTGAGCTGACCCCCACATGACTGGCCAAAAATCATCAGACAGACGTGTTAGAGTGTGTGCAATGGATGACATGTTGTCGCCATCCATCCCAGTACTTATGCCATATGGGTTATTCATCACACCCAACTGATTACGTCCACCATCAACACTGATGGCCACTGATGGTGAAATCTCGATATGGAGTAGACTCCTATCAACATAATTAGACACACAACCACATAGAAAGACACACACACACACACACACACACACACACACACATGCACATGCACACACACAATTCCATACATCACTACACACATACAGGTAACTCGAGGAAAGGGACTGAACACCCTACGTTCAGACTGAATAGGTGCGGCATGTGTGAAGTATGATATGTCTTTGTCACATACATCAGTGATCATCACACCCAACTGATTACGTCCACCATCACCACTGATGGTCACTGATGGTGAAATCTCGATATGGAGTAGACTCCTATCACCATAATTAGACACACAACCACATAGGAACATGCACACACACATATGTCCATGCATACACCACAATTCTATACGTTACCACAAACATACAAGTAACTGGAGGAAAGGAACTCCACACTTCACGTCCAGACTGAGAAGTTACAGGATGGTCAGAGGACAGCGTGTCTTTACAATACACCTCAATGCTCACCACACTCACCTGATTTCATGTGCCATCATTATAGATGGCTACTTGAACTAAACTCTTGTACACTGTTTGGTCAAAGTCATTTGTTAAAAGCAGCTTCTGAAAGACTAATTTGGGTCAACCTGCCCAGGCGGGCGTGGCGAGAGAGGACCCCCTCCTCACGGACAGAAATACCGCAATATGCCGGACCTAAAATCGCGGTCTTCGACGAATAACCGCATTTTTCCGACTGGGGCCTAATACCGGTAACCGCATTTTTAGGACCGCACCGAGGACCGGAATTTCGAAGCGGGCGAAAGCGGTTATGAGCACCGGTATACCGACCTACAAACACGATATACGCACCCGCTGTGAGGAGGGGGTCCTCTCTCGCCACGCCCGCCTGGGCAGGTTGACCCAAATTAGTCTTTCAGAAGCTGCTTTTAACAAATGACTTTGACCAAACAGTGTACAAGAGTTTAGTTCAAGTAGCCATCTATAATGATGGCACATGAAATCAGGTGAGTGTGGTGAGCATTGAGGTGTATTGTAAAGACACGCTGTCCTCTGACCATCCTGTAACTTCTCAGTCTGGACGTGAAGTGTGGAGTTCCTTTCCTCCAGTTACTTGTATGTTTGTGGTAACGTATAGAATTGTGGTGTATGCATGGACATATGTGTGTGTGCATGTTCCTATGTGGTTGTGTGTCTAATTATGGTGATAGGAGTCTACTCCATATCGAGATTTCACCATCAGTGACCATCAGTGGTGATGGTGGACGTAATCAGTTGGGTGTGATGATCACTGATGTATGTGACAAAGACATATCATACTTCACACATGCCGCACCTATTCAGTCTGAACGTAGGGTGTTCAGTCCCTTTCCTCGAGTTACCTGTATGTGTGTAGTGATGTATGGAATTGTGTGTGTGCATGTGCATGTGTGTGTGTGTGTGTGTGTGTGTGTGTGTGTCTTTCTATGTGGTTGTGTGTCTAATTATGTTGATAGGAGTCTACTCCATATCGAGATTTCACCATCAGTGGCCATCAGTGTTGATGGTGGACGTAATCAGTTGGGTGTGATGAATAACCCATATGGCATAAGTACTGGGATGGATGGCGACAACATGTCATCCATTGCACACACTCTAACACGTCTGTCTGATGATTTTTGGCCAGTCATGTGGGGGTCAGCTCAACTTTTTCGTTGTCATGATTGGTCTAGTTGTTGTGTCTAGATCGCTGTAGGCATAGAAATGCACGTGTGTGTGCTTCTTTCTGTGTATGCATGTGTAAATATAGTGATACCTTCCTTCAACTCGTTTGTCTGGATATATGATGTGATGATCCTGCACTTATGTTTGTGTGTGCTTATGTGTGGTGACGTATGGATATCTTGGTGAGACCTAGTATGAATATGGGAATTATGACATCTGTCTGATGACCAAGTGTCTACTGCTACTCATGGTACCTGGGGCATATGTTGCTGTATGTCCGAAAAGGCTTAGGTGTGGGATAATCGTGGTGGTGCTGATGTGAACAGTTTTGTACCTAGGACACATGATACTGGATGGTAGAGAGGTCTGTAGTGTGAGATAAATGAGATGATGTTGATGTGAAGAGTTTGGTACCTTGCACACATGTTACTGATGATTTTTTGGTTAGTCATGAGCCATTGGGGTTCTACACCACTTTTTCGTTGCCATAATTGGGATGGTTGTTGTGTCGATATCACTGTAGGTATGGAAATGTAAGTGTGTGTGCGTCTATCTCTGTGTCTGTATGTGTGAATATGGTTATACATTACTTAAACTCATCTGTCTGGATGTATGATTTGCTGTACCTCCACTTAAGTTTCTTTGTGCTTGTGTGTGGAGACGTATGGATTTGTGGGTGGGGTCTAGTATGAATATGAGGGGTTCTGGTATCTGCTGATAGTCAAGTGTCTATTGCAACTCATGGTACCTGGGCGGGCACTGTTAATGAATGGCTGAAAGGGTTGTGGAGTGGAGGAGACGTGGTGGTGACCTGATTGTTGATGGTACATGTAATCAATTGTGTCTGATTAACACTATTAATGGGATAAACACTGAGGTGTGTAGCGAAAACATCTTTTGCACACCCTCTCTCTCGTCAGGCCGATGATATGTGAAAAGAGTTCTGTTTTTCAGTCAGTCATGATGCAAGAGAGTACTTCACCACTTTTTCGTTTCCATGATTGGTGCAGGTAGTTGTGCTGAACTCGCTGTAGACATGGACATGTGTACCTGTGTCACTCTTTGTAAGCGTATGTATGGTCATACCTGGCTTTAACTCGTCTGTCTGATGATTTTTGTAACGAGAGTTCTGTCCAGTTAATCAGTGGTAACGACAATTCTGTCCCACTTCATCGTTTCCATGATGCTTGCTGTTGTTTATGTCGAACTCGCTGTATGGATGTACGTGTGTGTGTGTGTGTTTGTGTTTTGTGTGTACGTCTCTATCTGGTATGTATGCGTAAATATGGTCAGACCTTCCTTTAACTCGATTTGTCTGGATGTAGGATGCGCAGTTCATTTCCTACACTAATGTGTGTGTATGTCTTCTTCCTCTGTGTGAGTTCTATCTTGGTTCTGTTGTGTGTAGGCATGGAAATGTGCGTGTGTGCGTGATTCCTCTGTGGATTTGAGTCTAAAATATTTGGTTATAGAATTATACCCACCATCAATGTGTGTTTCTAACCATTGTTTCAGGGCTTAGGCACTATCCCATTCCACTGTGTTGTTTACAGTTTACTGCTGTTTCTTACGTTTTTCACTATATGCACTTCGGGGTAAAAATCATTTAATGGAGAAGGTGCTGAGGGGGGGGGTGTGCCAGAGAAGCAAAGTACAAACACACAGTCAGGCTATAGTGGTGTAGTATGGAGTCCACATTTTTTGTACATCAAATGTAGGGTGGAAAGCAGCGTAGCTAGATTTATTAGTGGAAAACATTCAACAAGTGACATAATAAAGGAGCTGGGCTGGATATGACTGGAAGATATGAAGAGTGCTGGGAGAGCTGTATATGGCGTATAATGATGTTAGAATGGATATTGGTAGAATAATTCTGAGTGGTGTATGGAGCCTAAGTTAACCATGGTCATAATCTGGCATTAGACTTTAGGTGATGAGGCCTGAGTGGATAAAATATCCAAACACGCACTTTCACATACAAATGACCTAACAATTTACGACAGTTTAAGTATGGGTGCTATCTTCGGCGTAATAGAACCAGTGTCTGCACCTATGGTGACGTTTTGGATACTTTTCAGTGTGTAGGGATCCACTATGAAAAATGTGGGTTATGATGTCTGTTTGATGACCATGAAACTATGAGTTAGCTAAGAGTATTATGGTAACTTTATCGTGTGTGATGTGTTTTTTCCATACCTTTGTATGTGAATGAATTTTTAAAATTAGGTGTTTGTCGCGGCTATCTTAACTTCCCAGTCTACCGTGTATTATTACTGGCACAGTGCTGTCGTTATACAGACAAATTTCAACGACCATCCAAAATTCTAGTATTTCCAGCATATCAGGCCTTTTTCGGGCTCGTCGATGTCATTGTCATTAGAGGTGAGAAAGGATGTATGGCAAGAAACGGTGAGGAATTCGGCCATGAACTTTTGAAGGTCTCTTTCCCTACATTCGTCTGGAGTGATTTCAGGAATCCAAGCACTCTTCCATTTCACTGTTCTGTTTACAGTTTGCTGCCGTTAGTTTTTGGGTACGAACTATTTTTCTCAGGTTGTTCACTATATGTCCTTCGGAGCAAAAATCGTGATGAGTGGATGTACCAGAGAAGGAAGAACTTGTGTTACAAACCCACTGTCAGATCATTGCTTGTATGTAGTGGTATAATGTGGGGGTCCACAGGTTCTGGACTTGAAATGCAGTGTGCACGGGAAGACAGCTAGAGTGTAAATATGGTGGTACCTTTCTTTCTCTCGTCTGTCCGCATGTAGTGTGTGTAGTTCATTTCCACCACTAATGTGTGTTTTGTGACGTATGCGGCTGTGAGTGAGCATCCAAAGTACGGTATTGCATCCTGTATTAATAAATGCTCTTGAATCTACTCATGCCTTTGTGGTACTAGGGGACACATGTTACTGGATGGCTTGTGGTTATGTGGGCGACATGGGATGATGCTGATGTGAACAGTTTCGAACTTGTGCACATGCTACTAGATAGCAAAGTTGTCTGAGGTGAGTGAGAGGCGATGCTAATGTGAACAGTTTAGTACCTGGGGGTAGCTGTTACTGATGGCTTTTTCTGGTTCCAGGGTTAATATGGAGTCCACAGTTTTGGAGACTTGAAATGCTGTTTGCGAAGGAAGGCAGCTAGAGTGTAAATATGTTGATACCTTTCTTTCACTCGCCAGTCTGAGTGTAGTGTGTGTAGTTCATTTTCACCAATAATGTGTGTTTTGTGACGTATGCGGCTGTGAGTGAGCATCCAAAGTACGGTATTGCATCCTGTGTTAATAAATGCTCTTGAATCTACTCATGCCTTTATGGTACTAGGGGGCACATGTTACTGGATGGCTTGTGGCTATGTGGGTGATGCTGATGTGAACAGTTTCTTACTTGTGCACATGCTACTAGATAGCAAAGTTGTCTGAGGTGAGTGAGAGGCGATGCTAATGTGAACAGTTTAGTACCTGGGGGTAGCTGTTACTGATGGATTTTTTCTGGTTAGATGGTTAATGTGGAGTCCACAGTTTTTGGAATTGAAATGCTGTTTGCGAGGGAAGGTAGCTAGTGTGTAAATATGGTGATTCACTCGTCTTTCTGCGTGTAGTGTGTGTATTTCATTTCCACCACTAATGTGTGTGTGTGTGTGTGTGCGTCTTTCTGCGTATGTCTCTCTCTGCGTATGTATGCGTAAATATGGTCAGACCTTCCTTTAACTCGTTTGTCTGGATGTAGGATGTGCGGTTCATCTCCTCCACTAATGTGTGTGTGTTTTGTGACGTATGCAGCTGTGAGTGAGCATCCACAGTACGACATTGCAACCTGTGTTAAGAAATGTTCTTGAATCTACTCATGCCTTTGTGGTACTAGGGGGTCACATGTTACTAGATGGCTTGTTGTCATGTGGGTGATATGAGATGATGCTGATGTGAACAGTTTCATACTTGTGCACATGCTACTAGATGGCAAAGATGGCTGATGTGTGTGAGAGGCGAGGCGATACTAATGTGAACAGTGTGGTACCTGGTAGCTGTTACTGATGGATTTTTTTTCTGGTTCCAGGGTTAATGAAACTATAGAAAAAGTGTGTACATATCCTCATCAGGTATTGTTCTCACTGTTTGCTGTATATTATTTACAATTACCACTGGTGTTTCACCTACAGGGCCCATACCTACATCCATTTGCCTTATACCTACCCAAATCCTTCCTAAAACTTATCCCTTAATGAGTGCGGGTGTGTTTTTTATGTATATAGCAACAGAGACAAGAGACGATTGTGATATTAAAATTGTTCAACCGACTGGCTGACTGTTTGCTCCTCCCCCTCAATGCAGTATGAATGCTCGTTTAGGTCACGTTAGGCCTTCGTCTGTTTTGAATCTTTGCTTTTGAAAGTGTACACAACCATATAGTTGTTATCAGTTTAACGTGGAATCCGAGCCACAGAAGCGTTCTGTACCAGAGGTGAAGGTGGGTTAAGGGCTTATGAAAATCACCGCCCAGACAGGGATTCGAACCGAAGACCTTTCTATCTCCGGTCAGACGCCTTAACCACTGAGGCACTGTCGAGATTTGATGTTTATACGAATTCTTTCTTCCCTCGTGACATTCGAGTTTGAGATACACCCGTAAGTTGCTTGTCTATGTTATTCACAGCAATGTGTGACAGAGAGTATGTGTCACCCACATAAATATATTTCTCATCTCATAAACATTAGCAACGTTTAAAAGGTATACATGCTTTGGCATGGAATTTCATAACGTGTAAGGCAATAAATGGATATTAAGTGAAGACTCAGGTAAAGAAAGGGGGGGGGGCAGGATGTGAATGCAAGAGAGGCCTATGACACACATGGAATCATAAGTATTGAATGATGTATTATATTGCAATAAAATGTATTTTAAAATTTCAATAAATCTGTAACATTTATCAAGAAATTATGTTTTTTATTTAACGAATCCCCTACCCAAATTTTTTTTATATTCCTTGAGTATGATGGATTAGTATAGTATTTTTATTACGAGTATGAAATACTAGAAATAAAAAGAGAACAGCGTTTAAAACTGACATATCACAAAAGGCGTGTTGAGGTAATAAGACAACTTGGAGTGGGTATAAAAAAAATGGCAGCTACAAATAAATGACCTTACATAATGTACAACGAACAGGACTTGTTATTTGAACCAATAATACTGTTTGCAGAAGGCAACAATATGTTTTAGAAGTTAATTTTATGGTAACTAAACAATTAACGAATTATAATGATTCGAAATATCAATAAGACCTGAAAAAATGCTCCTCGAAGGTCCTAGGAAGAAAATTATAGGTTTGGTAATAACGATTGTTGAGGGATCTATCATTTGTACCAGCTAGCAGTGTATAACATGACGCGCACATTCCACGGCAGAAAATCACGCTCGAAATAGCGTATGCTGCATGTTCAGACGAAAATATTCTTGAAAGACGTGTACATTGCCTAACGGGAACCAACGCGTCACCCGGAAATAGCGCTGCGCTAGGAAAGTACGCACTCCAGGAATAGCGTATAACGGGATCCCGTTGCTCGCCGACGCGTCATGTGTGGCGCGCGCTGGGAATAGCAACAACCGTTGTCGCCTGCGGGGTTGTGCGCTCCGACTAAGCTACACAGAATACTCAGATAAATTCAGGTTACCGCCGTACAGTGCTGCCATCTCGCGGCGGCGCGGCGCGGCGGGGAGGGGAGGGAGGTCCCCACCCCACCTCTATGACGTCATCGAGTAACGGTTAAAATTTTAGCTCTCCCCTAGAACACTACTAGTACTGATATCCGTTTTTTAATTTCAATTTTAATTTTCATTTGTTAACAGTTCTATCACTCTTCCTGTAGCGATAAATCTGCTGTTTGTAGGTTTGAGAAAGATTCTAATACCCAATCTGAAGCTGGTCATGTTAAGAAAATCTGAAATCTTGTTTTAAACTCTTCGTTAAGTGTTCCAAATGTTGACAAAAATACTAAAATATCTTCATCATTGTGTTTCCACGAGGAAAGATTTGGAAACTGATAGAATTGTCTTCCACCCACATTCTGTTTGTACAAGGAAGTTTGACAAGAACGCACAAATAACGACTTTGCAATGATCAAATTAAAATTATCTCCTTGCAGCCGTAGGTTTGTTTCATTAAATTTATTATATAGATCAGTTAAATAAGCTACATCATTCTTAAATTTCAATAAATTCTCTCTTAAGAATCATCTTGTTTTCAAAAAACGTTATAATGGAGTCAAAAACATCATAAAATTTGTTAAACAGGTACCTTGACAGCTAACGAACTTCTATGTGCAATAGCAAACGATTGAAATCCTCGTTATTTTCATCTCAAAGTTTTCCAAATAATCTACTATTGAGAGCATGCTTCTGATCTAGTAACTGCGGTAATTAATTTAATTTAATTTTAATTTAATTTAATTTAATTGCAATGGAGCACAGGCTCCGGTGGCAATTTCCCTACACAACCAATCTTCCCCCTATCCTGCACCCACCTACATTTGCCCTCTACAAATTTTATCTTTAAATTCTTTCAAAGTTTTCGGTAAATTATTCATCATTTCTCTTGGTAACTCATTCCAATCCCTGACACCCTTACCTAAAAAAGAGAATCTTCCCACACCCTTGTGCCTGAAATCGAGTGCCAGCTTGTGGTCATGGTCATCTTTTCCCTTCCATGCACTACTTTTCATACCTACTGCAATATCTTTCCATGCCTCATCGCCAGTATATGCCCTGTACACTCCCATGACCCTCCTCATCCTCCTCCTGTCTTGCAATGAATCCCATTCCAGCTCCTTTATCATATCGTCACTGATTGCATTCTGCGATAATTTCCAGAAACAAATCTAGCAGCCCTTCTTTGCACCCTCTCCAACTCCTGTATTTGATACGTAAAATGTGGGTCCCATACTACACTACCATATTCGAGCAATGGTCTGACCAAAGTTTTGTAACCCAATTCCTTTACTTCTCTCGTACATCCCCTCATCACTCTCTCCAACAAGTGCAGAACTTTGAAACCTTTTCCTACCACCTGTCCTATGTGTCCTGCCCAGTTAAGCTTGTTATCAAAATGTAATTCCAAGATATTTACATTTCAAGTCTTCAGCAAGCAATTCTTTCCCCACCTTATATTCATAATTAACCTTTTGTTTTTTATTTGTGTATCTAATAAGCTGACTCTTCTTTGCATTTATCTTCATTCCATGTTTACTAACCCAATTAGATATCCTGTCCAGATCACCCTGCAACTGTTTACAATCCTCTATCGTTTTGATTCTTTTATACAGCATTATGTCATCTGCAAACAATCTAATTTCAGATAGTAAACAATCAACACAATTATTCATTAGAATAATGAATAGCAATGGTCCCAATACGCTACCCTGTGGCACTCCCATTTTTACTTCCACTTCTTTTGATACCTACATTTCCTACCCTAACTTTCTGTTTTCTACCTTTTAAAAATTCTTCTACCCAGCAAATCACTTTCTTATCCACTCCAATGGTTTTTACCTTATTTACTACCATTTTATGGCTTACTCTGTCAAACGCCTTAGACAGATCTAGTGCTACACTATCAATTTGGCCTCCCTTGTCCATTTCATCTGAAATATCTTGCATATATCCCACCAACTGAGATTCGCATGAATATCCTTGCCTGAAACCATGTTGCCTGCTTGAAAACCACTTACGTTCCTCACATATATTTCTGATGTGGTTGCATATCAATCTTTCCATTAATTTACCTACCACTGATGTCAAACTGATTGGCCTGTAATTCTCAACTCTATTTCTCACCCCTCCCTTATGTACCGGTACTACTATTGCACTTTTCCAGTCCTGTGGTAAGCAGCAAGTGTCTAGACTCAATTTAAATAATATTTCAAGATAAGGTACAATGTCACATCCGGCTATCTTTAAGATATCTGTAGTAATATTATCTTCACCAGCCCCTTTATGTTTTTTCAGCTTTCTTATTTCCTTCATGATTTCCTCAGGATGGATATCAAATTTTTACTATCGTCATTTCTAATTGTGTATGTTAAGCTCGTTCTCCGAATTAGACCCTCCTGTTTCTGATTCATTTTCCCTAATGCTTTCTCTGAACCAGTTACTTAAAATCTCTGCCTTTTTCAAATCGTCAGTAACTTCTTCTCCATCCTTATCTATAAGTGTCTCTACATCCTCCCTTCCCCTCAGTTTCCTGATATAGCCATAGAAATTTCTAGATGCATCAGTCAATGGTCCCCCTGCACTGACAATACTCTTCATAAACCCATCTTTGGCCATTTCTTTGCTGTTATTAAGTCCTTGTTTAGTTGTTTTAAATATTCCCTACTACCCTGCTGTCTCTTAACTCTGTTATGTTCTTTTCTTACCAACCTCTTTACCTCCTCACTTCCCTATTATAGTACATAGGTTCTCTACTTCTCTTTATTTTTTGCTTTGGAATAAATTTTTCTTCCCCCTTTCTTATTATCTCCTTGAACTCTTCCCACCTTGACTCTACTGTACCTTGAGCCTTCCTTCCATTTGCTGAATTGTTCTCTGAAATATCTCTTCAAATTTGAAACCTGTGCCTTTTTATAATTGTACCTATTTCCCCCTTCAATTTTGGCTGCTGGTTTACTGAATCCTCTAATATCCATCAGAACTGCTTCATGATCACTTATTCCTTCAGTTACTTGATACCTCAAAGGTTTTCATCGGGCTTAATTAGAAATATATCCAAAATATTTTGTCCCCTAGTGTTTTGCTCAACCACTTGTGTAAATCCTCCTTCCCTTATTAAGATATTTGCAAATCTTTGTTCCCTTGTGTTAATTTATCTTATTCCCTTCCCAGTTTACACCTGGTAAATTTAAATCCCCGCCGATGATGATCATTCTATTCTCACCTCTGAAATCTGAGTATGAATTTAATTTCTCCCCAAGAGCCTCATCCTCTTCTGTCATTCTTCCACTGCGGTAAACAGCCAACACTCTGATTTTTTCTTTTTTTATTACCCCAGAAATCTACCCAAGTAAATCATGGTCTTGATCTATGAACGCCAGTGAACTGTGGTAGTTTTTGCTAACTAGTATGAAGACTCCTCCACCAATTGCTCCTCTATCTCTGCGGTACACTCTGTAACCATCAGGAAAAACTCACTGTCTAGTACTTCTTCTTTAACCAACTCTCTACCCCAATTATTACTAGTGTGGTTCCTGCATCTCTAATTAAGTTTGCCAAATTCGATTACTTTGTTCATTATACTTCTACAGTTTACCATTAACACCCTTACTTACGGCTTTAACATTTTCAGAATTTACTCCTCTTTCCCACTTTTACCGCAGTCAGTTATTGTTTCAGCCAATTCATCTATTTCTTTAATATCTGTGACTTTTCCCATCGCGAATCTGCAATCAGGATCACTTTGATATCTATTTTCAGTCCCTTCACCAGCAGCCCCTAACCTAAAAAAGCACAGTCCTGACCCCTCATCACTGGAAACGGGCTCCCTCACTGCTTAGCTAACAACTCAGAAAGTACTCCCTTCCCCCTTCTATTTAGGTGTAGGCCATGCCTAGTGAAACCCCACCTACCAATGGTGTTCACAGGCACAACCCCCAACACAGAACTAATGCCTTTCCCAAGTAGCACTTCCGTTTCCACATTACCGCCTCACAGCATAGTTCAATTGTGGCCGGTCATGGCTCTTAGGACCTGCATGAGCTCCACCCTGGTATGCTGTGCCTCCTTCACCACCTTCCTCAGGTCACTCTCTATACTATAACTCGCGTTTCTATCAATACTATTTCCCGCACCTCCCACTATCACTACTCTATCATCCTTAGTGAAACTCCTACAAAGGGAACCTATATCCTCTATTACCTGCCTAATGTTGCACTAGGTTTGAAAAAACTTGTGACCTGAACCTGTACCTAACTGATCCTGCAGAAGAGGGCCTACACCTCTCCCATGGCTACTACCTAGCAGCAGAACCCTTTTTTCCTATTCTTGCCCTGCACGCCCTTATTCCTAAAGGTCTGCTGCATCTTACCTACTCCTACATCTACATGAGGCTCTTCTCCTCCTGACTCTGGCAACAGGTCAAACCTATTTTTCCCACAATTACTGAAGTGTCTGGCTTGTTCATCCTGTTAACTATGATTCTCCTACGACCTGTTACCAGCTCCCACCCATCCTTATCAACTTCCTCCAACCCACTATCTCTACTTTCTGCCTCTACAGCTTGAGCCTCGACAAGCTCAGCCCCCACAGGCTGTGCCTGTGCAGTCTGAGCCTCCACAGGCTGAACCTCCACAGGCGAGGCCACCACAGACCACGCCTGCAGAGGCTGAGCCTCCACAGGACGAGCCTCAAGAACCCTGATCCTTTCACGCAACTCCCTAATCGTTTCGCCCATCTCCCACATCCTATCATCCCTAAGACAACAGTGAACAAAACCATGGGAGAGCCTCATTTATTTCCCCCGTTTCCTCTTCCCCACATGCCCAGTGAAACCACTTCTTACACCAACTACAACCCATCCCCTTCGCAACGTACCTACGACAGGCGCCACAGTTTCCAGTCATGATTTTTCCCAAATACTACAAACATACCATAGTGAGCAGTGAAGGCGATCACTTAGGTTTCTTTGCAACCAAATGGTGTCTGTGAATTACACAATGCACGGCGACTACATTTGGTACTGCCTTTTTCAAATATGAAATCAGCCTCGGTATGGTCCAACCATTGCCATGGCACCATCAGTAGCAATGGACACGATATATTCTGAGGAATACTTTTTTCTCCAAAATAGTGTTCCAAAACTTGAAATATAGATTTTCCTTAGTACCAGTTTCTAATTTTTTGCGAATAGTAATTCTGACAAATTTTTTCACATTTAATGAAGCGAACGTACGCAAGAAGTAATGAATCACTGTTTGATAAAGTAGATTCATCAAGCTGTAAATAAAATTCGGCAGTCTTAAAAAAATTAGAGAACTCTCCACGTCCTCGGACATTTCGTCGATTTGCTTCTGTACTGTTTTATTTCTAAGTGGGATTCTCTTAATAATATCAGACGCAGGCTTGTGCAGTACAGTATGCAGAACCATCACTCACAGGTGGGCCGTATCAATTGATCCCCAATCGTGTGCGGTTTTCCCGATTTAGCAATAAGCAAAGAAATGTGTGAAAGGCACGAAGGCCATCTGCGTCTTGTTGGATGCTGCTGAAAACATACCAGCTAAAGATAGACGTCTTGAATATTCTTCTTTGAGCTTTTTAAAAAATAATTATGAACCACTTTCTACCCTAATCCATACATTCAATTCGACAAGCTCCTAAGTCGATACACTTTGCTCCTAAACTGGACACTCTTTCCATAACCCTAATTACCATGAGGACCCGAGAACAATAGTTGACCAGCTGACATCGAGAAGAAAGTACACAGCAGAGGCCTGGACCAAGTGAAAGAAATTGCAGATCCAAATGCGGTCCCATGCGGGAGAGCATAGGCACCACGAGTTGTGAGCTTCAGGGGGTACTTATGGTCAGAGAAGCTACTCTACACAATTCCCTCCATAGAAAATAAAAAATATAAAAAATAAAACTAATTTAAAAAAAAAAAAAAAATGTCAGATAGCCTAAGGGCGTTTTCACACACACCAGCAAAACCGGAGCCAACACCGGCCTTTTCGCACCGATTTCAATAATTGTTTTGCTTTGGTGGAAGAAATAGGCATCCATCATTCAACAAACGTTACTTTAATAGATTATTATATCGTAGAACGAAATATAGTAAATATTTAATTAGCTTACAGTACTGGCTACATCCGTGTTGAATCAAATACAAAAAGACGCCTAGAATAATAGTGAAATAATTAGGTACACAAATATTCTGCTATATTTTTATTTCATTGAATAATTTTTACCAATTACGAAATCAACTGAACTTTTTAAATATTAAGCAATAGCTACGACTGCGATTGAAATCTATAAATAGGATACAAAAATCTTCAATTTATTCTGTTCTTCTATTGATTTTAAGGATCTCGTTAAAGGAGCAAACTTTAATGACTTACATGAGACCCACAGATTGGGAATAAGCACAAGTAAAGTAAAAAAGTAGGCGTGGAAAGAGATGTATACATTTCGAAAGAATATTTGGAAATGAAAAGAAAAAGAAACCAACTGAAATATGATAAATTACATATTTATCATTAGTACTAACAAATATTATAATTAACTTATAATTTATTTAAAATGTAAATCTGGTTGTTCTATTATTTGCGATATTAACACAAAGATACTTTTTCAGTATCGAGGGCGCTTTGCCATGGCAAATTAACAAAATAAATTGTGTAACCTGTTCTGTATTGTTATAACTAATAATAAATGTATAGCTGATCAACTTTCATTATTTTTTTCTTTCACTTCAAAATCATCTTTCAAAAATGTGTACATCTCTTTGCACGCATTCTGTTCTAACTTTGAAATAGTCGGCTGTTCTATCCACAATAAGGTTTAATATCAACTAATTCAATTAATATTATAGTATCGTGCGAGTAATTATTACAAAAACTAAAGAAAATTGAAATATAGTCTTCGCGGGTTTTTCGCCGTATGTTGTTGAAGAGAGACAACAACGAGCTTTCGGCGGCTGGCTCTGCCGCCATCTTCAGGTTAGATGTGTGCTGCAAGGAGTACCGGCGCTGCACTGCTCGTTGTTGTCTCTCTTCAAAACAACGGCGGAAAACCCGCGAAGACTATATTTCATCGATACGCCGTGAAAGTCTTCGTTCTCACATCAGATACCTCTACGGGGAGGAGATATACCAACGTGCAGACGCCTGGTAAAGTTGCGCAAGAAGAAGGCTAGACTTCTGTGCTCCTAGCCTTCCTGCTGAGATGTCGAGACTCCGACATCATACCGCGTTTCTGCACGGTCAACCATTATATTGATAGCATGAAGGCCAACCGCATCCTGCGCCGTGCCAGTTTAGCGCTCCTCCGTGAACGCATCGCTATACGCGTTTTGCGCTTGACCAAAACGCAAGGGAATTGTGGCACTGCGATCTCCAACTTGCAGCCACGCTATCGCCGACCTCTTGGGATTGGGTGGATGCAGCCACGTCAGCACAAGGAACCTGGAGCACGACAGAACAGCGGCCAGACAGACGTCCAAATTCAACCGCCTGTCCCAAGCACAGCGGCCAGCGGAAGACCTAGAATCCAAACGCACAGTAGTCAATCTCACGGAATAAGTCTGGACGAAGCGACTGAGAAGGTTCTATCTAAGGGGCTTAACTTTGCCCCAACACCTGCTGTCGTTCCTGTGAAAGACATCATCTGTGCTGTGGAACAAGCGCCCCTAGGGTACCAGGAGACGCAGCCGAAGAGATACGGAGGGAGACTAAATTAAAAAGTCAGTGCAGCGCCGGTACTCCTTGCAGCACACATCTAACCTGAAGATGGCGGCAGAGCCAGCCGCCGAAAGCTCGTTGTTGTCTCTCTTCAACAACATACGGTGGAAAACCCGCGAAGACTATATTTCATCGATACGCCGTGAAAGCCTTCGTTCTCACACTAAAGAAAATTGTCGGGACTGAGATTAGATCCTGTCCGCCACCGGCACCAGTGTGGAGAAGTGTGCATAACAAACAATTAAATCAAAGGGCTGGCAATCTGCCGGACCAGACTAAGTGTGAAAGCTCTCATTTGATTACATTGTATCCGGCGCCGGCGCCGCGTCGGTGTGAAAATGGCCTAACAAGAGCCCGTGTCAAATTCCGGCCTTACACGAAGTATTTAGCAAGTGAGGGATTTCAATATCTGCCTACGATGCGATAAAAGAGCTGTAGGCTCCCAAATATGACATAGTTGTACCGGAAACAGACTCCACATATCGATTTTGGCTGCGTTAGCGCCTCCAGTAGCATATGTTGTAAACGGTGTGATGGTTTGTCAGTTTTAAATTAAAGCCCATTTATTATTGATGAACGTAAATTCTACATCCCTCTCGATTTGAGGAACACCTACTGAGTCAGAGAGGCTAACCATAATAGAAATATTATTCCCGTTTAAACTACGAAAGCATACATTTCTTTATTTCATTGTGATAAATTTCCATATTCACGTTCAGTGCAAAGTAAAGCAAACTTACATTAACTGAGAGTTAAAGTACTTCCGAAGCTCCTATTTTGCTAACAAGATACGCGCTTCCGAATATGGTAACCACATGCACTACAGAAAATGTTCACCATCGACAGAAGAGACTATCACCGAATCCTGGACCCGTTCAGTTAACCTGACAGTGTTGCTGGTTTTCTGGATCACAGTATTTCTTAAATTGAATTTCATACAACTTCATGGAAACCATAGGTACACCGTCAACCATAGGTACTCCTACCTTTTGAAAAATCTCGAAATGTCAAAAATGATATGATTCTTAACCCTCCTTACAATGTGTGATAAATGATGTTGATAATAATAACAGGAATCTGTACAGAATCGAGTGCAGTTAGTTAGCACATGATACAAAAATTAAATAAAAGATTAAAACTTACTTGAAATTTCACATCACATTCCTCACGTAATATCGACCAGTAAATAAAATAATAAGCAAATAATAATAATGAATGAAATATGTACTAACCACTGTGGCAGATAGATATTCCAAAATAAATAATCTTCAGTAAGTAGGTCCACGTAAGCTGTAGATACCGCACAGGTTCACACTCGCTCTGTCTGAAGGCACTACCGAATAATGGTGATCCCTGTGGTGCACAGCGCTTGCTGCGACTCATTCATTAACTATTGAAGCAGGTGTTAGGAACAAAGATATAATATACTGATACCAACTTCTTAATCCCCATTGATCCTGCTTAAAGGACGTTTGGAATTACTTGCTGAAACATTTGTTCAATGATTTTTGTTATTAATTAATCTTATCGGCAAGTTCTTGCCAGTGTTGGCTAGGGGGGCGCTGGCTGGGCGTCAACGCCCCCCAAATTTGCCTTTGTTCACAAACGCCCCCTTCGAGCTCTCTAACGCCCACCGGAGGGCGGTACGGCCCACGTTGGGAACCACTGATCTACACCCTCCTCCTATGAATCCATTCCAGCTCTTTTATCATATCTGTTACTGATTATATTCTGCGGTAATTTCCAGAAACAAATCTAGCAGCCATTTTTTGCACCCTCTCCATCTCCTGTATTTGATACACAAAATGTGGGTCCCATACTGCACTACCATATTCGAGCAATGGTCTTACCAAAGTTTTGTAACCCAATTCCTTTACTTCTCTCGTACATCCTCTCATCACTCTCTCCAGCAAGTGCAGAATTTTGAAACCTTTTCCTACTACCTGACCAATATGTCCTGCCCAGTTAAGATTTTTATCAAATGTAATGCCAAGATATTTACATTTCAAGACTTCAGCAAGCAATTCTTCCCCACCTTATATTCATAATTAACCTTTTGTTTTTTATTTGTGTATCTAATAAGTTGACTCTTCTTTACATTTATCTTCATCCCATGTTTACCAACCAAATTAGATATCATGTCCAGATCACCCTGCAGCTGTTTAGAGTCCTCTACCGTTTTGATGCTTTTATACAGCATTATGTCATCTGCAAACAATCTAAATTCTGTTAGTAAACAATCAACGTATCTATTAATTAGAATAACGAATAGCGATGGTCCCAATACGCTACCCTGCGGCACTCCCATTTTTATCTTCACTTCTTTTGATACTTCATTTCCTACCCTAACTTTCTGTTTTCTACCTTTTAAAAATTCGTCTACCTTCTTCTTCACTTTCTCATCCACTCCAATAGCTTTTACCTTATTTACTACCATTTTATGGCTCACTCTGTCAAAAGCCTTTGACAGATCTAGTGCTACACTATCAATCTGGCCTCCCTTGTCAATTTTTTTAACTTATGGCTTTACGCCTCGTCGACGTCTAGGTCAATAGAGGCGGGATGGGATTAGGGACAAGGAACGGGAAGGACTTTGGTCATTGCATTTTTAAGGAAGCATCCCGGCATTTGCCTAGTGTGATTTGGGTAAACTACGGAAAACCCAATTCTGAATTTACCTACCACTGTTGTCAAACTGATCAGCCTGTAATTTTCGACTCTATTTCTCATTCCCCCTTTGTGTACCGGCACTACTGTTGCACTTTTCCAGTCCTATGGTAAGCAGCAAGTATCCAGACTGAATTTATATAATATTTAAATATAAGGTACAATGTCACATCCGGATATCTTTAAGATATCTTTAGTAATATTATCCATATATGATAATTTAGACGGATATGGTACTGCGAATTTTTATCTGGTGTATGGATTCACTAACAGAAATGATTGAGAACATACTTTCCACATCAAACAACACCATACTTACTGTGTCAGGAGTCCAGATTTGCAGTATATAAGACATGTTGCGGTAATTATGTTTATATGTTTGTGGTGTTTGTATTGTTTTGTAAGCTGTGTGTGTATGGCTAACTTGTATGCTGGGGCAATCCTAAAATTCACCACAGTTGTTCCAGGTACAGGTATAGTAATGTGATTCCTCATTCCGTGTAAATCCGACTAAATGTTCTCCAGAAGAGGGAACAGAAAATTACTCAATTGCTTTGCACAAGGGGAGAATGAGCAGTCTAAATCTCGCTCAGACACTCAGCTTTGTTCTCGTATTTGTCGGGGGGAGCTAATTCTCTGGCGGAGCTGAGAACTACACGAAGTTAAACATCCTGCCCCGCGAGTATTCTGACGTTTTGGCAGTGATGTACGTATATTTAATATTGCAGCCCCGTGTTTCCAGTTACACGCACATTATGTGGGACTTAAATTCTCGCTCACTAAGTTTGCGATGTTTCAACGTTCTCCTCCCTGTCGCAAGGCACAATGCACCAGGGTTCTGCAGAGGTTATTTGCATTAACTACAATAACCTTGAGAAACCAGTCGCTAGTCTTGTAAATGACATACGTCATACTCGACAGGAAGTACGGTCGGAAATACAAATGCGTTTTATTATGTATGATGATAATTGTCATAAATACTAACAGTATTGTTTTGGAGGATCCTTGACTTACGAGGAGTATAGCGGGCTGCGGGAGACTAGGTAGCAAGGCGTCATTATTAAACAGTAGATGAGAAAAATAGGAGAAGCAATAAATGAGCCGAAAAAGAGATGTCGGGTTTAATTTAGAGCTTTAAGCTCTTAAAATGACGGATTTAAAAGAGACTGTAACGGTTATGGCCAAGAAAAGTTGTGTAGTTCTCCATAAAAATGTATTGAGTGCAGTCTGATGTATGAATAGTCAAACAACAAATGTGTTTATAATTTATCATCGGTGTTATTAATATTGAGGAAAGATCGAAGAGTTTGCTGATGTACACGGGGCAAAGGTTTGAGTATATTCTTTCTTCCGTGTAAATAGGAGTACGACTGATATAAGTATAACGAGGGAGCCTACATTAGACTTCGTATCGAAATAAAATACGCGACGAAAACTGTATGCTACCTGTTGAAAGTAATGCCAGGAAGAGACCAAAGGTAAAACTGGATTGTAGCATTTGTAATTACCCTCAGTATGGAATACCGATTTATGTGAATTTAGGAGAAGTAAAGCTGATACTTGAAAACCGTCTTCTAGCAGAGGACAACCGTTATAGTGTCCACCAATCTTCCTCTGATCCTGTTTCCCATTCGCTACGGATACACATTATAGGCTTTGCTCCTCCTCGAAATATAGACGTAACAGGAAAGCTGCGAAGTAATATTTTCTTTTTTCGTGTGTATTAAATTTGATATTGTCGGCTATATTTATTAGACTAAGTTAATTGCGTATTATCTAAGACGAGTTTAATCCCAGTTACGAAAATGAGCAGTTTAAGATTGGAGAATAGAGATTTATATTAAATGTCAAAACAGAAAGCAAAAAGACAATGAAAATGCTCTGATCTCTCTCCTTCAAAAACCAAATCTCGCCTGCGGTACCACCACGATTCAGTATCAAAGATATTAGTAGTATACTTGATTCTAAAAAATACGACACCTAAGTGCTTTCCATATACACCGAGAGTGGTGGGTGGGCGGTAACGCTCTATTATCGCATTCGGAAGGACGCGGGTTCGGATTCCAGTCCAGGCAGCAGGATTTGTATTTTCCATGGTTTCCCTAAATCATTCCAGGTAAATGCCGTGATGCTTCCTATAAAAGTGCCATGGCCAGATTCGTTCCCGTTCCTTACCCGTCTCTAATAGCCTTGACGTCGACGAGGCATAAATAAACAATAGACCACACATTTCGGATTCAGCGGCTAATTCTGTGTCGCCTTATCACGGTTCGCTTGTTAGGGCGTCTAATTGAAAAGTCGCGGAAAAAATCTTTACAGTGAGCCAAACTTGCCATACCTCATTCACCCTGAACAGGATTGATCCGGGCGATAGGCGATTAAATTCTTCACTGTCTGTCCGAACAATGTTCCATCGCATCGCCCACGCCTCTTCTAAAAACATCTACCCCCACGAGTCACCCCCGGCGCTAACATGTATTTAATTTATGCATAATTTTTTCTCTTTTTATACCAACCAGTTTTTATGTGCAGTGCGCTTATTTATCCTCTCGCTAAAATTCTGGTATATTAAAAGTTACAACGGCTGGGAGTTGGTTAGTTCCCGCTTCCACCACTACGCGGCGCGGTGCCTCTGGCTCCAATTACGTTTACAAAACGCCGCTTAAAACTTTGCGGGCGCCCTCCCCACCGGACCGTTCCGCCGCTTCGCGTTTGTTTCGTCCGTCGTAGTGCACGACAAGGCGCATGTGCAGTTTTTTTCCAGTAAATCCAGGTTTTAACAACGCACTTTATGCGACTTATGCTTGCGTTAACAACATACATGCTTCCGGAGTTTATCACAGCAGCACATATTTTTGTCATAACTGTTTGATATAATGATTTCGAAAGAACATATAATATGGAATTACTATCACTTGGAATAACTGACTGAACGCCCTAAAACGTCACTTGACAATTAACACATGAGAATCACCTTAATTGATAAGTTAATTAGATTAATAGTGATATGATTTCAGAGTGAGCCAAACATATCATTATCTTGGTTATGGAATCAATGGATTATTTTCGCAGTAGTGGCATATAAACTAGTGTTTAATACATTAACCATTGTATTCTTGAGTGGCTTAGTGGCTCAGTAGTTAAAGCGAGTGACGGCAGATTGAATGTCCTTGGTTCTAATCCCTGTCTCGGCGCAGATTTTCAGCGACCCTTAACCCGACCAGCACCCCTGGCACAGCTCGCTGTGTGATGTGAAGTACGCCAGGAAGCTTCCGTGCGTCAGATTGCGCCTCAACCTGTAGGTCCCCCATACCCGGTAGGACTACCGTGTTACGCCACGCGGCTACGATAGCGGCGCACTGCGCAGCCAATAAGAAACCCTCTCATCAGGTCGTGGCGACCACACATATTTGCAGTAATTCTAAATCGGAAAATTGATCTGTGCTGGTAATAATAAAAAAAGAGGCTACTCATCATCAATACTAATAAAATGATACTTTGGTCATCGCTTAGTCACAAATCCGACGTTCATTGGCGGCTAGCAACGGCCAGGTAGGATTTCTATTTCTGATCTTGGAAGTTGCTGTTACAGCAGTGTAAAAATCTACGATCCATTTCTTTTTGTTTCTGTAATCGTAATTAATTGATATTGTATGCCGACAAATATATAAGAATTTTTTTCGCTCAAATACACATACTAATTTTGTATGTACGTTCTATGAGACAACTAGGAGCTCACTAGGCCTTCGTTTGGTTTGTCTTGGCTTGAATTTGCTTTGCATGTGTACACATCCATGATACAACGAGGCTTGTTAGCTGTAGAAGGGACCTACAGTTTAACGGGCGTCATTCCGCGTTCAGCGGCGGTCAGACGCGGACGTGCTGTCAGCAACTTCCGTTAACGCCGCAGCTATAATAACTGTGTTAGTGTGAAGTTTGTGTGTGAGCTATTGAAAACCTATCAACGCAGCCGCATTTAGGCGATTCTGCAGTAAAAGGTAAGAGATGGCTTCCACCGCCATAACAAGAAAAAACACAGTGAAATTCACATTCGATCGAGCATACGTAAGACCATCGGCCTATGAAATACATGAGTGGTTGTTTGATAAAGTAAAGCTAATTGACGAAGAAATACTGGGAATACAACTAGACTCGTTCCAGAACTGCGTTTTTGTTAAAATGATAAGCGAAGAACATTGTGTTAGTGTAATTGAATCAAATACCGGGAACCTAAAATTCCATCATGCCGATGGAAACGTAAGCAATGTTCAAGTAACGAACGCAGGAATGGGAAAAAGACAGATAAGAGTATTACATCTGCCCTTTGAAATATCTAATGAAGCCATTCTACAAGCAATAAAACCGTTCGGCAACGTGGAAGAGATCGTAGAAGACAAATGGGTAGGCAATATCAGGTTTAAGAAAGCAAATGGAGTGCGGCTAGTAAAAATGGAGATAACGAAACACATACCATCATACATCAATGTATGCGGTTTCAGAGCACTGATTGTATACGACGGCCAGCCCAGAACTTGCGCTCTATGCAATTCAATACAACATATCAGAGCAAACTGCCCCCGCATACAACCTACAGTACTACCGCTAACCTACCTCAGACGAACAGGAACACCGAAACAAGATGAAGAAATGACACTGGAAGATCAGCAGCAGTTTCCACCACTGACGATAACGGACAGTGGGAACACGGAGACGAAAACAAGAAGAGAAACGAGGGAACAACAAAATGACGACATAAGGAACACTGAAGAAACAAGGTGCGACGAGGTATCCAAAACCATGAACATAAAAGCGAAAAACTTACCAAGAAAACAAGAAGGAGACTTGATAGAAAAGACAATAACAAACATGGAAGAGACAAAACAGAAGAGAAATGTTGAATCGTTGAAAAATACGGCAGAAACCGACGATAACAGGGAGTCGGCCGACGAGAAGGACGAAACGACGACAGCAGAAGAAACCGAGTGGACGAAACCAGCGAAGCCCAAACCCAGTAAGAAACGTCGTGCAAGAAAACAACCAGAGACGAAAAGTAAACAAACTAGGGAAACATCCACTGAAAGAGAAAATACAGACGATGCTAAAGGCACTGGTAAAAAGCTCAAAAAGCAACAAATCGGGAAGAGCCGGCCAACATTTAATGCAGAGTTAAATCCAAACTCAGTCAGACACCGAGAAACAGGTACGGAGACAGAAGGTATGTCCTTTAGTTGGGCAGACAACGATCATAACGAAGACATAGAGGATGTCAGGCAGACTTCCTGAACATAAATCGCAGCGACGAACTCACAAGGGAACAAACACTTGGAGACCGTAAACAGGAAACTTAACGGTATAGAACAGACTTGACGTATGGAACAGCTGCTGTCGGACACTAATGGATTGGCGGACACCCAAGGCCAAGCACCATCACAATGAATCAAGTCTTGACACTAACAACGATTAATATCAATCGCATAACAGCTAAAACAAAGTTTTATGCCTTGCAACAATTTCTTATCCAAAATCAAATAGACGTCGCACTCATGAAAGAAGTGATAATCAGGGAGTTTGAACTCTTCGGTTACGAAACCATAACCAATTTAGACTCCCACTGCAAAACCGGAACTGCCATAATAATCAAGGAAGGACTGTCCTACACAAACCCGGAAATTTTAACATCCGGAAGGGGTATAGCAGTATACATCAAGGACATATGCATCGTCAATTTATATGCACCCTCAGGCACTAATAAAAAACAGGAGAGAGCGGAATTCTTCAAAAGTGATATACCTTACTTATTACGCAAGAAACCGACCAGACTTGTAATTGGCGGTGACTTTAACTGCGTAATTTACCGAAGCGACCAAAGACCAAACCCTAACATCTGTCAAGAATTAGCAAAAATGGTCGAAGGATTAGGCCTCAAGGACACGTTTCGGGCATTGCACGGAAACCAAACTAGTCACACACACATGACCCCGAAATCAAAAGCAGACTTGATAGAATTTACGTATCTAACACTCTAGACCCAGCAGTTAGTAGCGATGAAATAGTACCCTTAAGCTTCTCCGATCACTGTGCGTACATATGCAGAATTAAGTGCGACCCAATTAATATTCAGAGAGGTAAAGGATATTGGAAGATGAACGTTTCGCTTCTTCGCGATGCTGAATGTAAGGAAAGCGTCATCACCACCTGGTTTTCAAGTGTCAGAAACTGCCACAAGTATAGCTCAAATTTAAGCTGGTGGATAACCCATGCGAAACCAAGAATAAGAAAAGCTATTACCGCCTACTCACACGTAAACATCACTGGACAAACAATACCATGGAATTTTAATACAGATGTCTGAAGGACCTGTACAAAAAAGACGTGCACACCATCCACGACCACGTACTGATTAAAAAGTATAAAGCCAAAATTAACAAATACCAAGCATCAAGAATGGAATCCCTTTTAGTCAACACCGATAGCGTGGACTTAGTAGAGAAAGAGAAGGCATCGCTAAACCATCTGATTAGGGCGACAAAAAGAAGAAACTCCCAGTACTTATCAAACATAACTGCGGAAGATGGAGTCAGAAACAACCAACCAAAAGGAAATTCCCGCAATGATCTGGAACCATTTTTCATCCTTTTACAGAGCCTCCACCACAACCGGAGATAACAGGGACTCCACCCTAAACCACATAAATGAATACATGGACGACAACGAGCGAAGAGAGATTACCAGAGACATCACACTAGAAGAAGCAGAGTTGTCCCTCATGGCTGGGAAAACTAGAAAATCTCCTGGTAAAGACGGTCTTCCCCTGGAATTTTATAGAGCTTTCTGGAACATCATATCCCACAAGATGGTCGATATATTCAATGAAATATGGCAGATTGAACGATTGCCTGAAGCCTTCACGGAAGGCATAATAATTCTCATCCCAAAAACACCACACACGAAGAATATCAGAAAGTTAAGACCCATAACGCTACTGAACTCCGACTTCAAGATTTTGACTCGTATCCTGAAACGAAGAATAACACCATTACTCACCAAAATTCTTGGCCCGTACCAAGCGGGTCCGATCCCTAATCGCGGGATCCAACATGCAATCTTGGAACATAGAGATATCATCTCCTTGGCAGACAACCTGAAGCTAAAAGCGGGAATTCTCTTCCTAGATTTCGACAAAGCATACGATCGTGTCGAACACCAGTTCTTATACAATACCATGAGGAGAATGGGCATGGGAACAAGCTTCGTATCAGTAATCAAGAAACTAACCAACGGTGCTACCACAAGTGTATTAGTAAACGGATTCATCTCAAAAAACTTTCGTATGGGCCGAGGGCTGAGACAAGGCTGCCCCCTCTCAATGGTCTTGTTCGCCATATACACGGAACCCTTACTACGGAGCATCCACTCCTTGACAAAGGGTATAACGTTCCAAGGTAGAAGATACACTACAAGAGCTTATGCAGACGATATTGGGTTCTACGTAACCGACAATGACGACCTGGTAACAATTAATAACCAGATAAAGATTTATGGCCCTGAAAGTGGCGCCACAGTCAACATGGACAAATCAGGCATACTTTACATTGGATCAGGACCTCAAAATCTTGTAAATACTTATGGATTCAAACAAATGAGCAAACACAAGGCCTTAGGTGTGTGACTAGAAACCAATCCACTCAAAATGAGTGTAATCAATTGGCGAGAAGTGTTAAACAGCACAAGGGCCATTCTGCAACTGCACAAAACCAGACGGATCAACAAAATACAGAAAGCAAATTTAATAAATCTGGCGGTCCTTGGCAAATTAAACTAAGTTGCCCAAGTGCTCCCTGCACCGAAAGGGATAATACAAAGCGTTCAGAGGGCAGTAGCCTGGTTCTTGAGCCAAGGTGACATATTCAAAGTCAACTTCCAGACGCTAACCCTGCCAAAAGCAAGAGGAGGTTTAGGTTTAATGGATGCAAGAACCAAAGCAAATGCGATCTTCATACAGGCAATGAGGAAAGTATCTGAAAACAAGGAAACCATAACGGCACAATTATTGGAACATTACAAACCGGTGAGTACAACGGCACCGGTAGGGATTGCCCATATCAATAATTCCCTTTACCATTTCAGGCTGTACTTCATCGAAAGCAGCTATATCATGGAGACAAGAAAGAACAACTTTCCCAAGACAACAAAAGAGATTTACGCATGTATGATGGCTCATAAACGGGGAAATATAATAGAAACTAAATACCCGGAAATCAACTGGAAAAACGTGTGGGCAAACATTTTCAACAAAACAATTCCGTCCGAGACTCAAGCTCTTTAGTACAAAGTAGCCAACGAGACCCTGGCCACCAATGAGAAGCTACATCGTATTCACCTCAAGCCAACAGATAGATGGGACACTTGCGGCAACACAGATACGCTAGTACACCGAATCTCTTGCGGAAGAGCGCAAACAATCTGGACGTGGACAAAACATTTAGTGGCACGCATGATGCAAAAACCGCCCAGGAAAATACTCACCAATATCCTAACAAAGCCGGATTTCAAGATTATACCTATAGAGAAACATAACAGTCTAATATGGATTTTAGGACACGCAATGCAGGATATACTGCAGAAGACATCCCAGAACTTAGAAGAGTATTTATCAACCTTGAAAATTAAAGTTTGGAGTTTAAAGAAAACGACGAAATACAAAACAAAATTTGGAAGCTATCTGGACGAAATAGCAAAAATAAAAAGACCATCAAATTAAAAAGTAAAAAATTTCAGAACTTGAGACTTCTGGCAAAAAATAAAAAAAAAAAGTAATAATAAATAATAAAAAATAAATAATAATAATAATAATAATAAAAATAAAAAAATAAAAAAATAAAAAAAATAAAAAAATTAAAAAAATAATAATAAATAAAAAATAACCAATAATGTGACGGCTAAATAAGAACGTTGGATACGTGAAAATTTTAATTTTTGTTTTTTTCAGACAATGGCGTGCGAGGAAATGCCAAAGTCCATTGTCTTCTTCTTTGATCACTTAACAACACATCAGGAGAAGATTAAAAATTTTAAAAAAAAAAAAGACGGTAACGGCAAACCCAAAGCCTGGGAAACAGGAAAATATTTAAGTTATAAATATAAATGGCGGAGAAGCCAAGCCGAAGAAGGCAGTAATGGTGAGCGAAAGGACGGCTGTAAGGGGTGGAGGAGGCCAAAAAAAAAAAATATGGTAAAAAAAAAAAAAAAAAAAAAAACGTTGACTCCGAACCACGGAAACGTTCTGCTGTACTTCACATTGGACATCACGCTGTGCCAGAGGCGAAGGTCTGTTTAAGGGTTTACGAAACTGGGGACCTTCTACTCTCCCTTCAGACGCCTTAAGTACAGAGCACCAGGCCACACGTAAAAATTATTATTTGCCTTTTGTTTATCTGCATACGTTCGCAGTAGATATTTTCGTTATATACTCTCTCCATAAACATCACTTCATGGTAAGAAATAAGAACAGCTCTATGAAACGCCACACTCGGTCAGTTTGCATTTCTTTGTTCGGGTGGTCCTTGTATTAAATGCCGCCGTTTCGACTGCCTTGCTCCGGCCTTCTTCGACAGGGAACTAGACGCAACTGATCCTCGTTCGTGACGTTCGGTTTTCTGGAATGCTTGATTGCTCAGGCCAATCAGAAGAGGGCAGCTGCCAAGTGGGCGATGTTCACAAGTCACTATACAGTAAACAATGTTTACATAGTACGTGAATACGCACATTGAATACAGCCGTAAAAATTTACACTAGTTAAACATCAGTGAAAGATTTTCTGATTTTAAGAACTTCGTATGTGCTGATTGTTGATCGTTTTAATTTCTCTGTATTGGTCTGTATGCTGATTTTTGATTATGTTATCTGCTCCTTAATTTTGATAACTGTTTATATCCTGTTATTCGTTGCTGTTTATAGGAATAATAGGCTCACATGTATCATTGTTTTAAGTTGATGGTTGTGTTCTTGAGGCATGTTTGTGAGAAACGAGGCAAACGCGTTTGGGGAATAAAGCGAACCTACATCCCCTCCAGGATGCCCCTCGCGGTATGCTACCAGGCGCACGCCCGAGAGACGGTGTCTCCATGGAGCGCTCTGCTGGTAGTAGGTGAGCTAGGAGCAAGCGTCTTCCACAAACTGAACGAACTCTGTCTACCATTGTTGCTACATGCTAAGACAAGGGAAGGCCGCTCTCTGTTTAGGTATAGTGGCCTGAGACGTGCCATTTCTCTGAGGAATAGCATATCAAGATGGCCGAAAGCCAGGTATCAATCAATACGGAGCAGCAATAGAAAATATATTCTTGCTGCTACGAAATGTCGAGATACGTTGTGCTATTAGTCTTGCTTAGTGTTGCAAACTGAAAAAAAAATTTTTTTTCAGCTTTGTGGAAAAAAAAACCTTGAAAAAAAACTTAACACCCTTGTTTTTTTCTAAATTGTTTTTTTTTTCTTCAGAAAACAGTATATTTGATAAATTATAGTTTTATTTACGGAACTTACATTTTACATGAGTGTTTTAAATCTTAATGAATCATATAATGTCTTACAAAATGATTCATAAATGTATCTATATAGGAAACATAATTATATTCATCCTCTATGTCAGTACCACATTCACTAGTATCAGCACTACCAACACTAGTTCGGTATTTGTCGGAATTTTCTGTTTCTTCTTGTCTCTTCTAGATCCATAACTTAAGAAATAATTAAATTTTCTTTTACTGGTTGTCCTTGTATTGTACGCAAAAGATTTTGAGATTGCAATTTTAAATTGTGTGCAAAGTACACACTGTCCATAAAGACTGCGCCGATAATTCTATATTAAAGTCTTTTAAGTTTGAATTTAAATCTATTATCATACAAAATAGGAGCTTTATTTCTTTTTCAATTGTTGGTTTACGCCAATGGTTGCAAGGAAACGATTCATAATTACTTACAATTTAATGACTCAGTAGTATCACTATACGCTGCGAGTTTAACTTGTATATGAATATAAGGAAAGCACAATAAGTAATAAAAAGAGACAAAAAGCCGGAGATAAATTTTAGATTCATAATTTTTTGAAAAGATCTGTAGGTCTACAGATAAATTCGTAGGGTTGGTAGCACTAGTTCAAATAGCAAGTATTAATCCAAACAATGGGGGATTCCTTCTGGCGCAACCTATTCTCTTCGGGAAGTCCCCAAAAAGAACATTCAATGTTGCCAATATTTTAGTAATTTTCTTTTCTACTGAACCAGAAAAATATAGTAGATTTAAAAATTAAGATAAGTACTTAGTATAAACTCTAAAACATTCATATTAAACCATAAATGCCTTACAAATTTGAAATTTAGTACTTATAAAAAAACGTGTCCCAGATAAAATACATTTTTTTTTTTTTTTTTAAGTCAGAAAATAAACCGTTTTTTTACAACACTAGTCTTGCTGCAACCAAGGACTAAGTAACATCCCTGAAACACAGCTTTTTACGTATTAACTACTGTGCTATTGGAAAGAGATAAACATTTGTTAACTGTAAATTTGTATATTTTTAGTGTGAATGAGTATGTTATTAGTGGATGGAAATTATTTAAATGGAATTTAAGTTGATTAAAAGCAGCACAATGTTAGAAACGTTGCTAAAAGATTGTAATTATGGATGCTGAGGAACCCGTAGTGTTTTCCGTACGATTTTCGGCTATTTCGAATGTTTGATTTTGTCAATTTTATATTTAAAAGCCTGTAAATATTATCTATGCCTGTTTAAACATTTTTCCTCATTGTTTTATTTAGGTTTAGTTTGTTTTTGTACTAATTCCATTGTTTGGAGCGATTGTTATCGGCTCTTTTAGTAATTTTTCAATAATTCCGTAGCGCCTCCTGGAGATCGCTGCCTGGAGAGAGTTTTCGCTGGAAACTGCGCTGACAGGACGCAGTGTCTGTGATGTGCTTTAGAATCTTTGGAAGAAGATGATACCATGCCTTACCCGCGTGTTTGTTTAAGAAGAATTCGGCGGAATAAAAAGTGAAATAAAACGTGTAGCATCTTCTTAATTATTCTAATAATGCTATAGGAACCGTCATACTTTAGTGAAAGATATATAGAGGAAGCTCGGTTAGCCCCGGCCACGCTGAGTCGATAAAATTTTATTGTAAATATGCGCCCTGAAGAGTGGGGAAAAAAAAAAAATCTGAGATCCGGCTTGAACACCCAGTGAATTTCATACTAGTGTGTGTTTTGTTCCTGGCCGAAGTTCTTCGTTGCTCCTGTCAAAATTCTTTGCAGATTGGTGGGTGCGCAGACTTCTGCTGTCGTTTCGATGTTGTCTCGGTTGTCCGGGTTAAACCGAGTAATTTTATCGAAACCTGACGTTTCGGCCATCATTCTGTGGCCTACTTCAGAGGACTGTCATGCCTGGAACGGCTGCCGCTTATATATAACTCCCGAAGAGCGCGCTAACCGTTCGGAGTGACGTCACTCAAGCTACCGCTGCCAACGTGGCCGGTCCGATATGGGCCTGCGTCCCGCGTTTTCCTGATCAAGCCTGACCATATTTGGTCAAGTTGTAGCCCGCCGTCCGCGTTCATATTATCTGGTCTTTTTTTTGTTTCCGACGCTTCTCTGACACGCCTGGGTCACCATCTGCTTTCCTGAACCAGTACAGTAAATAAAATTGCGTGCCCACTGTCAGCAGAGTGTTGTGCTACAGCTGGTTTGCTGACGTCGTTAAGGCCACAAAATGATTTCCGAAACGTTAGGTTTCGATAAATTGACGCGGTTTAACCCGGACAGTCAAGAAAAACTCTTTGGAGATTATTAAATACGATGCATCAAATAAACGCATAGTAACGCGGGCTCGAAAAATACAACATGGCAAGATTTTAACATCTTCACCATGTAAGAAATATAAAGAGGACGGCCAAAGAAATAAAGGCCGTATAAACAACGAAGTGAAAAAATAAAAATGTAAAGGTGCTGTAAAGATATTGAATACAAAGAAAAGTATTCAAAGTCTTTCCAAATAAAACAGACCGAATGCATCGTCCGTGGAGAAATTTCTGAAGAAGACTGCATTCAGTGCTATGAAGCAAAGGACCCATGAAGATTTTGTTTATGTAGATTCTTCAGATATTCATTGTTATTGTGATTTTTTAAGCCCAAAAAAACATTAATGTCACCGTTTATTACTGTGTCCGGGACTACCCGACAACTGTTTTGCTGCCAAAAAAATAAGGCGAAAGTGTTTTCAATTTAATTTGTTGAATAAAAGTTATGATTGCTAACTTCTAATACATATGACTGCAGAAGTTCTAAGTTTAATTTTAAGATTAAAATAAAGATAAGAAGATGTGTTCCTTTTATTTTTATTTGCAATTTTTTTTGTGTGTCCGGGGTTACTCGAAATTCCCCTTATATTTTGGGGTCAGTTATTGTCATGTACTATGGTTCACTTGTGTCCAATCTAATTGTTGTTGTTTAAGTTAAAAATTCTTTCTGTGTTATTTATTTTCAACAAAAAAGATTGTTGCAATTTGCGCATTAATTCCAACGACTTTTAATGATCAAATTACCATTGTAAACCTTATAATTTTCCATAGGTAACATTTCAACAGTATTCAATGCTCCTTTTATTTATGAATATATCAAATACTTTGTCTTGAGGATTCTTGAGTTAAATGTTTTGATTTTGAAGAAGCTTACGCGATGAATCTTTAATTTACTGTATAGACACTTTCTGCTTTTCTGTAGTTTGCTAATAATTTTAAGGGGAACATACACACGTGACGCAATCTGTTTTATAGTTAATAATCGTAATAATAATAAGTCTTTATTGGTATTGACTTGTGAAATCTATTGAATATGTCTAAATATTTGTGCTATATGTGTCAGGCATACAAACTGATACACATTTATGTTCTACAGACTTTTGGGTGATGTGGGTACCAACTGGTCCACGTGCTGCAGTATGGGTTACTCCGCAAGGAGCATTGTTTGTATTTGTATACAATCCAACTTTTTTTCCCAGTCTGGCGACTCTTTTCCAGGATGGAGAAAATTCAGGCATTTCTCATTATTTCAACAGGAAAACTTGGGATAGCATAAAGTGGTGATTTTTTCAAAAAAGACTTTTCTAAAACGTGTAACAAAATGAATACTTCTTTAAGTGCATTAATATTTTAAGATTAAGACACAAATGGACATTAATATTTTAAGGTTGTGAAATAAAAGTTAAGGAAATAAATAAATGAACATTTCAATACAATTTTCTTTTATAATTTATTTATTATAATTTTTGACACATTTATGTACATGCAAATATATACTCATTTATTTCATATAAATAGTTTGGATCGAAAAAAATAATTTTTCTATTTCATTTTTTTTTAATTTAAATACGTGAAACGTTTAAATTTCCGAAACTGATACAAGACGTTAGGGATTTTGATAATATTTTCAATTTATAATTTCATTTTTTCAGTTCCTGAATGTAAATTTTTCAAATTGAAGCATCACATTTTAATGATTTTGTACTGTGAATCAGCTGTGAATGGAGAAAATCTTTCACAATGTGGAGTCAGGGAGGGCATTCCTATATTTAAAAGCCTATATTTAAAATCTAACTCATTTGTACTCTCGAATTTCTCAGAATAAGTTTTATTTTATTTTTTATTTTTATTTTTGAGGAGGGGTAGGGGCATGTCATATATCTGTAACCTCGCCTAAATCTTTTAGTAGGATGTCAATCACATACCATTTATGTAATAAATAACCCTTATAAACAGTTTCTTTATACTACTTTTCAACTCGAATCAAAATTTTATAATATGGAAACACCAGTTTTTAGGAAGCTGAAATGTTAGTTTGTTCCTTTTAGATACATTCATTTCCATAAATAATGCTTAAAATTACATTTTGATGTGTAATATGTGTAAATGGAAAATTTTATTTAAAGAAATATTGTGAATTTTATGCATATGGCACCACATGGACTTAGCATGTTTTATCAAACAAAGATGGTTCAGTTTCAAAGATAACTTAAATTTTACTACGGCGGTATATTGTTGACATTAAGGCTTATTTTTAGAGAAATAAAGATGGTAAATTTTGGTTACGTTTAAGCTGCCAGGTCGATACTACAATCGGATGAAAAAGTAAAATTCACAGATTAATAATGTAATATTGGTTTGTAGATAAGTACAAAATTTAATGGGTAAAACTGGAATTGTAATTTTCAAAATGGTGGTTCCCTTGAAGTCAGGAGACTGATGACTCATAATGAGCAAACAGGTGCACAATTGAAATGACAAACAATAATTTCTTTGGAGAAAAAAATAAAGTGATTTTTTTTTTCAAAAAAAAAAAAAAACAGAATGTTTGTCTAATTTGAAACGAGAAATTAATCCAAAGGATTTTGGCATATCATAATTCTGGTGCGAATGTAGAGATTTTGAAACATAGTTCAGATTTATTGAAAATTACCCCGAAAATAAAATGAGTATAATAAAACAAAATACATCAGATGGTAAAACAAAATTTTAAGTGGTATACTGGCCAAAACGCATTGATGATGAATATGAAAACGTCCCACAAGTGAATTTTTTACGTGGCCCGAGAACAACAGATTATTTACATACAAAGGCGTGAAAAACTTCGGTCTTATATCTCAAAAGATTTCAGATGAAATCAGATATAGTACCTCTGGCATTAATAACGAGTGAACCATGCAGTTTAGGATATAGGTCGTCGTAGAATAAAATATCAGAAGTACAGGGAAAGTTACCATCTCCAGAAAGTATTTCCACGGTGTTTACAGATTTAAGCCCCCCCCCGTTTTCTGATTGGGCATGCATTCTACATACGCCGGACGTGTGTGTGATATGGGAGCGTAGGAAGTGACGTCAGTAGTGGAGAGGACTCGTGATGGTCGTAGATGTGGCGAGCGTCGTACGAGGTTAACAGTTAGACGACAGGCAACTATGGGGGAGATGTGAAAGATTTTCTGCAGTAGTGATGAGTTGCTAAGTACATTGAGAGGATAGGAATGTTCCGATGCCGGAGAGCAAGGAGTAGTTACATTGATACTGATGGTGGCGCGGCTGACAGGTTGTGACTGGGGGTGCTGTGGGGGTGGCGCCTAGTGCACCAGGGGGTGGGTGCCGACGAGCACGACCACCAGCGCATGGACAGAGGTGACCCCTGCACCGCTGGAGGCCCGGCGGCTGTGGCCGCCGACCTCCGCTCTCCACCGCTCGTTGTCCGCCTCCACGTACTCGATGTTGTCTACGCCCTCTATGCGAGGCGGCGGCTCTTTACCCAGGTCAGGGCACGGCAGCTGCTCCTGAGGGATGTCCAGCAAGCGGCGCGTTACATACTTGGTGTAGTTGCTGGTCGTCTCCTCTTCACTAGGCAGTTCGTTCTGTTTGATCGCAATCTCATCCCTGAAACAACAGACAGAACGTACCGTCACACAGACACCAGCTCATTCATCTGAAAGGGAGACAATACTCAAGTAGCTTTTTTTTTTATTTAACAACTTTGTTCCATGGATCCCTGCTGTAAAGGACCTCTCGGATGTGAATCGTGTCATGATTAACACACATGAAGGGCCACGGTGAACAACGATCCGCACATCGTTATATCTATAAAACGAAAACCGGAAATATTGTTCATATAAAAACTCGGAAATTAGGGGGCAGATTTCGATGGAGTTTTCACCGTTTTAAAGCTCAGAATCTTAATTCACTTGTCTGGCATGTCTTATGTTTCAACGTTAAATAATGTAGGAGCATTAAACGAAATTCTGAACGTATGGTGAGAAATTCCACAGGAGGAATCACTAGATGTCGCATACTCCGCACTAAACACACAACACAATGTCTCTGACCATAGCCTTTAATTAAAGCAATAAGATAACTTATAGTAATAACTATTTTGGACACTAAACAAAACTTTAATTATTCTTTCTTTTAATTTGACATATTCAATGTTTATAAACCATAGCTTGAAGTATTCTTTCCTTTAATTCGGGATATCAATTTTTAAACGACATAGATAGCCGTAAAAACAACAGAGATTTTCTTTAAGCACGATCTCTGGACAATATCTCTGGCCTTCAGCATTAGTCTTCTGTTTACGATAATATTATTCCGGATTCACTTTTGATATTTTATCTGCAGAGTTAAAGGATCTGGAGTTTCGAGTCACAAGTATATCCCTTCACTTCGCAATTAAATCAAATGTGAGTTTTTAACATAATCTAGGGTTGTTCAGTAATGTAGTCATGAAATTTCTTAACCAAATTATCGAAGCTTGATATACATGAATCTTTTCGGACGAATGAAAATATTATATGTGCAAATAAACTTTAACCCACCAGTTTGTTGGTAGGGGATGGGTCAATGTAAGTTTGCTTTAATTCCGAAAAATTTGGCGCATATTTTATGAAACTTTGCACAAATGTTTTGCGGGAATAAAAATAGGGTACGATTAAATCTGCGCCAACTATACAGGACAATGGATAAGCAGAGAGGCCTGTTAACATCTGCCGGACCTCCAAATAGCCCGTCGGTGAGGAGTCGCGTCAGGTAGGCGCGCTAGCGACAGCCAGGGACAATGGAGAGACAGCTACCCTTCCTAACGGTGTTGGTCAAGCGTACAATCCCCTAGCTCCGGGAAAATACCCCAGCTGGGTGAACAGACGTTCGCCGACCTCCTGTTCCAGAGCGGACTCTCCGGAGGTCATATTTGGCGAATACGTCCGAGTTCGCACGAATCTCCAAAAGACAATGTTGTCCCGTCATCATAGCTGGTAGGAGGAGCCAAATAGCGGAACCAATCAACAGCGTATCTATCCTCCGAATTTTGTAATTCCGGTGAATTTTTTTCTCTATGTTAACCACGAGCGACTGGGAGAAGTACTGGACGTCCAGCTTTTGGACGGGAAGGGTGAATCTTCCGAGGTTGGAGATCGTCCTGCCTTGGCATCGAACCTGAGGTTTCGACACAAGCGTCCTGTGGCAGTGAGGTTGCTAGGCACTCATTGAGTACGCTGACTGAAGGACGTGGGGCACTGTCTGCTACAGCCAAGGTGCTATAACAATTCCGCCGCCGAGGCAAACATATCGCCTTCACGGTAATCATTCTACGAACCGTGCGGTGTGATAGTTACGTGTGGTCATTGGCAACCCTGTAACGGCCTTTCACAGTAAACTTTGAACGATTAGGAGTCCTCGCTCCACCAAATATTGAGCTAGTTGGGACAGACTTCTGGAGCTTTCCTATAACCACACTTGGTGGATAATTTAAATTATCCTGGCGCCCGACATTTGAAATCTGATGCAGTCCATGTTAATACTGTACATGATATTTGATTCCCGATTGTTATGAATGGAGCTTTCCATTAAAACCAAGTGTGAAACTTTTGTTGTTTGTTTATTAATGTTAAGAATTTGCTTCACAGTCGATTAAAAATGCGGTAGTGTTTAAATTTTTTGCTTGTTTATTAATGTGTTGGCAATTGTAAGACGAGGCTTTGCTTGATATTTTTTAATTGAACGTGTTAATGTTAAAAATAAATAATCCTCACCTGTACGCCAGTATGAGTATCCAATAAATTATCAGCCTAGGGTTTTCTTTGAATGATAAAAAGAGGAGTAAAAAAAGGATTTCACGCTTTCCTCCCAAGCACCTACTACAAAGTCAAATAAATTACTGAAAAATAGGTATTCAAATATTTTTTAAACTTTGTTTATATTAACACGTTATTTATTATATAATCAACAATAAAAAATGACATTAAATGGATGGAACATGAACAGAAAATTTTCAAAACAAGAGGATGTTTGATCGCTTTTGCCAGTTATGGGGTAGTATCAATTGGTGGGTCGTCTGCATATTCAGTATCAACTTCGTCTGGTTCATCCGAATCAAGAGCAGGAACCAGCGAATCGTAGAATGCTCGACATTCGGGATTGGTCAAGAACTGTTTTAAATGCGACAGGGCCTTTAATTTTGCAGGTTTCAGGGGTAGTTGTCCATTGTATAGTTCTCTGAGTACGATTGCTTCACTTTGTTTCAACGATTTTCTTGGTTTCTTGCTTCCTGTGACTTGGTTCCCTAAAAAAAGAGACCTTAAGTGGTTTCCAAAATAGTTTTCCTTGTGGATAACGAATCTCTAGTATCCTTTTCGTCAACCTTTAAACTTCTTATTGGCCATGTCAAATTTGACGTCTGTGGCACAATTGATGACCGGGAAATGTGTTGGTTTGACTCTGTTATTTCTGATGACGTCCAGTCATTGGGTGTCTCGGTGTAAGATTTAACATTGAGAAGACTCATATCCTTGTCACCCTCCATATAGGAGTGACCTCTTATTCGAACGTGACCATGTGATCTTGATCATGGTGATTGGAGACTGATCCTTATTCCCCGTCAGCTCCAATCATTTCGCTGTTATAATTCGAGCACTATGCTCTTTCTTGCCTGAATAGTATCACAGTTACAAACTGTCTGTTATCAGCTAACAATTCCCAGTGTAATCTCAACTTCTCGGAAAAATGGACTATGATCGTTCTTCCCCGTGTCCCTTCACATACATACAATATGAGTCATTATCATAGTGACAACAATTATATATTACAAAGAAAAATAAAAGAGAATAAAAATCATTAATTTTTACAACTGAATTTTGCAAAAGGTCATATTGAATACAATCAATTATTTTCTCAAAATTCTTGAATGGAGTGGAAGGAATTGCCAATAAGATAATCACTCAGTTTTTGTTTAAATATATGTTTATTATCTGCAAACTGTTTTATACTCCTGGGAAGTTTATTAAACAGATGTATACCAGACTAATTAACTCCTCTTTGTATTAATGGCAGTGACGTTTGTGTCTTGTACAAGTTATTTCTGTTTCTTGTATTGAAATTGTGTACCTGTGAATGAGATGTAAATGTTCTATAACAAAACACATGAGAGAACATACATACTGAGAAGTAATTGTAAGAGTATTCAGTTTTTTAAAAGAGTTGGCAACGAGAAGTTCTTGGTTTTACCCTACACAGCATCTTAATGGCTCTTTTCTGTGCTATGAAATCTTTTTACTTTGTGAACATTTTCCACAAGAAATTATGCCATATGACATATTGAAAATATGAGGAGTACACCTGTTTTGTTAAGTATATATCTGCTGTTAGAGAAAGTGTTCGTATTGAAAAGGTGGCACTACTTAACTTCTTCAGTAGTGAAGTGATATGTTCGTGCCAACAGAGTTTGTAAGTTAACAACAGTATTTTCTCAGTTCAGGTAAAGAAATAGATTTATTCTTTCACTTTCAACATTAAAACATAAAACCCCGGTGAGGTTACCAACCAACAATTATTCTGAAAGCAGACTTCTTCTCCTGTAGCTTTCAGAGTCATTTGGAAGAGAAGCATTCCCTAGAAGTTCGCTGAAGTTGTAACTTGCATGTCAAAAAAAAAAAAACTTTCAACTATCCTCTCGCGACTACATAGAACAAACAATCGTTATTTTTGTACATAGCATAGAAACATTTGAAACTCCCTACTACCATTTCTGTTGTTGTGCTGCAAGTTTATTATCTATTGAATGCCAAGGAATTTTATACTCTTTGCTTCTAAGATACTTTTATTATTACAGTTTATATGTAAAACCGGTTGTGTATAATTTTTTGTTTTAAACCTAATATAATGTGTTCTTTTTTATTTCAATTTTAATGAATTTGACTTAAATCAATTTGCTACTTAGCTGGCAGTGAGGCAGGAATCCGAGGCAAAGAACTTCAGTTGTATGTACAGAGTAAAGACATACGTGAGTTGGTGAGAAGAGAAATGTCCGATAATAGGGAGGAAAATTCGATTGGTCGTTTGGGTGTTTTTCAAAGTACTATGAGTGGAGAAAGCAAATACGTAGGACATTCCCGACGCTGGATGACATTAAGCTGCAGGACAGCTACAGCAGAACGACGAGTAATGCTGTGAGGAGACAGCAAGTCACGTGAGGGGAAGTCAAGCACGCTAGAGGTCAATGAGGTCAGCATTAAAATATTGCGATTCGTCCCACGAAACTGTACTACTGAGAGAGATCGTAAAAAACCTACAATGCAAACAAATAAAAATTATATAAAAAAATTGTCACAATATTACGTAACAAATAGATTTTTTCTTTTATTTATGGCTTTACGCCTCGTCGACGTCGAGGTCATTAGAGGCGGGATGGGACTGGGAACATAGAACGGGAAGGATTTCGACTACAGCCTTTTTGATGGAAGCATCCCGGCATTAGCCTGGAGTGATTTAGGGAAACCATGGAAAATCCAAATCTGGATGCCCAGACCGGGATTCAAACCGGCGCGTGGCGTCCCTCCGAATGCGAGGCCAGAGAGTTGTAACAAATAGAATTATCGCAAAAAGTCGATTATTTTATTGAGTATCATATTCAATGTTTTCTTAAGTTTGTTATAGATCAACCATTTTGTTAAACTGAAAGTAAAAACTGTAACGTTTAAGCAATAACGAGTCAAAAATATGTTTTTAGGTGGTTTGACTGGCAGTGAGAGCGCTACTGGATCGTGAGCTGACCTGACTCGGTCGCCTTTGGTAGCAGTCACGTGAGAGTCGTCGACATACGACTTCCTCTCGATTCCACTCACCTCTTGCAACGACGGTACTCCGTGTAAAACGGTTTCTTACGAGTATATATGACGTCATCATGTGACTAGAAGGAACTTTTTAAAGTTTGGAAGTCGCTGCAGATACTGAGACCCGTATCAGAATAAGCAAACTCTTCATGCTCTACCAGCACTTGCTCTACGAAGAACACACGAAATATAAGGGTGGAGGCTTTCTCGGCGAAACTAGCCAATTGAGAACGCTTATATAGCACTACGTTTTAGCGGGCATAATTCTCTGCCGCCATTGTCAAGGACGGAGCGATAAGAAAGAAAGCCTTCTCAACGAATTACGTACAAGTTTAACATAAAATATGGACAGGGAAGAATTGATATCTCTGCTTGAAGCCAGACCTTAGTTGTGGAATTAAACCTTCGACATGTTATAACAAGAATGACATGTCATGCAATTTTTGGATTTTCAAATCCGGATCTACTTGGAAAAGATGAATTCGGAGGTGTTAATGTTCACCTGTTCAAAATTAAGGAAATAAATGTTTATTTGTAATAAATGTACTATGTTAAGAAGCCTCTGTTTCCTGTATGAGAAGGAAGTTATCTATAACGAATTTTAACTGTATTACTGATATGGTTGACATTTGCCATGGTACGCTTCTCATACTCAGCAAAAAATAATTATCATCATTCTTTAGCTTTTCTAAGAGCGTATAAAATAAATCTGCTTATTCTTATCACCATTTTCAGTATTAACATTACATGAATTTGTTGAAGTGATCTGAAATGCTGTTTCGGATGGCGAAAACAAATAGAAACCTTGGTGAGAAAAGTGGTGATCTGTATCATTACTTGAGGAACTTGCTAGCGTAGAAACTTAGCACTTCTTTCTGAGATGGTAAATTATCAATTATTATCAGTGTCAAATGAGTATATTGTTTATACCACGTGGTCAAATATTGAAATAAAACCCTTTCGTATTGTTTATAATATTTATGGTAATTTTAGGTATATTCTTAACAGGTTTCAGAATTTATCAACCCTTTTGTTAGATGGTTGTTGCATATTTTTACTAAAAATGAAGACTATGATTAAATATTTACTAACTTATGCTATGGTGGCTATTTGAAATGTTATAGCTAACAATAGCAGATACTACGCACAAAGGGCACTGGGTCTGTAACGCTACATAATTGTAGGCATGTTACAATCCTCCTCCTTCACTCTTATGAAAAAAAATTAAATATTTTATATCATTTAATATTCCTCAGTTTCAATCAAAAGGTGCTATTGGTAGCAATTTACAACAAGTAGATCCAATGAATGATTTATTTTGTAACTTTCAGCAATTAGCACAAAAATCTTCACAATGTACTTTTTAAGTTGAGTTCCTTGAAATTAAACATTTTATAACTCTCATCCTGTTTATTCACACCGGCCAAGACGATTCGCCCCAGTACGATCATTCCACCTTGCGCCATTGATGCCGCGGACAGACTGTGTGTTCTCGAGTGAATCAGCTCTTTAGAACAGTTCATCTGAAAGGTCGACTGAGCAGTCGCTCACTAAAAGCGAACGGTAGTTCTTCTTGGAGGCCGTAATGGCGCTGGTGTGTCGGTCTCCATTGAACTTAACTTCAATTGAGTGTGTACCAACAATAAGTCGGTTTCGGCTTTGCCACTCTCGTACGACCCATGTTTGTTCTTAGTTCCACGCCGTTCATTGTTTATCCACTCCGCTCTGAAAAAAAAAAAAAATAAGAAATCCCGATGATCGAGAAGAGCTGGTTCGATCGCGACGTTCTCCGATTCCAGCGCTCAGCACAGCACGGAGCAGTGCCACTGGGCAGCTAGTTCTTTCGAATCTGACGTCCCGCTCCGCTTCTCTTTGTGTATTTTGAAAAGCTGGACAAATTTGCACTGAAAAAAGAAGTAGGTTGCTGCATGGCAAAATCTGTAAAATTTTATTTGTGAACAGTAACCTTCATTTCATTTAAAGCAAAGAGTTCTTTAAAATTGATTGTACTTTGTGTCTGTAAATAAATTAATGTAAAACTAACTATCCTCAAACTATCTCTCAAATATTCCCAGCAATCCGAACAATATTTCATTGACGCTTTGAAAGGACTTTTCTGCGTGAAAGAAATCCGGTAGTATTTCAGAAATAAAAATGTTTTAGGATAAATAAAAAAAAAAAAATGAAAATAACCGATGTGAGATTAACCTAAGAAATCTGTCTTAATGTAAACAAAACGAACTGATACTACACTCAAAATGAATATAACTGCTCTTTTGTTTAAACTGAGCTAGTGTACTGGTGAACTGTTGAAAATAACTAGTTCCTTTCATATAGTGATCAAATGGGCGCCGCTCTTTTTAGTGAATCACTTTGCCCACCTCTACTGTATATACCACACTGCCAGGGAACGCCATCTAGCCCGATAACGGAAAAATCCCCGTACTCACAGACAACACTACCACAACCAGCAGGCCCGCCGCTAGCTGTTTGAGCGCCCGCGTACAATACCGATTATGCCGCCCCCTGTATAACTACAGCCAGTGGAGGATCTAGGAAATTTCCGAACCGGGTCAAAAGACTGAGATTGCCGACCCTTCGAACATTATTTTCCACCCCCATTGTCGCCACACCAAGTGTCGCCGGCCGCCTGTGGCAGCAGTAGAGCTGAAAAAAAAAATATCCCGCTATATAACACCCTGCAAATTTCATCGCGGCGACAATGGAGTGGAAACTATCACTCGATTTTCCGACCCCCTCAACGTGCCGCCCGCGTGCTGTACACGCCTTGCACTCCCGCTTACGGCGGCCCTGACAACTAGCAAACAAACAATACTTCAGTGTAATGTTATAATAGAGCCAAAAAAGTTAAGCATAATGAAATTTAAAAATATTACTAATCAGAGTAAATAGGCAGCGGCTTAGGTAAGTGGGGAGGGGGCAAGGGGGTGGCCCGCCCCGGGTGTCACCCTTTTGGGGGTGACATATTCGAAAATAGTGAAATATAAAAAAAATGATTTTTTTCGTGTTCTTTGGTGTCCAGCCACTCCTACTTTTATTGTTTTAATTTTTTTAAAGTTGATCTACCGCTTTTTCAAATGCAATCCAGTGTGCTGTGCGCTTTCACTACAGTGGAGTACAGCTATTGGCAACACTGCGCGCTTAAGCAAAGGTAGTATCGCCGTATGGCTCCGAGAATCACAGGAAATATTACTTGCCGCCCGTCATTGTTGTATTGTTTGTTAGGAGTGGCTATGGCTATAGTGTAAGTTTGCTTGGACGATTATTTACGAAGCGACGTAGTTTTGAAATTAAAGGAAAGATATCTAAAATTACTAAAATAAGGGTAAGTAAATAATTAAATTGTAATTTATCTAATTATTTTTTTAAAAATGATTTTTTTTTTGTGAAACCAATTTCCATGATCCGGTCATGAATTAAATCTCAGACGTTTTATGTGTGGCACTAAATTCAATTCTTTAATTTTTTAAATTTTTTTGGTTTATTTATCTTTTAATTGTTATTAATGCAAGAATTTTATTAATAAACGATTATTTGTAAATAACAATAAATGTTTATTTAACCATGTTTTATGCTTATATCTTAATTACATTTCACTTGGCACTGAATTTAATTTTTCATGGGGTGATACCATCGATATCCGCCCCGGGTGTCATCCACGCCAGCTACGCCACTGGTGGGGGGTATTTATATCAGAACATACTCCACTAAAATTAAAATTAAAATCAAAGACAACACAGGTAAGAACAAAACAGTGGTCGGAGTTTGGTCATCGCAAGACATTGCTGTTCTTGACACAAATTCTTCACGGGTTTTCTGCTGGGCTATTTCTTCATTCCACGACGTTTCGGCAGCAACTTCCGCTGACCCATCAGGTGAGATTTCATATTGCGACGACACAGCATCGACTGTCGGCGCTGTTTCGTCGCAGTGGCAGCTCACCTGATGAAGGCAGTGGACGTTGCTACCTAAACGTCGTGGAAAGAAGAAATTATCCGCATAAAACACGTGAAGAATTCGTGCCAACCACATGCCGGGAAAAACTTAATTGTCACATTGCTCGTCTTGCTCACCGGGCAGAATCGCACGCTACCGCGTACCTGAGATGCTTGCGGCACGTGAGTTCCCGCAGCGAGTCCCGCACGTGCAGCGAACCCGTCTTGAAGTGAAGATCGTACACCCAGGCGATGCGGCAGTCACAGCGGAACCGGTTACCTGCAACATACGCAACACGTCAGAATCCCACCTTTCCTCCTGCTTCCACCGACTCCTAAAGAGCCGCTTCACAAGGGACACTCGGCGTCTGGCCACTGAATCTCTAGACACCGCCGGAACACAGAACAGAATGCAAGCTGTGGCTGGTCGGTCACTGTCGCCTCTAGCCGCTCGCACACTGCCCTGTGTGTCGGCCACCTACCCAACAACCAGTTCACACGAGACACCAGAGGCTCCTGATTTAACATGGAATACTTGAACAGTTTATAGAGCCCATTCCAGAAAGACCGGCTCTATGCGATGTTCAAACAGTGGAGTATTCAAATAAGATAAAAAAAAAGTGGTGGGATGACATATTTTGTTTAATGCCACCCGATTTCGAGGAAGTGCCTGGCATACATTTTCGCATATTGGTTTCTTGGTACTTAAATCCAAAATTGATTTTTTAAGTACTTCCTGAAATGTCGACTGTGGCACCCGGAAATAGTTTTTTTTACGTCGTCGACGTTGAGGTCATTTAAGGCGTGAAAAGTTGGGGAGGGGGGGATGGAGGGAGCAAAGAATGCGAAGGAATTCGGCCATGGACTTTTGAAGGAAGCATTCCGGAAAATCCCAATCTGGATGCCCAGACGAGTATTCGAGCCCGCGACCTCCCGAATGCGAGGCCAGAGCGTGAAATAATTGAAGAAATTTCTGTCATCCACCACAACTTTGTTAATCAGCGTATAAAATGCTCCACTTTCTAATCTTTTAGCACATACTGTACGAACCCACACCGTTCTTCGCGTTTTATTATTTTTGAGATTATTTACAATGCATGATGCCGTGGCCGTCTCCTCAGAATCGAACTAGTACCAATATGAATTACTAAAATCGCGGTCTTTGTAGGTGAGGGAAGGGGGGGGGGGCGGTGTCTCTGACGTAAGGGACACAGAGTGGCTGTCAAGTGGCCGTTGTCTAACAATTCAGTGTCCGGACACCGAGTGTACCGTCTGACTTCACGTTTTCTTCAAAATGTTTGTCGAATCACGCTCTTGGACGTGTGATCCGCACAGTTTTTCACCTCCGTGAACCAGCCCTCCTTTATTTTCCTGTTTAGCAAAAAGGATACGGTTGGCCAGCCCTGTGTTTATAACAGAACTGTAAATATGTTCTTTTAAGGTTTGGTGTAGCCTTAAGTCGATATTCTTGGAATGGGTAGTAAATTATTAGATGTAAGCGCAATTTAGAGGGCTAGGTTGACATGATTTCATGTCATTAACCTCATTTTAACCGAGTATCCCCAAATAAAGGAAATTTAACCTTATCGTGAGAAGCTCTGGTAATAACAATCTGGTGTTTCACTGAGAAACATGTAGCCAGGATACAGAGTGATGTACTATCCACAGAACAAAAACTACGAATAATGGAACGGTGTTGATGTTGTGATTTTTGAGTGAGGGAAAGATAGTTAACCTCAAGATATGATTATTTGTAACTTTGTGTTTCCTTTGAAGGAAGATTTAAGTGTACGTGAAGAAAAATTTTGTGAATAAGTTTGTAATTTTTTTGGATAGGAACCTGCACCAAAAATACTTGTGTAACTTTTAAATTCATGGTGTTGTTGTATCAGGTAAGGATTTTGTGAGCTACCTACCAACAACTAACCTTTAAATATGTCACTTGTTCAAATATCTTGCCTGCGGCTTCACATTTGAGACGTGACATGGATGGGATTGTCACATTACAGTATGCTGGCCCCTTTCATATCATCAACATTTTTAAATTAAATTTATACTATGTATTTCCCTCTATCGAATGCTATGTATATCGGTGACGTGCGAGACCGACAATCGATTAATCGATGAGTGTTGTTGGTTCCAACGCGGGAGGAGAAAGCGGTGATGAACATGCTAAAGTGTACGATGTGTCTGCTTCCCGGGCAGCCGCGTCGGTCGTTTCTGTCACTGACGTAAGAAACGGTGAGATTGCGTGGAGCAGTGGTGTGTGGAAGTGTATTGGTATAGACAGTTACGTGGAAGTGATTTGTGTGTGTTACTTTCACTCTTAAGAGACTGCAACTTCGGATTAAAGTTACCATCGTTTATTTTCCTTGCATATATTCCATTTATATTTGTCCATAGGTGGCAGGGTACAGCGTACTATACAAAGCTGTGAATAAACAGTTGATAGGTAATTTATTTATACACGTGTGTTATCTGATGAAACCCTTCTTTGTATACAGGGTGGTCAGAAATTCACTCATCGGCGGGTAAGGGCAGTGTTCGGGACGTTACACTAACGAAATAAATACAAAAAAATCTAGTAAAAGTCGTACCGTTTTTGGGTTATTCGCAGCTAAAGTTGGCCAATAAGACCGCTGCGCGGGCGAATTCAAACAGCCTTCCACCGGCGGTGTTGCCAAGCGTACTCGAGGCATGCGACCGCCACAGGAAACGAAAAGAAAAATTATCGTGGGAGGGGGGGATCGAACCCGCAACCTTCAGATTGAGAGTTTACCGTCTTACCGACTACGCTGCCAAGGCACTAGAATTTCCTTGTTTTTAGAAGCCACTAGGGCGGACTGTTTGTTCGTAATCGGAATTGATCGGTAATGCGCGACATTTTTCGGGAAGTCGGTGGTGGGGCTAGAGGATTCTTTTTTATGGGAATTGTTTTTTTATGAGTTGATCTGCTTGCTAGATTAATCTTTAATTTTTGTACAAAAATCGTTTAGTGACTGGCACAAAAAAAAAAAAAAAATATCTGCAAACTTAATTTATTCATTGCAAAGAAGCTTCCTTTAATCCATGTAAGTGTATTTCACTAGATTTCGATCACAATATTTTTGAGTATCCTTGCTACTATTTTGCAACAATAAAACAAAAAACAATAAACTTTTGGAAAAAAGAACATTAAACCCATTCTATCGTTTGTAACGTAACTTTCTTTGTTGCAAAAAGTCTGTTCTTATTCAAACAAGTTGTATATTTTGGTAACGTGTATCAACTCGCTAACACGCGGCAAGCCGCAAAAGGTAAACAAGCTGCTTCTCATTGAAAGCCCTTTTGTCACTGATACAAAACAAAATTACTGTACAGTAGTTTCATTCCAACTTGACGTTATCAGTCGCAACATTGAAAGCCAACAGGGATTTACTTACAATAAACGTCAACCCGCAACAGTAACCGTAGTAAAAATGTATCCCAATAAACAACAATAACAAAAAAATACGGGTCCTTACATTTTACAGCAACTGCTCAAAATGTCCTCCCTCAACTGCAATACCTGCACGACAACGCTGAGTTACTGAATTTGCGAGTCTTCCAAAATTGTAACCTTCTCTAATTTCATCAAAAGCTAGACTTATCCTAGCCAAAAGTTCTTCCTCTGTTTCTACTTCAGTCTCATAATAAATGGCCTTGACAGCTCCCCAGAGATAAAAATCCAATGGGTTGTTATCTGATGACCGAGCTGGCCAGTGAATTGGGCCTCCTCGACCAATCCACCTGTTAGGATACAATGCACCTAAGTGTTGACGTACCGGTACTGCAAACTACGGCGGCGCGCCGTCATGTTGAAACCACATGTCATTACGAATTGCCAAAGGAACGTCTTCTAAGTACAACGGAAGGACGTTTTCATGAAATGCTAAATAAGAAGTGCCATTTAAACGTTGCGGAAGTAGAACAGGGACTAGTATAAACTCGCCCAAAATACCCGCCCAAATGTTAACACTAAATTTGTGTTGGTATGACTTGACAAAAATTGCATGCGGATTTTCGACATCCCAGATATGGCTGTTTCGGCTATTGAAACACTTCTCCCCGGTATAGCACGCCTCATCCGTCCACAGCACCTTCCTTTCAAAGTTTGGATAATCGTTACATTGCTGCAGGTACCACTGTGAAAACTGAACTCGAAGTGGAAAATCGTCTTCCTCCAAATCTTGAACCTTTTGAAAGTGAAAGGGACGTCCAAAACAGTGGCATGTGAGGCCTGGTAATTAAAAAACAACAAAAATGACCCTATTGAAAGGCAGCATTTAAACGGAGAATTTGAGGGATCACTTAGACTGGACGTATCTGCAATGCGTTGGCAGTGACCCTAGAACATGTCCTCGGATTATCAGCAATCATTTCCAGGACATTGTCTTCAAATCCTACACTCCTCCTGAACCGATTTCGTCTGGCGTCGGGCCTGTGGACAACAATACATCCCGTCTCCCTCAACCTTCTGTCAACCAACACAAAAGTGTTGGCCGATGGAATCACACAGTTTAATCGAGTCGTGTAAATCTTAACTGCTTCGGCCCTGTTTTGTCCAGCAGCGCCATACGCCAAATGCATATCGGCGTACTCTTCAAAGGAAAATTGATGACGTTGCATGATGACAGTGTCTTTATCAGTATGTTGCGTTCGACTACGAGACTTCTTCTGGCATGGTCCTTTAGCCCCACCACCGACTTCCCGCCCTAGTGGCTTCTCAAAAGAAGGAAATTCTAGTGCCTTGGCAGCGTAGTCGGTAAGACGGCAAACTCTCAATCTAAAGGTTGCGGGGTCGATCCCCCCTTCCCACGAGAATTTTTCTTTTCGTTTTCTGTGGCGGTCGCATGCCTCGAGTACGCTTGGCAACACCGCTGGTGGAAGGCTGTTTGAATTCGCCCGCGCAGCGCTCTTATTGGCCAACTTTAGCTGCGAATAACTCAAAAACGGTACGACTTTTACTAGATTTTTTTTTGTATTTATTTCGTTAGTGCAACGTCCCGAACATTGCCATTACCCGCCGATGAGTGAATTTCTGACCACCCTGTATATGTGTCGGATCCATCCGGGAAAGATCAGGAATCGGGCGAGTTGAATGGAGTTCCCGGTTAGAGGCAGATGACTCGTCAGCGAAGGTAGGCTGTGGTTATCCCTCGGACAGTGGAGAGCAAACCACGAGAACACAGCGGATACATGGATCCGGTTTATTAGACTCAGTCTCGCAATACACAATGACAGATAGTGGATTGATGTCGCCTCGGCGGTCAAGCAGGAAGAGGCCTCCGTGTGATGTGCGCCGTCTTAAAGTAGCCCCTCGTAGATATCACTGTGGCGCTGCTCGCTGCGTCTGTGGCGCCCTCTAGTAGCTAGCCCCATACTCAGATCCGTCATATGCATGAATCGTACCTTAGCCAACCTATGGTGACGACCAAGAATAATTAACTTGACGAAGTTTGATGGACCTTACCTTAGGTGGTCGAAACTAACCATAAGGGGGACTAATTTGTGAGTCGGAAAGAAGAACTATTATCAATCACGTGCTTTTAAATAGTTTACCGACATGGCTTCGTAACAGGACAGTTTTCTGATCTGACAAGGATTAGTGTGTGCTAAGAACGGCTAACCAATTAATAGTCAACCTGTATTGTCGTACATACATTATTACTTTTTAATCTGACATGGCACTTTTAATTTGTTTTCCGACACTTGCCGCCCTCATTCTTGTCACGTGACCATAGACGGCATTCCTTCCTTTCCGAATCTGACATTCAATCTACGCAGCATGTTTAAATAATCAGTAGTTTTGTATTCAGCGTTCTGTTTCACCTAGCCAAATATATTTCTCTGGAACTTTCTTTCTTCCAGTTTCCTTTTTCACCGCGAAGTATCATTCAGCGAGCGGGCACTCGGTTGGATGGCAGTCGAGGCACTGCTTCAGTACAGGCTTCTTTCCGAGCGACATTTGTTTACCACTTGTTTCACTATCCCAGACAAATGTTTTAGTAATGTTTGTAAGTGGTTGTGCAACCCTCGCGCGCTGTAGTGGTTTCATTTAGGCCTTACGACCACTCAGATTGAGGTTTATTAGTGGTGTTGGTTTCACTGGAGAGGGTTGCGTCCTCTACGAGTCCTTCAACATCTCCTCCTAGCTACGACCTTTCATTTCGACACTGGTAGCTCCACTGAGCAAGTAATTATAGTTTTTACCATATGTCAAGGAATTCCTGCGATTGATTTTATCGTGAAGCGTGGGGCTATTAAGCGTATTTTTAAAGTACCGTGCAAAACCCAAAAGCCAACAACCTTCCGGCATAACGAGTTCTTGGGTAACCGAGAATCAGGCTCTTCATTCATACGCTAATTTTCTCAAAGTGTGATTTTAGTGAAAGATTAGATTCAGAACAGTCGGGATGCCCGGGGCTATTTCAATAAATTTTTCTTAGTAAGGGCGTTGATTTGCTCACGACTAACGTGAATCAGTAGTTAAATCTTTTGCATCATATTGAAGCTCGTAACAGGTAAATGTGGACTTCCGTTCCTTAATACTGATTGGTCGTATTAAAACGTGACGTCGGCAGCTTCCCCTCCCGCATTGAACTGCGAGGTTTAACAAGTTCATATGTTATTTTAACAAAATGCGATTTTAATGGAACATTAGTTATAGAAGCATACGTTGCGATCGGCTGACAATTTTTTCCCGCAAGTATCGTTAACAATAACAAGCTGTCACATTACGATAGTTTAACGCACCTATCAATTTTGATGCAAAGATCGATTAGCGAGTGTAAAGTCGATTATTGACTTCAACGATCTAGTAGGAGTATCAGTAGCAGAGTGTATGTGATATAGCGCGCGAGTTGTTACAGCAAATGTGTGTGCGGGAAGAAATGATCGTACCGATCTGAAAAGTGTCCGCCTGTTGAGAAAAGCCTTTTGAAGAGCTACCGCGTCGGTAAAGTACCCAGTGACATTCATGTACATTTAAAGACAGTCGTATGTGTTATGGTGCACAAACTGTTATAGTAAATGAGTGCGCGGGAAGAAAAGATTGTGCCTAACAGAAAAGCGTCACCGCTTGTTGAGAAAGTCTACCGCGTCGGTTAAGTGACTAATGAACCTTAAGTACTCTTAAAGACTGTTAGTTACGTAGGTCGTTCACTAATGTAGAAAAAGAAATATCTTGTTGTTTCATTTGTGTTGATTGAAAGAAAATTCTCACTCGCTAAGAACTTGCAAATCTTCGGCAATTATTATTCAGGGTGTTCCTTGTATACTATTCAGTACAAGAAAATAATAATATGGCTCGGTGGTCGGAATGAAACTACTTATAGCTGTGCAATAAAAAGTGTTCTTGTGTTGATATACTTGGAGTGTGTGTTGAGCAGTAAGTAACTTTGATAAATCATTTCCTTTCCCACCAAACCAGGCGACCGTTCTTAAAATTTAACCCTGAATAATTTCCTTTGTTTTATGAAGTTCCGATAGCTTTCAAACATGGTCAAAGCATAAAGAAAATAAGTGGTGATTGTGAACTGAGCTCTCGTCATCAGAACTTATATTTCAAAAGAACATATTATATTAATAAAGTTATTTTACATGTCGACCTGCGTGTCAGGACTTGTAATAGTGATAGGCGAATAAACAGAACGTTAAAGTCGTCTAAATTTACAAGCAATCGAGTGGGGAAGTGAACGACAATTAAACAGTGCAGTAAACAATGGATTGTTGTTCGAGCAAGAACGGCGCGTGAAAGATAATAGTGGAAGCAGAAGTCAGAGGTAGCTTCACGGATACAAGGCGGTGGAGTTCCAGCGACGCAGTAACGAAGTAGCTTCAGCGATACAAGGCGGTGGAGTTCCAGAGACGCAACGACGGGGTAACTCCAGAGATACGAGTCGGTGTATTTCCAGCAACGCAGCAACAAGTGAATGCAGTCTTTTCTACCAGAGGAATACTACAACGAACACCGTGACGGAGGCTGCGGAAAATCAACGCGGGAGCAGCAGCAGAAGAAAAGAAGACATCGAACAGGCAAATTAAATTTAAAAAAAAAAGTAAACCGAAAAAAAAAAAAACTAATTCATCTTGACTAAAATAAAACACGCGGAAACCAGTAAACTCACTGGAAATAAATAAAATTTTCGGTATAACTGATTGACACTAACCCGAGCTTCAATAGTAATACAATAAAAGTAATTTTCTCTCGGGAGAATTTTTTTAGATTAAATTTGATTCCTTTTCCTAGTAGCCAGTCAGAGTTTTTTTAAAAGATTTTTTTTTTTAAATCACTTATCACTATTTTCAACCAACAAATGAATTATACCAGTCGGAATTTTTTTTGAAACAGAATATTTTCAATGCATGCATTTTACAGCTTGCCAGTCGATGGAATTTTCCTGCAGCTGTAAACTCTGAGGCAGTGTACACCCGGAGCTGATAATTTTAAGCAGCTCAATTCATTGTTTTAAGTTGTATGTATTTTTCAGCTATAACGGAGAGAAGCAGCTGGCAGCAGTAATTCTCACCGATTTGTTCTGTCGATGCCATTTTGAAATTTGATGTTTAAGTTTTCCTTTGACAACAGCGTTGTACTGTGTTCTGTTTGTGGTTTGTTTTCTCGATATTACTGTCTTGGTTCGTAAGTCGAAGAGATTCTTTTTGGACTAGGTTGTGTGAATCTTAGTAGATTTTTTATTTGGTGTATGCCTGGGGTAGGCAAGTTAGTGGCCCTATTATAACCTTTTGTTGTCAGAGCAGTGTATCATAGTTTAATCTCTGATCATGAATACCGACGAGACTTTAGTTGAAGTGACGGAAGAGCAGGACAGGGAATTACCTAGTGGGGAGGTACTTAGGATGCTAGTCAGCCAAATTAGAGCCTTGCAAGAAAGGAATGAAGAGAGTTTCAGTGAAATAAAAGCCTCACTAGTAAAGAGTCAAGAAAGTATGAAGGTAGAAATTTCAGAAGAGATTAAAAGAGCACAGGAAACAATCAGAGCTGAGATAGATGAGAAGGGGAAAGCCCTCCACTACAGCATCACTAAAGCCTTAGATGAAGGATTTTCAACTTTAAGAGAAGGGATGAAGCAGTTCCGACAACCATGTGCTTCAGATGTAAATGAAACAAACGAACCAGTTGAGCGAGTCAAGCTAGATGCAGAAGATGAATCGATCCATGGTATCCTCAGCTCACATGGTTCAAGCTTAGTGGACGAGGAATCACCTGAGGTTGAACTGGAAGGGGTTATCACGAAAGCAAAGACAAATGGGATTATCAACGAAGGAGGAGATAATGGTATTAAAACAAGAGAAGAGAGAGTGATGGCAGAATTCAGTGAATGGTTTAGAAGGTATTGCCAGCAAAGTCACGAAAGCTGGGCTTATCATGCTCAGAAGTTTGAATACATTAGGAATATTATTCCCCACAGCTCAAGGGGAATGACCCCTTGGGAGCTTATGTTTCAAGAACCGACACCAAGGATTGTCAACAAGTATAGAGACTTCTCTGAAGAGAAAGTTATAACCTTTCAAGGAAGACAATTCAATGTCAAATCAGAATCGATGCACGATGAATCTTATTTCTCCGGGGAAGAGATTCAGCAAGATTTCTCCCCCAGATGTTTGGCGAAATTTTATTATCTTGATTGCCTACACAGGGCAGAATATGTGGAAATAAGAGGAACAAGAGGAATAAAGGAAAAGTGGAAGAGACGCAGGAGGAAGAGGCGAATAATGTTGTTTGGCGAAGCGAGAAATACCCTTAAGATGAAAGAAGTAAGAAGAATAGAGATGTTGGAGTGCTTAGGGGCAAAGTTGTCCTGAACACCCAGCAAAGCCTTGTCATATGCTTTATATGTAATTTTTGTACAGAGTCATTGTGAAGAGGTTGTCATTGTTGATTATTTTTTGTACTTAAGTAATGGTGACACTATAGGAAATTGTCACTTTCACTTTAGAATGACCCAATAGAGTAGTGACCTTACAACCACCGGGCTTCACCCAAATTTTGTAAGGGGCTCGGGTAAGGTGTCAATCTGTTTAATACACTCAAACCAAGGTTGTAAAGAGTGAAGTGATTGTGAGCCAGTGTTTGTGCATAAAGAAGTGCTACGCAATATAAAGAAAGGTATCTTATGTGGTAATATACCAGGTCGCTTGCATAAAGGCAACATGATTTTTCAGCATGACTATTAACATTATAACCTATGTCAATTATTGATTTGAACCTTATGATTGTAATGTGTTTACCAATTTTCTGTGTATATTTTTGTAAGTGTTAGATTAGCACCGACCACCAACCACTATGTGTAAAATGTGTTATGACTTAAGCTAGATGCTTACCAACCTCGCCCATTTGAAAGGTCGTTTGGTTGAAATGCTTACCTATGGCTTCACATTTTAACCATCGACCTGGAAGGGGTTGTCACATTACGATAGTTTAACGCACCTATCAATTTTGATGCAAAGATCGATTAGCGAGTGTAAAGTCGATTATTGACTTCAACGATCTAGTAGGAGTATCAGTAGCAGAGTGTATGTGATATAGCGCGCGAGTTGTTACAGCAAATGTGTGTGCGGGAAGAAATGATCGTACCGATCTGAAAAGTGTCCGCCTGTTGAGAAAAGCCTTTTGAAGGCTACCGCGTCGGTAAAGTACCCAGTGACATTCATGTACATTTAAAGACAGTCGTATGTGTTATGGTGCACAAACTGTTATAGTAAATGAGTGCGCGGGAAGAAAAGATTGTGCCTAACAGAAAAGCGTCACCGCTTGTTGAGAAAGTCTACCGCGTCGGTTAAGTGACTAATGAACCTTAAGTACTCTTAAAGACTGTTAGTTACGTAGGTCGTTCACTAATGTAGAAAAAGAAATATCTTGTTGTTTCATTTGTGTTGATTGAAAGAAAATTCTCACTCGCTAAGAACTTGCAAATCTTCGGCAATTATTATTCAGGGTGTTCCTTGTATACTATTCAGTACAAGAAAATAATAAATATGGCTCGGTGGTCGGAATGTAACTACTTATAGCTGTGCAATAAAAAGTGTTCTTGTGTTGATATACTTGGAGTGTGTTGAGCAGTAAGTAACTTTGATAAATCATTTCCTTTCCCACCAAACCAGGCGACCGTTCTTAAAATTTAACCCTGAATAATTTCCTTTGTTTTATGAAGTTCCGATAGCTTTCAAACATGGTCAAAGCATAAAGAAAATAAGTGGTGATTGTGAACTGAGCTCTCGTCATCAGAACTTATATTTCAGAAAAGCATGTCATTTTAATAAGTTATTTTACAAAGCTTAGTCAACTTCTCTTGGGAACTACGTTCAATTTTTTGCGTATTAAACGAATTCCTTCCAACATTTCATGTACACGACGGAATATGGTTTCCTGAGCAAAATCTGCCTCAACTAGGGATTACCAGCATTTAAAAGATCAAAGAATGCGTCAACAATATGCATTGCTACCTGGACCATATGAACTGTAAACGAAATGCTGGCCATCCATAGTTGCGGCAACTTTCACACAGTCAGCCATGTTCATTCGTGTAGAGGAAATATTTAGCTAAAACGAATGGTAATTCATTCCATCGTTAAGAAAATGAACGTAGATCTTAAGAGAAGTTGACTGAACTTCTTGGTATAAACGTTACCTGAGCGAAAATTTTGTCAGCCTTCGCTAAGTATGACTCCGTAACTGATGTTCCTTCTTCTTCTTTTGACTTTGGCTCACTGGAAGCAACTTGTTGACTGGTTCGCCTTTTCTGTTCCTACCAAAATCCTTTCTTTCTTTCCCTGAGATTCGTCCCTAGGGGCTTGCGCTTTTCTCCTGTAACTCCTTGAATTTATCAGTTTTAGTCTGAGACATTCTCCGATTCTGTATATGATCTGGATTGATCCAGACTTTTTACACATCTTTTCTCAAATCATTTTGTTGTCACTTTCAATTTAGTGCTGTAGTTGACAATTCTTTCTTAACCTACTCTCAATCATCGACATACATTATCCGTAAACCTTTTGTACATTGTTATTTTCTCTTTATACCTATATAGAGCTTACTTGTTCCTCTTCCACAAGATACGGTCTTTTTCCTTTACTGGTCTTAGGATATTCCTTTCTTTTTTCTCTCCATTTTCTTATTCCACACCGGCCATTCTGCCCCAAAACATTGCCTCTGTCTGATGCTTGCTTTGTGAAAGATCGCTTTCTTCTTCTGTCTGTTTTGTGTTAGCACTTGCTTTATTCGCTAACTTACAATCCCATTGGATTGGATCCATTCATGTAGACATTTAAATATGTCGACACTCTTAACTTTCCCATATTTGGCCTTTTGGATAGAGAAGCGATTCTCTAAGGCTTGTGCAGCAACCCCAACAGAAAAGGGCTCACAACTTCAGTTCTATTTCTTGAAAATAGGATACCCCATTTTGTTAGTGACTGTTAAACTGCCGTGATGAAAACGTCTTCTGTTAAAACTATCCCAAATGATACCTGCAAATGGAAACCAATGTTGCATTTAAGTCTCAGATCATTGAAATAGTAGTGTTGCAATGGTTTTCCCAAATCACTCGAGGCGAATGCCGGGATGCTCCCTCCAGATAGGCCAAGGCCGAATTACTTTCCCGCCATAAGTGAAATAAATAAATAAGCAAAAGAAATAGCAGCGAAACGTGTAAATCTCGCAGCTGGATGTGAAACCGTTCTTAACTTGACACCAGTGTTTACAGGAGGAGATGACGTCACTTCTCAGTCGGTATTAGGGGACGGACGTTGCGACTCACCTGCGAGCTGCAGGGAGGCGCTGCCGTTGCTCATGTTGTCCATCAGAGGCTGCATGGTGGCTGAGGTCACTGTGATCAGCTGATTGGCTGTCAGGTCCAGCACCCTGAGGCGCGGCATGCAGGCGAACAGGAACCCCTGTGGCAGGGTGGTTAGGTTGTTGTCGGCCAGATCCAGGACCTCCAGACTGCGCAGCCCGTGGAAGGTCATCTCCCACACCACCCTCAGGCCATTTCCGTTGAGCCTGAGCTCTCGCAGGCCCTTGAGCAGGTGGAAGGTTCCCTCCGCCAGCGCCAGCAGCGAGTTCCCGGCGAGGTTCAGCACGGAGAGCGACTCCAGTCCCACCCAGGCGTTGCGGTCCAGCCGCCTCAAGTTGTTTCGGGAGAGATCAAGCTCAACCAGCGACTGCAGGTTGGAGAAGACGTTCGCTTCGAGATGATACAAGTTATTACTTCGCAGGTCCAGCGTGTGAAGTTCTGGCAAGTCCACGAACACCTGCGGAAAAACTTCACTCAGTTAAACTCTCCTTCAGTGGGGTTCAGCTTCACGCAAAACTAATACAGCAACAACCCAAGATACGAGGAGAGATCAGAGACTATCGTTACAGCCTGCAGTGAAGGTGTACAATCAACCAGGGGCGTAGCTACTATGGGGCTAGGCGGTGCAGTGCACCGGGGCCCTCACGCTCAGGGGGCCCCCAAGCATACCTCAAGGGGCCCCTAAGCGCACCTCTAGGGGCCCTCAAGCGCAGTTTAGAGGGCCCACGACCCTTCACAGCAAACTGGCGACATTTTTTTTCTTTTTTTTTTCTTTTTTTTTTACAGCTCTACCGTCGTCTAAGGGGCCCCTCACTAAAGAACAATTCAAAGGCCCCCATCCTCAGTTCAGGGGGCCCCTACCAGCACACAAAGCAAAAAAAAGGTCGCCCGTCTGGCGTGAGGGCCCAAAATAAATTTTTTGCACCGGGGCCCTTGTTGACCTAGCTACGCCACTGCAGTCAACACAGCCAATTGATTGTAGACTACACACATAGGTTGTTTTTCCACATAAGTCACCTTATCGATTTATGTCCTTGTGGCTTAGTGGGCTGAGTTTGAATATTCCTTCTAACATTTAAAGAAGTGGTTCGAATTACTGTTAAGAAAAGTGTGTTTGGAATGTTTTTAGTAATCACTTATAGTCGAGAAGAAAAGTGAAATTAAATAAGTAATATGAAGGAAAAGGATAACTCTTAAAAGTAGACGAGGATAAAATGTGCAAAAAACAGGGTTATTAAAAAAATCATGAGCAAATTTTTCATTTTCTCATAAAATTTAAAGATACAAACAGGTGTCTGTCACATTATCAGTGGAGAGAGGAAGATTCGAAGTTTGTAAACAATGCTTATTAGTTCCATTTGCCGTCGGCAGCGGTGCTTTTGTCTATTTACCTGTTCATTTAAAATTTGAGGACGACCAGTGCCTATCCCTTTACATTTGGACATAACTTCTACGAATTTCTTACGCCATTCGTAAATCTTTTCGAAACTTTATTCAACTTACGACGGAATGCGCCCTGCGCATCAACAATGGATTAACTTTTTTGCATTCTGTAGCAAACAATACGGCTTCTCTTGTGGCGTCGCCATTTCGACGCAAACTGACAACAGCGCTTCGGCGGCGGCGGATGGAACTAATAGGCGCAGATTACAAACTGTGAACTTTGTCCAGTGATGTGAGGCACGTAATCTTTACGTACGTGAGAGAATAATCCTTTGTAATTTGTGAGAAATAAAAATGCAAAATCTGATCCTACTTCTTGAATAACCGTGCAAAAGGGCAAACCTGTATTCGACGTCATAATTGCACTAGATATGATGGATAATTAAAATACGATGGTAAACTAATACATATAATCTAATATATATATTTATTTTTGTGTAGAAGTTGAAGAGAGGGATTTAGAAGCGAGGGGTTAATTTAAAACAACTGAGTTTCCTTACAAGTTATAACCCAGTCTTATACTCTTGAGTTACGACTCTTGAGTCAAATCCTTGTGAATGGATAAAGGATTTTCTAACTGGTCGGTCGCAGTATGTTGTCGTTGAAGGAGAAAGTTCTTCTAATCTAGATGTTAAATCGGGTGTACCTCAAGGAAGTGTAATAGCACCACTTCTTTTCTTAATTTTTATAAACGATCTCGGAGACAAAGTGAAAAGCCTTTTTAGATTGTTTGCTGATGATGCGGTTATTTATAGGGAAGTAAGAACTTTGGCTGATTGCTTAGAAATTCAGCGCGATCTGGATGTTATTTTGGCTTGGTGCGCTGAGTGGCAACTTACTCTAAACCAGTGTTTCCCAACGTGGGGCCCACGCCCCACAGGGGGGCAATTTGGTTTTTTTAGGGGGGCAATTTAGAAATTGACTTGATGCGACTTTTCCGCTTTCTCTTTGGGTTATTTAAACGCAATGCCAGATATGGTTACAAAATATAGCAAAAAAGCAAATTCTTAAAAGGATCACACTAAATTGCCATAATAAATGTTTATTATAAATCTTTTGAATTTGAATTTTAGTATTTCATTATATGTTTTTTTAATTTTACTTACTTTGTTTTATGATAATATTAAAGTGTTTTCTTTAAAAAACCATCCTATATTAGTTTCTTTAATAACAAATAATTTTTTTATTAAAAATTATGTATGGGGGGCAAAAAAATGTTGAAAGTGGGACATGACCCAAAAAAGGTTGGGAAACACTGCTCTAAACTGTAAAAAGTGCAAGACAATGAGCATAACTAACAAAAAGAATCCGATTGTTCAGAAATACGAGTTAAACAATACAGTTATTGATATGGTCGATTCTATTAAATATTTGGGAGTAACAGTACAAAGGAACATGAAATGGGACATACACATTAATTCTTTAGTAGGTAGAGCAAATTCTAGGCTGCGATTCATAGGTAGAATCTTGAAAAATTGTAATGAACAAACAAAGGAGATAGCGTACAAATCTCTTGTGCGTCCACATTTGGATTATTGTTGTGCCATTTGGGACCCGTTTCGTAAGGGATTGATCGAAAGTATAGAGAAAGTACAGAGAAGAGCCGCTCGATTCGTGACCGCTTGCTACAGTCCTTATGAAAGCGTCACAGAACTGATTAGTAGATTAGGTTGGGAGTCTCTGGTAGATAGACGACACACGTTTCGTTTAAACTTATTGGAAAACATGCGTACTCCAACTTTCACTCATGAGTGTAGTGAAATACTTCTTCCACCAACCTATTTGAGTCGGAAGGACAGGAAAGATAAAATTAGAGAAATAAGGTGCCGGACTGATTCTTATATGAATTCTTTTTTCCCTCGTACCATTAGGGACTGGAATGCACAGCAAAGAGATTAGCTTTGGTGCTGAGCACCCTCTGCCACCCACAATTTTGTGAATTGCAGAGTATATATGTAGATGTAGATGTAGATGTAAATTTGGTACACAGAGTAGTTTTAGGGCTGACTGTTCTGCCTATGAGAGAAAATGTTATAACCATAACGAAAAATGAAGCAATGGCGTCAGACGATGTGGTAGCAGAGCAGACCTGCGTGGGAGGTATTGAGGTTCAGCTGGACGCGTCAGGTAAAAGAGAACCAATAAACCAGACCAAACGACTGATTACTGCAGAAACGGTTTCTTACGAATCGTAACAAAGATAGTATTCTGAATCTTTTTATATCAGGAGTTAGACAAGGAAATGGACTACCACCCCTTTTGTTTAAACTTGTTGTGGACCAAACCTGCGATAAGAAATAAAAGGAATAACAATTGGCAGGCTACTGAAAAATAAAGTTCATCTGCGGTGTTTGAATTTTGCAGATGATCTGGCAATTCTATTCAGCAAGAGGCAATTTACTCCATAGAAAAAGAAACGAGAAATTTCAGCTATATCTGGTTCGCAAATCTCGTTTGATAAAACTCACTATAAGGATGGATACTCGTGGTACAACGGAGGACACCATATAAAAATATCTCTCAAGAAAATAAAGTCAGATATCTAGGAGAAATTATTCATCCTGTAGGACCGAAACGTGAAGCAAACAAAATAGAATCACCTGGAATAGATAAAATATCTCGAAATGCAAAGTAACACCTTTAAAGATTATTGCAACAACAGTTACGCTAAACTAAGGTGTCCCAGTGGATCCATCGAGAAAAAGCTGACAAAGGGTTGTCCACAGGGATCCATCCATGGCCCTATATTTTGGAACAATGAGCTTGAACCGGGAATGACAAGGCTGCAAAGAATGCAGGAACTTCCGCCACTTGTTGCCTTTGTTGATGATCTATTCTTACTGGCAGGTGGAAAAACAACATTGAAGCCAAAAGCGCAAAGGTTTTGCGTGAACTCAACCGATGGTGCAGACAAGTCAAACTAAGATTAGCACTACACGAAACCTATATTACTGAAAGGCACATTCCAGAGCAATCGGACCATTCGAATAGACGGAGTTACGATAAGAAGTCGAGTCAGTAGACGCCTTGGTTTGAAATTAAACGATAGTTATATTTTATAGCACATTTGGGAGAGTAACCTCAGTAATGAATATAATCAGCATGGGGCAAAGGCGCTTCCAGCTTACACCGCTTGTTATTCGAATATACCTTAATACATTATCATCATCAATCGTTGGGTTTGCAACCAGCGTCTGGGCCAGACACCTCAGAAAAATAAAACAAAGTAAACTTTGAGGAGGACACAGCCAAGTATTCTCCTTAGGCTGAGTGATGCTTACAAAACAACAGAAACTGATGCCCTTACCGTGGCACTTGGGGTGTGACCACTGGAGTTGGAAGTTCGTATGCGGGGAGCACCAGAAACAACAGCTGCGGAGGTAAACAGACTGTTATGGGACGAATGGCAGCAGAGGTGGAACGTTAGCTTAACAGGAAGAAGAACTTATGATTCATATTGTCCACGAAAGGCTCAAAATGTCGCGTCTACTCCATCACCTGGGCTGGTACACTAAGTAACAGGTCACGGACCTTACAACAGTGAACTGCAAAGAAGAGGGATAGCGGTAGCTGTAACTGCGGAAACGACGGCACTCCGGAACATGTTGTATGGGATTGTTTTCCAACAGCAGAACAAAGAGCGGCATACCAGGAAATAACACAGAGCAGGCGCATTGTTAATATACTGCGTGGCCGGGAGCTGTGATATGGCTTTTAACCTGACCTCACAAGCAGTTCTTGCCACTAAGAAACTGCGCCACCAACAGCCTAAAATGACCATCACTGAAGAAATAAACTTTCGATGGGTCGAAGGAGGAAACCTCTACTTCCTGGAGTTATTTATCTCCTGAGGGAGGTTAGTTATTCCGAAATGGCTGTGCCTGGAGTAAGTGTGGAAAGTGACCAGTTTTTGTGAATGAGTTTACGCATGTATGTAAGCATGTGCGTGTGCGTGTACATATGTTATTTTAATTACTAATTTACAAAAAGTACAGTCTTTCACAATGTTAATTTGTAATGTCACTAACTTTCATGAAACTTTACAAGTTTTTGATAACATAAATTAGTCTTACATACTGACCAAAATTCAACTGCTATTGTCAAGCTAGAAATTAATCATGTGTGCATTTTGTAATAAATTGAACCATGGGCCCAGAATAGATACTAGGTGCTGAGCTATTATGTAACAGGATGTAAATAAATATTAATAATAAAAAATAAACAGAAATAAAAAGTTAAGACTCTATAACACTGTATTTAAACCAGAGGCATTATACGCATCGGAAACTTTGGTTATCGGTAGAAGACTAAAGATTAATGATAAAGAAAAGCAAGAAAGTAAAATAGTAAACAAAATCTTTGGCCCAGTTTGCACAGGACGAATTGGATGAAAAGAAAATCACATGAACTACATCAGCATTCTGAAAAAAATTTCGGATGTATTCAGGAAAAGACGAATAAAATTCTACGGCAATATCATCGGGATGAATAACAATAAAGTAACCAAAAAATTGTCAAGCTGATCATTTCAATGAAAACGAAAAACAACTGGCTACTGGATATCGAAAACGACTTCCAGGAAATCTCAATCACAGATGACGTCATCCAGGACAGATGCAGATTTAGTAGCATGGTCCATAACCTTCAATTTTCGAACAAACCGTACATTAAAAGAAGGAATGTGCTGGGAGAGAGGATGACGTCATTTTGAGAAACGAAGAAAAACACATGTGTTAAATAAGTTTAATCGCACTTCTTAGTTGGGCTTAACGAGAGAAGCAGAAGAAACAGATCAGTTCAGAGCTTATCCTGTGGAGTAACGTGGTGAGTATTCTTGTTTGGTGCTCTTTCAGAAGTATTTATTTTCCTCGAGCGGAAGCCAAGTTGAAATATTCCGAGTATTATTACAGTCTAAGATGGGCTACAATAAGCTGAGAAATGACAGTAACATCAGCTAAAACATTATGACCAACTGCTTATTAGTGTGTTGGTCCATCTTTGGTGCGCAATACAGCAGAGATTAGTCTTGGCATGGATTTGAAAAGTTCTTGTTGGGTTTCCGGAGCATCTATGCAGAGTGGTTGAAGGACGCTGAAACCACGACTAGGCCAACAGCCGACCAGCCTCGCCGTTTCCGAGATGCTCGTTCCCAGATGCCGCGCCCACGAACCACGGGTCCGTGATTTAGGGAATTTCGTGACCTATGCGTAGACATCTGGTGCCAGACAACTCCGGGAACCTAACAAGGACTTTTCGAATCCATGTCACGCCGAATCGCTGCTGTATTGCGCTGCAAAGATGGACCAACACACTAATAAGCAGCTGGTCATAATGTATCGGATGATGACTAAGGTTCGGATTTTTATGACCAAAAAATAGAATAATATGCAGGAAAATATGACCTTAAAATTGGTAAATATGACATGAAACATATGACCACACATTTAAAGTTACTATACATCAAAACATCCTCAATTATACTTTATCTAGTAGTATCGCTTTCATGTAGACAGCATGATTTCCTTCCGTGCAGTCGCTACCATTGGGAAAATAAATTTTAAATCCTTTTATTAAAGTCACTTTAATTTGAGATAATTTACAGAATAGAACTCTACCATCTGTACCAAAATACTCCTCTCTAAATTCACAAACTTCGCACTTTAAAATTTTATTTTCGGTATGGCGGTAGGTCTACTCACTGATCCACTGCAGATTTAACGATGACAGTATAATTTATTGAGATACTGATTGACGCGGATCGACACAGGCATGCTTCTCCTGCATTGTCGATATTAAAAGGCGGTGGAACATTACGTTTAAAGAGTGACAATAATGTAAAACATTAATTCTCGACTGGTGAATTCTGGCAACAATATGTGGTCATGTATAGCAGAAATACAGTTCTGTGAATAATTATTTTATTCTCATCTATGTCTAGTGAATTACTGGTGCTATTTAAAAACTACCAGATTTTTTCCTCAAAATATGACCATATGACCATTGACCACAAATATTATCGAAACAGGAGAAAATCTAGAAAAGTCGTACAAATAAGCTTTTATATGGTATATAAAATACATTTAAATAGAATCAGATTGAGTGTTTAATTCAGTATATCAGCTCAGAAAGAAGGCAGGAAAGAAATTGGCGGCTGCGGCCATGCTGAATAAAAACCTCTCTGGTTTCAAGCTGCGTCAAAATTGAATAGTGTGGCGCAAACCCTAAGGACGATCGACGAAAGACGCAAAGAATACATTAAATATTTTAAACTCTGACAAAAAGAAAAACCTGCTATAGCCAAAGATGCTATTGACGATGGGCATGAGTCATGCTTCGACAAAACGACATGCCTTTAAAATGTAAATAAATAGCTTCTGGGACAGTGTCGTGAAGGAGGCGATTGAGATTAGGCTTAAGTTATTAATCGTGATCAGAGGCTCAATTCAAGCCAAACATGGATGCCAGTAATTGGATTATTGCAAGCCACGCGGGATCGAGCAATACAAGTGACCCGATCATGACGTCACCAAGTGAGCAGGGGCCATATAGACCGCCCCTCCACTCCTGGATGGTAACCCTATATAATAGACTACTTCAGTGGTGTCAAGCGGAGCTTTACAATGGAACATGGGACGCGGCTTGATACGCGAGAAGATTTTATTCAAAAATAGCTGGTACCCACGACTTCATTCGTGTTTGTAAAGAATCTGGATGACAGCTAACGACATCTAACAACCATAGTGCACGATGGGAGACTCGATGCTATTACCACACACAAATGCCAGTCATCTGTGCTATGTAGTTCAGGCAGCAAAGTAAAATTTACGGACATACATGTCTTTGGACGAAATACGAAAATATCCATCGACCACTTTCAACCACCATATCTCCCACACTCCCAAAGTTACAGAAATTCGGCCAACATTATGATCGATGAGTGACTCTGTGTTACTACCACACACAAAGACCAGTGATCTGCGCTTCATAGTTCTAGCTGAAAAGTTGTACACAGGGACACATACGTTTTTGGTAGAAATCTTGAAATGTCTAGGCTCTTTTGACCTTAAACATTCACACTCTCTGTGCATGAGATGCAAGACTCATTTGTTAAAAATTGTATTGTTAATATTTTTGTTTGGCATCAATGTGATGTAAATTGAGCTTACACACGCAAATTACAAAAAGGAAATTCGAATGCAGAATTTTAAAGAAATAATTAAATTAGAAATATTATCACTGAGAAAAACAAAGATGTTTATTTAACATTACATAAAATATAAAACTCAGCCAGCAAATAAAATGAACAGAAGCAAAAAAAAGACAATAAACACAATGTGGGCGTACTGGGTAAAAATGTTTATAATATGTAATTGTTACTTATCGTAACTGCAGGAGGCTGTCGCCGACCTTGATGTTTCTTTCACTATGAAGAAACACTTTTAACTCCATCTGGCAACTGAGATGGGTTCACTTGTGGAAACACATAAAGAAAACAGCACGACAAATATTGTCGTGACGAAAACGCGTCCTCCACGTTTCTTTGAAAAATCCGCGTACACACACACATGCGGACTGTACGGGGTCCAGCCCCCAAGTGCCCACGACAGTTTGACCATTTCCTCCCCCCGCCTCCGGGAGTGACATCTCTACCTGCGTCAAACAAAGCAACCTCGCCGACAACAGGACGCCAGCAGGAATTTGCCAACCGTCCCTGTCTTCCAAAATGGCTGGATGAAATGACTCACAAATGGAGAGGTGACGGAAAATCAATGACAGCAGAGGCTGGACATTACAATCTGAAAGTGCCGTAGGTCGACCAGTTTTAACCCCCATATCTCTCACATTCCCATAGCTACCGACATCTAACAACCATAGTGCACGACAGGGGACAGGATTCTACTACCACAATTAAACACCAATGCTCTATGCTATGTAGTTGTGGCAGAAAAGTGATATATGCGGAGACACATGTCTTTCGTCGAAATACGGAAATATCCTTGATCGGCCACTTTCAACCACCATATCTCCCACACTACCACAGTTACTGAAATTCGGCCAACGTTGTGATCGAAAGGTGACTCTGTGTCACACACAAACGCCAGTAATCTGCGATAGATAGTTTTCGCTGAAAAGTGATACACCAAGACACATGCGTCTTTGGCAGAAATATGAAATTGCCGCAGGTCGACCACTTTCAACCCCTATATCTCCCACAGCCCAATAGCTACCGACATCTAACAACCATAGTGCACGACAGGAGACACGATTCTATTGCCACACAAAAACACCAATGGTCTATGCTATGTAGTTGTGGCAGGAAAGAGAAGTATAAGGAGACACAAATTTTTGGTCGAAATATGAAAACGCCCTGCATTGACCAACTTTAATCACCATATCTCCCACATCCCCATAGCTATCGGCATTCGGCCAACGTTGTGCACGATAGGAAACTCCATGCTACTTTCACACACAAAGAACAGTGATCTGTGCTAGGTAGTGGTGGATGAAAAATGAACCCGTCTATTTTTATATATATACTAGGATTTACCCGCTGTTTTGCACGCGCAGATCATGAAGTGTGTAGAAATGCGAGTAGTCTGCCTCTTTCTCCACCAATCCGAAACTAGTACTATCCTTTTGAAATTGGAAGTATCTGCCTCCACAAACTCTTCACGTTTTACACTCTCCTTCTTCGGAAAAAATTGCCACATGTTACATTAAATATGTCGAAATATGAGACTCTGCGCAACTGCGTAATATTGCCAGCACTGTAAAAATGACACAAAGATTATCGGCACAGGGATCATATCAACCTCAACAGTCTCGTTTTGTCATATAGGTCGTGGTTAGGTTGAAATTCGGCCTAGACCAAGAAAAATAATGTTTGGGAAAATCGTTCTGTAGCATCCATCTAAAACATTGAGTATTTGTTTACAACGGAAGCAGTCGCTTTTGTAGGGCCTACTACATCTTGGACAAATATTTTTTTATTTGTTAATTTCGTGTGACTTTTTAAAACGGAGAGAAGCATAAACGGCAAAAAAAACATTACAATAAATTATTTCACCAAAATTTCAATAAATATTCATTAATAGCTGGGCGTCTCTCATATTTTGGCATTTTTAATTTAATTTGTGGTAACTTTTCCGAAAAAGGAGAATGCAAAACGTGAAGAGAATATTATAACAAAGTATTTAATCCAAATTTCAAATGGTTAGTACCAGTAGTAGGCAGCCACCCCCCCCCAAAAAAAAAAATTTTTTATCCTTTTTATTTTAGTGTCAAATATTAATGCAGAGAAGCAAAATAAATAGATTTCATTAAAAAAAAAATCCTTTCTTTTAGTTATTACCTTAGATGCGGTTTTCATACTGATTTTCAAAAGGTTTTCTTTGTAGGACTTATATTTTAACACTGTATAATATATGAAATAGAAATAACTAAAGCTACGTGAAACATTATCACTAACATTCAGAAAGGGCGTACCGAGAATCAATAATCCTTTAGGTCAGAAATTTCCTGAGGACATACCTTTCCATATAAAGTGCGTGTTATACCAAAAAGAAATGTACCTTAGATATAACGCTATACTTAAGTTACTGTCTGCGATAGTAATGGACGTTAATTCTAAACTATCTAGGCCACCAACGATAGTATTACAGCAACGAATGTATTAAGATCACTCGCAAGATTTTTTAAGGCAGTTCTATCATAACCGTGGCGCCACAATCTGATGATGATGGATTCTAATAGAACTCGGCAAAACAAATCTAAAATAAAGAATTTTTTTATCTCGCTTCGTTTTCGAGATATAGCATGTTAAAAATCAGTTATAGGAATAGTTCCTTGTACTTTTGGTGGAGTTTCTTCTGGTCCAGGCTGTATTTCAACCTAACAACAACCACTAGGGAGAAGAGCATTTCCACCGTGTAGATATAGTGGTTTCGGTGAATTTTTTTCTGGTAAATGCTAGATTTCACTCTAACCTCCTCACTTTTGAGATACAATATCTCGAGAACTAAGCGAGATACCAAAACATTTTATTCTTTACTTTCAATTTGTCTCATCGAGTTACATAAGAATCCATCATCAAATTGCTCCGCCACGGTAATCGTAGAATCCCTTCTTTTAATACCTTAAAAATACATTCCTAATCCATGAGTAATAACATGTACTTTTTTCTTAATGGCTTTTATACAACTACCCACATTTCGAGCCATTTTCCTTCACGGTATTTCAGAACTGAAGTAGTTAGATTGAAATGTAATGATGTATGTCTGGTGGAAATGAAAAATATTAACTTATTTATATTAATTTAACTTAGCTAAAAAATGAAGGACTACATGATAACCGTGATGCCGCAAATTTATATGGATATATTATGGTTAACACTGCTGCAATTATAAGCACTAAGTGTAAACTTTTGCTGGGATTTTATGTGTAAACTTTGGCTGCGATTACATAGCTAAGCATAAGCTTTGGTGAGAATGTAGTTATGGACATAACCAAACATATTACTTCTCTAATATTTAACATAGCTAAAAAATATCTTATTTTTAAATTCGGATACGGAGAATTTCACGATAACCGTGGTGCCGTAAATTTATTTAGAGCAGTTTTATTTATTAATAATAATAGCAGCATCTTTTTTTCTGATTGGATATTGGTTTTATTTTGACGATGTGTTGATTCGATCAATTATTTCTGTTTTAAAATAGCACGTACTAAAATTAATATTACACTTTACGAATTATTTTTAATTTCCTTCGTTTTCAGTGACACCAAGTTACTAATGTCGTTATTTCACCAGCATGTAAGTAATTCCAGAGTTTCAAGAATCGATAACAGTGAATGTATTAATGCAGTTGTGACAGAAGCTATGATTTAAGAAAAGAATCAATAGACAAATTTGTGGTTAGGTTAAAATGCAGCCTGGACCAGAATGACAATTGACTCGCTTTGTTAGATCATAAGGCACGATGGATTTAGTTTTATTGTCATTTACGCGGTGTGGCATAACGTTTTAAGATGCTTAATCGAATTTTAGTTTCACTCGTTCCATGCTGCTGTCGTCATTAACCCAAAGCACAGTGGTGATAAACATTGCAGAATCTAGGTTATGAGAATTTTTTAATAGAAATAACAGTTTATTTCACTGGACGTGGTTTCAACAGCAGCCAAAATTTGTACACTCGTTCCTTGGGCGATATTAGTGACTAATATTTGCACCTTATAGCCACAAAATATATATTAATCGAGTAACGTACGTAGAAATATGGAAAGTTTCGGACAAGTCATTGTGGGAAAAATGTATTGTTACCTTTTAATATTGATGGTAGCTGTTTTTCATACATCTTTCTTCGAGAGAAAAAACTGATTTTCTTAACCATAATGATATGTAAAGAAGAAATATTGGCTTATTAATGTACAAAGTTTAGCGACATATTTTTCCAGAGACCAACTGTTAACTGTCTACCAGAGATAATGTATGTTTATCACCATATAGTAATTAATCTGACGCATTTCGCATATTAACTTAACTGTTGCGATGCAAGTCAATGCTCATTACGTTTAATTCTCGTATTCCGTAACAAAAGTGAAAAAATAAAACTGAATCCAAAGTGTTGTGAGATTATTGCGAAAGAAGTGCGCTTCTGAAGTGTACTATGATCGGCAGCCCACGATTTTCCAAATATAAAGGTTTTTAATTGTTTGCTCCTTCCCATTTTACATATAAGTCATTAGATATTTTCACAGCTTTTGATTGGCACCAATAGCTCTAAAAACGTGAAAACCACATCCAAATTGCTGCGGTACTTATTGCGCAATACCATTACAGTAAAGAGACAAATGCAGCTTGCTTACAGATATATAATACAGCGCGTTCGCCGGGAAACGCTACCCACTGTTAGCGCTACAAGGAAGAAACTGCTCCCGGCGAGCGAGCGGTCAGCTTCCGGCATTGTTCGACCGTCGGCCGCGGACTATTTCATAATAATTACGCTTCATAAACTTGTATGTGCTAAGCATTTAAATGTGACGTCATTTGCGGATCAACAGTGCCATCGTGGACACCCTGCAGGTACCAGTTGCAAAATCTAATCCTAGGCCCCAGGTCTATTTCTGTAATTTTATGCACCACATTTGTTTTGTACGGCTTTAAGTGAACTAGCTTTGTTACTTTCCAAGCTGACGTCTTAGATACGCCTGCCTGCTGCCCTAACTGAATTAATGATTTTATTGGGTGACTGTTCTAGTCGAAAAGCGATATCGTCAATTTTCTCCTCTGTGAGAATACGGTTGACCGACAGTCTCTTTTTGTTAAAAAATGAACCCGTTTCTCCTACTTTTTTAACCAGACGCAGAATTGTTGATTTAGCTGGCAGTAAAGTGCCAGGATATTCGCGACGAAATTTACTGCGACACTTTTTAAACGACTTCTTCTTCACATATGTATCGCAGAGAAATATTCTTTGTTGCAAACTGTAACGTACCATAATTTTACTCACACTCAAACACGGTACAGATTAGTAAGAGTATGAAGCCCCAAACCAGCCAAACCGCAAAGAAACGTTTATTCACAACACTGATTAATAAGAGACTGAAGTCTCAAACTAGCTACAGTGCGATGATTCACGGCGTCGTGTGGCGGGAGTTGCTGGCTCCACTGTCCCAGCAAGTTGCCGACGGCAACAGACTGGGTGGGTAGCGTTTCCCGGCGAACGCCCTGTAGTATAGATAAGATATGACTTGTCTAAGGATCCGAACTCTTCTGACGAGTGTACCTGTAAGGAGAGTCGTGGTACTCACGTCCTGCTGGATGTTGTGTATGTGGTTGTCGGCCAGGCAGAGCTGCTGCAGCTGAGGCAGGTATGCGAACGAGCTGGGCGCCAGCGTCTGGATCTGGTTGCGCTCCAGGGTGGCCTGACGGAGGCTCGAACTGTTGCCCAGCGCGTACGGAGGCAGCTCGTCGATGGCGGCGTGCCGCAGGGCGAACGTCTCCAGTATCGGCAGCATCGTCAAGACGCTGTCACACACCACAAGCAATCAACACACACTCACCACATGCACTTCAGAGTCCTCTACGAGCAGGTTAGGAGATCGGAATCTGACAACGATCAGTGGTGATATATAGTATAACTATTCAAGCATCTCACCCAATACCGTCCGTCCCATTCTTATACACCAGACTACCTGCGAGTCAAGCTCGACCGTACCCTCACACTCGAAGATTATTGTGAGGACACGAAGTTTAAAGTGAGCAATCGGAATCTCATCATCCGGAGGTTAACAAATGGAAAATGACTGTCCTTCCTACATCCTCTCTGTCACTAGGTTTCTCAGCCGCATTCGGGAGGATGCGGGTTTGAAATCCCGTCCGGGCATCCGGAGTTGGGTTTTCTACGGTTTCCCAAATCACTCCAGCCGAATGCCAGGATACTTCCTTCACAAGGCCATGGCCGAATTCCTTCCAATTCCTTGTCCCCCGTACTATTCCGCCTCTAATGACCTACCTCGATGTCGACGAGGCGTAAAGCCATAAGAAAAAAAAAAGTTTCTCAGCCACGGAATATGCGACACCAGTACACATAGCGAGACTGCAGTGTACATGGCGAAACTCCCCCATCATAACAGGCTGCCACCGCTCTACTCCCATAGACGAAATCTACCAGCTGCAGAAACTGCAGACAGAACCCTGGCATCTAATATCAGGATGCGAATTCCAGTCCTTGAGGGTTAACTCAAGGAGAAGCTTCTTGAATTCAACCACACCGACTAAGTTCTCGCTTAAAAAAACGAGCGGTCTGGTGGCTCAGGGGTTAAGGCGTCTGACTGGCGATCGAAAGGTTCCCGGTTCGAATCCCTGTCCCGGCGGGGATTCTCATAGACCCTTAACGCCGGGCCGCCTTCTCAAAATGCAATCGCTCTCCGCTTGAGAATCAGTTAATGGTTAAAATTCGAATCTTTTAAACAACTGCTCCGATCTTCATGAGCTAAACGCCATTTTAATACTGAGAAAAATTACTTACCATTTGAATGGCCACACCAATCGTATAAATTAAAAATGTAATACTTCTCTTAAAATATAAAACCCAGGACCCCAGAATAAAAGGAAAAAGTGAATATTATACTGCATTTCGAGCGTAATCACCTGAATTAGCGTGTAATTAATATTTGAGGTACTATACCCGGTACATTACGACGATTTACGACAAGAGCTCACACCTGCGTTCATGAAAACGGACCGACCATCATTAGCATACAATTTATGACCCGTAACTTAGGTTAAGAAGTGCCGCGTAGCCTCATTTGCATATTATAATGGCCCTTTCACACCTTCTTTCACAGCTAGAGGATTTATGAATGGGCTCACGGGCAGGTCCATAAAAATACACGTGAGCTCACGGGCGGGTTATCACACTACTTACGGACAACTAGAGAAAAATGGGGTGGAGCACCGTCCTGCTGGAAAATAAAATCTTCACTGTCGGCTTCCAGAAGTGGCATGAACCAATTCTGCAACCTTTGCAGATAGATTTTCCCTTCATTAAAGAAAAAAGGCCCATAAAGTTTATTTTGTGACATCACTTTTGGAGAGTCACGAACGTGCTGTAGATAAGCATGGAGGTTTTCGGTCCCCGAAATGCGCACATTGTGCTCGTTCACTTTTCCACTCACATGAAAAGTGGCCTAATCACTAAACACAAGTTTTTCTGTGAATTTATCGTCTTGTTCTATACATTGGGCACAGAATTGATAACGACGCACTTCATCGTTGTGCGACAGTGCTGCCGTAGGTTTCTCCAAACGTTCTTCTGTGGAATACCTAATTCCCTTCTCGCTCCAGGAGTAGACTTCTGTGGGCTATGAACGTAACTGGCGCGCACCCTTTCAACGGTTTCTTCAGACACAGGAGGGCGACCCGTTGTTTTAACTTTACAAAGGCATCCCGTGGCTTTAAACTGTTGATACCAGCACCGAATGGTGTTAGCATGCGGGGGATCCTTGCCGAACTTTGTTCTAAAGTGTCGCTGAACAGTTACCACAGACCGAGTCGAATGAAATTCGAGAACAACGTACGCTTTCTCACTTTCAGCCATCTTGCTCTCTAACGCTCTAGCGGCCACCACGGGAAGCTTGCATTTAGTGCAATCGAAACTTGGAGAACCACTTGTCTTATAAAAACTAACCCCATCAATAATAAGACAGCCAAAAGAAAAATCGTGAAATCGCTGCAAGCATTTTGACTAACCCTGTATTTAAATGCAATGTAAATAAGAGATGCTTAGTCACGAAGTATTAATTAGAGACCATATTATTTTAAACAATATTTTCTTTAAAAGCGTTATTTTTAGCTGCAAAGACGAAATACAGTACGAAGAAAGTAAAGACTGAATGTAGTCGAAAGTAAAGTATAAGCACGAAGAGATCAGAATAGTGACTCACTCTGTGGGCATGTCGTGCAGCTCTGCGGAGCCGCGCACGTTGAGGGAGAGGTTCTTGATGGTCGGTTGCTCTGCGAAGGGCCCCCACTCAGGCTCGGAGTGCTTCGAGTTGAGCAGGACGTGGCACACAGCAGAGGTAAAGAGAGCAGAGCCGCTCCGCGAACGGCAAAAACAAAGTATAGAGGACTGGAACATAACAACAAGTATGTGTTTCAGTAACTCATAGGACCGCACACTCATAAGAAATACACTACTGTACGCGAAAACTGCAACACCAACAAGCAGGAATGTGATTAGAATGAAATTAATTATGCAGATTAGGGACATGACAATACACAAATGATTAAAATCACTCACAGAGCTGTACGAGCAGTTTGTGCGCGAGAATTCTGTTCGGTCTCAAGCTGCCTCGTGGTACAATCACAGCCTCTAGACGTCGTGGCATGAATTAAAATAAGTTCCTGGCTATGCTGCTGGGGAAAACTACTCCACAAGGTCTGCAGGCGGGGCCACAACGAATCGGCAGTGGTTGCAGGATAGGCAGAAGCAACAGGTTGCCGACTGAACGTGTCCCAGACCTGTTCCGTAGGCGGCATGAAGTCGGCCTAGCGAGCTGCTTCGCGTTGCAGAGGTCGGCGGTTCGAGTCCTGCCGAGGGCACGGGTGGTTTTAATTAAGTGTTGTGTTTGTCTTGTGTTGTACTTTCACTTGAGATTATCAACAACACTTGAGGAGTCTAGCACAACCAAGGAAAATGAAATACAGATGAATGGCTTAAAAGCCGAATGACATTTAAAAAAAAAAAAATGATGGCATGAGGATTCATCCCCACATGTGGACGGCATTGTCCTGCTGAAACATGGCATATGGAGCTTCCAGCAGGAGGGCAGAGCCTAGCTGATGCAGCGGTTGTTGTTCAGATGGCTCTTTATACGTAGCAGATGAGATCGGAAGGTATAGGCAATGGCACCCCAAACCATTGTGTGTGGCGTTTGTTTACTATGTCGGTCAACAGTGCAATTCGTTCATTCGTGTTCAGCGCGGCAGAAACTAAGGCTGGCACCGGATTCGACCGACCGAGTGTTCGGCCGAATATGGCCGAATTTCACCGACTAATCCCGAGGCAGGTAAAGCCATTGCCACGCGTCCACTGGACAGGACTTACTCGGCCGAATACGGCCGAGAGAAGGACCCATCGCATAGAAATGAGATTAGTCGGATGTATTCGGACGAATAGCAGACGCATGTAGCGCTCCTAATGAACAAGTCGTCATTTTTTATCTTTTATTTGATCTTCATTTGTATTTTTTAAACCTCGTACACTGTGGTGATACGCAGTCGCTATAAATACTTTAATAAAAACATATACGGAAATGACACTATTGCAAGTACATCTACGAAGTTATAATAATTATTTCGTTAAAAATTTGTACAAAAAAGACAATTATTTGAATTTAGTACTGGAATATTCTCAAATGATTATGAGATCACTCTTGTCTGGACCACATTTTGGCATAGGCTATATAGGCTGCAGCCTATGAGCCTGAATCACAAAAACACAATTTGCATGTTTCTTATAATTCTTCTTCTTTTGTGTGTCTGTGTGTGTTCATTTATTTTTAAAATTGAAATATTTACTTTTTCGGAATTGGCAACATGTACGTAAGTCTGAACTTCGCATTCTTTTTCTTCTATAATTGTTCAGAGCGATATTAATACGTTGTATTCAATATCTTAATGATTTCCCAATGTTTTCATTTTATCTCAAGAATTCTATATTCTTGTATATACTCTGTAGTTAAATATTCTACAGTTAATTAACAAATTTCAAATGTTTACTTTAGAATTTTGGTTACAAAATAACTATAAAATGCGAGGTTAAATTTCAAAATATTTGGTGGGCAGGGCATGCATCACAGTTTCAGTCCAAGGTCCTACACATCCTAAACAGGGCCCTGATTCTCGTGATATTTCGCGAGGGCAAAGTAAAGTCTATTTTTACGAAATGTAAACATTTTATGTAAACACTCCGTTCACTTGATGTTGAAGTAACAGTGACAGATCGGCAATATGTATCGGGCGTTATTCGGCCGCAGTGGACGAGGTTAATCGGACGAACGGGCCGGCCGTCAAATCGGGCATTACTCGGACGAATGCGGTTCGGACGAAATTCGGTTCCAGTGGACAAGCGGCGTAACACGAAGCTGAAGCAGGACTCGTCCGAAAACAGCACATTTTGCGCGTACGACCCTCCTCGCGACTGGTTCCACTGTAGCAACAGAGCGCCGTTTCCAGGAGACGGGCCACCCGCGTTACAACTCGCCGACATGTCGACATTGCGCGAGGCACACCGGCATTCTCGCTTCGTTTGCACAGAGGGCGCTGCTGGGTCTACGTGCACGCCACATCTCTGCCGTCTAATCCCTTATTATGGTTCCGCTGTCCTACAAGTCCTCAATTTCTGGAAACAATAGTTAATAATGGACAAAAATACTCGTACTAATGTGATAAAACAATTATCAATGACTGTTTGCACGGCCATGACAGCTGTTCCGCCAGGTAATTTCTTCGAATCACAACGTTTCAGCAGCTGCGTCAGCTGGTTTTTTTATTATTGCTTTACGCCTTGTCGACGTCGAGGTCATTATAGGCAGGATGGGACTTGGGACAAAGAACAGGAAGGAATTGCGCAATGTCATTTTGAGGGAAGCATCCCGGCATTCGCTTGGAGCGATTTGAGGAAATCTGGATGCCCGGACGGGGATTCGAACCGGCGTCCTCCCGAATGCGAGACCATAGCGTTAACCACTCACGCCCCACGCTCGGTGCATCTGCTGTTCTCCATCAGCAAAATAACTGATAGCGATCCATGAGGCCACAGTGCAATACCTGTCAAGTCTATTCAGATGCAGCAAGCGGGGGAAGACTGAATTCTCAAAACTAACAATGACTTCAATTGTCGTCTTTTAAGGGAGTGTCACTGCAACCTATCAGAACATTGCAAACGCTAACATGTGCAAAGTTTTGCGAACATATGACTTTCAGAATAGAAGAAAGGCTCAAACGTTTCGGAGAACCAGGTGAAGTAGGAGGGAGATCTGCCTCCTACGACACGACTCTCAAGCAACTAAGTCAGATCAGCTCGTGATGCAGCGTTTCGCCACTAGCATTTACGTCAGGACAAATAAAATCATATTCTTGACCCATTATTCTTTAAAGCTTACAGTTTTTTCGTTCAGTTTAACAAAGTAGTTGATTCGTAACAAAAAGAAGTCATAATTAATCGAATTCTCAATATTTTGGAAATGAATATTTTCATATCGTGAGCGCGCATAATTGCGTGAGATATGGTCATTAGCGGACCAGGCGCGGGCATAATGCGGCAATGTTTCTTCATTACGCGGGCGGTCATATATATGTTGTGCAGGAATGAAAAGATAATCCTGCGACCGTACATAGGTCATATCACGTCATACTAAACTCTGGCCATTTTCGAGATAGTGATTTTTTATATATTTTTTCGAAACAGTTTATTCCATGCCATTTCTACGAATTAAGACTTTCTGTATCCTTTTTTTTTTTAATTTACTCAAGGATGTTTGAGTCATTTAAAACAATGTTCTTGTTTTTCTTAAAACTTAAAATAATCTTTTCTTAAAATCATTATCATTTTTTACTACATGTTTAAAATGCACAATGGTAGCTTTAGCAGATTGAACTACCATAAACAAACATTTTAAAAGAAATATAAAATAATTGTTCAATTTAAGATTTTTTTATTTCTGTTTTTTTAAAAAAGGACATCGTTTAAGAAGACTCAAATATCGTTGATAATTAAAAGAACGGGTTTTTAATAATCTTAATTTGTATAAATGGCATGGAATAAACTGAACAAAGTAGTTTGTTTCCGAAAAAATATTAAAAAAAATGAATATCTCGAAAATGGTGAGACTTTTAGCTAAATACAATTTTGTCATATATTAGGAACTATGTGCGGTTGCAGGATTATCGTTTCATTCCGGAACACCCTGTATATACAGGGTGTCCCGGAATTATCTTTACAACTTCAACATTGAATAAATTATGTTTGGAACGAGATATCACAATGCAGTTTTTTGCATGTTACAGAGTATCTCTCAAAAAAAAAAAAAAAAAAAAAAAAAAAAAAAAAAAAAAAAAAAAAAAAAAAATCTGTTTCATTTCAGGTGCAGTTTGCTGACAAGTAGGTAGTTACATCACATTTATTGAAAATGTACACCCAGCAGGAAAAAGCTCAGTGTGTTTCCAACAGTCATCTTCCAGCATGATGGTGCACCTCCGCATTGGGCTCATGATGTCCGTGATTTTCTAGATAAACAAGTTCCTGGTCGGTGGATAGGAAGAGGGGGTCCAATTGACTAGCCGCCTCGTTCACCTGACTTAACCCCCTTGGATTTCTTTCTTTGGGGATACGTAAAAGACATCGTGTATCAAACCCCGGTTAGAAATTTGGCTAATCTCAGGCAGAGGATTTCTGCAGCAATTACGACAGTTGATCAAGGGATGCTCCAAAGAACTTGGCAAGAAATTGAATATCGCTATGATATTGTATGGGCAACAAATGGTGCACACGTTGAAATTTTCTAGAGACAGAAACAATACTTTGAGAGATACTCTTCAAAGTGCAAAAACCTGCAATGTGATATCTCGTTCCAAACATAATTTATTCAATGTCAAAGTTGTAAAGATAATTCTCGGACAACCTATATATATATAATGACAATAATAATATAAAATAATCAAATTCTTGCCATAATTCTACTTGTTAGCAATATTTGGATATTTTATAATTTCCTTAAATTGTAGTGTTTTTTTTGTTTTTTTACGTTCTCTATCCATAGTGTAGCTTTGTCAGATGAATGGCAATATTTTTCGAACAAGCTACGAGACATACGTCGACCAAGTTGATCTGATGAGCAGCGCAGGTGGGCCCCTGAGGATGGTGGAATAAGGTAAGCAGAAACGTCGGCATCTCGTAGTGGCACACTATGGCAGGTGGAGAGCATAGAGAGTGGTTGTTGGATAAACTAAACGTGAATACTGGAGCAGTGTTTTTGGGTTATACTGTTGGAGGTAAAGGCCGTGGGGTCTGACTCACCTCCTTGGCTGTCTCGTCGCAGATGTCGTTACGATGATGCGGTCGCACTGTGGTAAGTCTTCCGTTGTGACGTAGGCGGCAAGACACGGACGTCGACAGCGCCAACAGCAACAACACCACGCGCAGGTAGCGGCTGCCCACGGCCATTCCTGTCTGCACAAACAAGAAATTCGTTTGCACATTAGCCGCAAGTAAATCCAGCCATTCTTTATTTACATTCAGTCACTGTTCGCAATGCCCTCGCTAGCAGGCGAAGGCTTCGCAGTGGGACTCCCACAATGCACCGCTGCTTCCTGATGGCGCACTGGCAGAGGAAGAGAGCAATACAAGGCAGTAGCATGGAGGAAGGAAATATATGGAGACGACGCAAGAGACCTTCACCACGCATTGAAGTGAAGCAGGGCGGTGGAGAAGTGGGGGGGGGGGCATGACCGCTTCCATACAGACACGGGGAATATGTACAAAAACCTCAAGGGGACTCTAGGATAAACGTGACGCCGCAACCTGGTGATGGATTATTATGTAACTCGATATGACAAATAAAAAATGAAGAATAAAATTTTTTGATATCCTGCTTAGTTTTCGAGATATTCCGTCCCAAATGTAAAATGGTTTTGGTTGAAATTCAGAAGAAAACATTGGTCAAAGTCAAATTTGATGATGGATTCTTATTTAAAAAGACGAGGCAAATGAAAAATAAAGAATAAAAATTTTCGATATCTCACCTAGTTCTAGAGATATACTGCATCAAAAGTGGGGTTGAAATGGAGAAGAAAAATTTCGCAAAAGTCAAATTTAATGATCGATTCTTATGTAACACGACGAGACAAATCGAAAATAAAGAATAAAATTTTTCGATATCTTGCTTAGTTTTCGGGATATACTGGGAACATCGCAATTGTTTGGAAGCGCAATAACGCCTCTGCCGCCACTGCGCATGCTCGAGCCTGCTTCACAAGTTTAACGTCACTTCTCCTCCATGGGCAGTATGCCCCTTTAGCGCGTAGGGGTCGCTGAGCATGGGCGATTTTAATTAAGTTTTGCGTCAGTACTGTTTTGTCCTTTCACTTGTGCTCCTGAATAATACTCGAAGATTCTGTATACACAGCGGATGAATAAAAGAAACAAAGTTTCTAAGGTGAATTGCTATAAGGCGGAATGCCATTAAAATAAGGCGGTAGTTTAGTGGACCGCACACAGGTGAGCTGGCAGGTGTTTCTACCTCTGCTGGCGCACGTGCCGTGTTGATCACCAGTGAGGCAGTGGTGCCCCGTCAATTCAGGTAGGGGCGGAATGGGGGAGGTAGGAGGTTGGGTGGGGGTAGTAGGGGGTGGAGTGGGGTGGTAGGGGGTGGGTGGGGGGAGGAGGTAGGGGGTACGAAGCCACGCTGGAGGGCAGTCAGAGCTGCGCTACGTACAGGTAGTTTCCTAGTTTATTTTATTTAGCTTACTTAAAACAAATCACATAGTACACTACAGCATGTGGATATATATTTGCTTAATTCAGTTACCACTGTATTCTGGATATAGTATATTAGGGTTGTTAGGGTGGTCATCTTAACAGATGCGGATGCAGGGAAAGTGCTTGACCTCTTCGGAAGCGGAAGTTTAGCAGAGGCAGAAACAAAAGAATAAATTTATAATTCCTTATAACTCATTTCTTTTTCTTTTTCTGTCGTCAGCCTTTCGACTGGTTTGACGCAATCCTCCATCCCTTCCTATCCTGTGCTAACCTCTTCATCTCTACATACCCCTTACAACCCACGTCCTCAGTTATTTGCTTCATATATTCTGATCACTGTCTTCCTCTGCCGTTCTTATCTTCGACTGTTCCCTTCACTAACAAATTAAACAAACCAGCGTGCCTCAAAATGTGACCTACCAGCCTGTCTCTTCTTCCTGAAAGTTTCTTCCACAAACTTCTTTCCTCACCCATCATTTCCAAAACTCGTTCATTTCTTACTTCGTCTGTCCACTTAATTTTCAGCATTCTTCTGTAGCACCACATTTCAAATGCTTCATTTTTATTTGTTTCTGGTATTCCTAAACTCCATGCTTCCCTACCATAAAGTGCTGTGCTCCACACATAGAGTTTTAAAACGTTGTGATTATTACAGGCCATTTCTTCCACACTTGCTTGTTAAACTAATTATTGTTTAGTGACTACGCCAATACAACTGTTGTTGGATATTCTTTATTTTTCGGACGCGTTTCGCCTCTCGTCGAGGTGTCCTCAGCGTACAATGTTTCCTGTAATATGCGATTAGTTATAATTTGAAAAAATGTTTTTGTTTTGTTTACATATAACGAAATTATTCTATCTACACCAATGTAAACAAACGTTCTATAAGATAATTCATAACTAGCATGTTAAATATAAGTCATATTATGCATCCTATAGATAGAATAATTTCGTAATATGTAAACAAAACAAAACCATTTTTTCAAATTATAACTAATCGCATATTACAGAAAACATTGTACGCAGAGGATACCTCGACGAGAAATAAAGAATATCAAACAACAGTTGTATTGGCGTAGTTACTAAATAATAATTAGTTTTTCAAAAGTTCTTCCTAAGTCCTAAATCAATATTTGAAACTAAAAGATTTCTATTTTTTATAAAGGCTCTTTTTGCTTTCTCCTTTTAACATCATTCCTACTTCGGCTATCAGTTATAATTTTGCTTCCCAACTATCATCGCTGATACATTTCATCACTATTGTCTTGCTTTGATTTTTATCCAGTCCAAAACCTTCCTTCAGTATTTTGTTCATGCCATTCAGTAACTTCTCAATATCCTCAGCCATTTCTGCTAACAAGAAATCGTAGCAAACTCAATAAACTATAAAAAATACACTAAAAATCAAATTAAGTATATTTTTGTAACAAATTTTACATTTTATGCGAGCATCGTCCTTTTTACAGATAATTATACCTTACTGATATTTTCATAGACTCGTCTTTCAAAAACAAAGAAACGCGCGACGATTTCACAACTCAATTAAACTGGACGCGCGGACAAAACAAATTCTGGCAAATGAACTTCACGGATTTGGCGGCTTAACTGCTTCGAGAGACAGGCCTAATGTTACGCCACATCGCCGCCACCCCCCTCACCACCGCTTCTGCTTTGCAACAACTTCGAACTTGCTATTGGTCGCTTATTTAATACCTCGCAACGCACAACTGTAAGGAGAACAAAACCACCGTGTTACTAGCTAAGAGACTATTTCCCTAGTTGTATATGCAGAGGAAAATATACGCTGTATGATATTTCTATTGCAATATAAACAAAACTTCCATTACACCTCAGCTTTAAGAGTTGCAGAGAGGCGCTGTGTACGATGGCGTTTTGTTTGCAGAGGCACTCGAGTCTGTCTTTTGCCGCCATGTGTCATCAGCGCCAAATTTAGGTTCGCTCTACGCACAGTCACGTCTGTCGCATGTCCCAGGCTGAGAGTTTCTGCTCCTCGCCGGACACGTCGCTGGGCTCGGTCATGAACTAGACGTGGCGGGAACCAATACGGACAACACATGCCCACGGCACAGCCTTCAAACTGTGTATCGAGGAATGCTGAATTCACGAACGATTTCCGAAATGCAATGCCCCGTGGGTCTAGCGCCAATCAGCATTTCGCGTTCAGAGTCTGTTAGCTTACAGACGTCTCGCGGCCATACGAGGAGAAAACGAGAACTCATGGTGTAGGCCCAAGGAATAGACGACACCAGGAAACAGACAGCCACGAGTTAATGAGATACAACTACAAAAGCAAAGCCTCGCTGATATATAGAATTAGCCGAATCCCTTCAACAAAAACTAACAAATGTAAAAGGGAGAATTTAGGGCGACATGTCACGTCAGGACTTAGGAAACTCAACCTGTGCCTAACAACAGGCAACAGGATGCAAAGGATCAAGTGACAGAACTAGGCAGACAGAGGATCAGTGGAATCACTTCATGTAGAGGTAAAGGTCGATCACAGTATGACGTTGTTGACGGGGAAGCCTCTTCTAAGATAAATGTTACTTCGGGCGTTCCTCAAGGAAGTGTAATAGGTCCACTTCTTTTCTTAATATTTATAAACGATCTAGGTGACAACGTCAAATGCTGGTTGCGATTGTTTGCCGACGATGCGGTTATCTATAGGGAAATAAGATGCTCCGACGATTGCTTAGAAATTCAGCGTGATTTGAATGCTATTATCGATTGGTGCCGTAAATGGCAGCTTACACTTAATTGCAAAAAGTGCAAGGCAATGCGGATAAGTAGCAAGAAGAATAAGGTTGTTCACGAGTACAAAATAAACAATTCACCTGTTGACACGGTTGATTCCGTGAAGTATCTAGGGGTGATAGTACAAAGCAACATGAAATGGGACATGCACATAACTTCCGTCGTAGGCAACGCTAATTCTAAATTACGATTCATAGGTCGTATTTTGAGGAATTTTAATGCTCAAACAAAGGAGATAGCGTATAAAACACTAGTGCGTCCGCATCTGGATTACTGTTGTGGGGTTTGGGATCCGTATCGCAAGGTTCTGATTGACTCAGTTGAGAGGGTGCAGAGGAGAGCCGCTAGATTCGTGACTTGTTGTTACAGCCCTTTTGAAAGCGTCACAGAATTGATACATAGATTGGGCTGGGATAGTTTGGAAGACAGACGACGTAGCTTGCGTTCGAATTTATTGGAGAATATGCGAAAAAATTTAAATTTCGAGTGCAATGAAATACGTCTTCCGCCAAGCTATTTAGGTCGCAATGACCGGAGGGATAAGATTAGAGAAATAAGATGCCGTACTGATACTTATATGTATTCCTTCTTTCCTCTCACAATTCGGGATTGGAATGGGCGGGTTTAGGATTGGTGCTTAGCACCCTCTGCCACCCATAATGTTTGTGATTTGCAGAGTATGGATGTAGATGTAGAAAGGATACTTCTCCCAAGGACGAACTAGGAACAGCATAACAAGAATGGGGAAAATTTAAAGCAACAATGGTATAGGGACAAAATAAAAGAAATTAGAAGGAAATCTACTGGTCGAACTAGCGTACAACAGAAGCAGTAAAAAGCAACAACAAAGCATTGGTACAGTGACTTGGAGACAGAATAGACAAGACATCAATGAAAACTATGGGTGAAACCTTTGTAAAAAAAATATGATAAGCAAAGGAAAAATGTTGGGATGGGTTTACAGAGAAATTTTAGACAAGTTGCATAGGAAATTAAAAAAAAAAAAATGGTATGGCTAAAAACAAAACCTTGTGATATGTTGACCAAAACTTTGTGATATGTTGACAAAAGTACTCGACACATAAGGAGAACTGCAGTGGTAAATGTTAATGAGATGATAGTAAGGGAGGAGACATTACAAAATATGGAAAGAGGACTTGAAAAACGGGTGATGGAAATAGAAAAACCCGACTTTGAAACTAGTATGGAAAAAAAACCTGCAGTAATGAGTGTATCAATAAACAGTAGACCATCTGAAGGGGTATCACTCGACGGTAAGAAATCAAAGTTGGTGGAGGGAATAATTTACCTGCAAAACAAAGTAATAACCCGTGGAAAAGATGGAGAAAGGAAGAGGACAGAAAAAAGAAAGACAAACTTATCAACTCAGAATGGATATAATCTGGAGTTGATGCATAGCGATAGGAGACCAAATCTTGATCTATAAAATGTACTATTAACAAAAAGATACCTATAAGGCTGAAGAGAGATCTGAGCGGATACAGGCGGCAGAGATGAGACACATACAAAGTGTCAGAATAAAGGTTAAATTCAGATATGAAAACATCACGGAGAGGTTAGTGGTTGGAGTATCAGAACAGTACGGTGACCACTCTCTCCGACGTCGAGGAGAGGATTGGGGACAAGGCAGGGAATGCTGTCATGGATTTTTTAAGGAAACATTCCAGTATTCACCACGAGATTGGGAAACTATGGAAAACCAAAATCTGGATGTCCGGACAGGGATTCTAATAAGCGTCTATTCGACTTGCAGACTCGAGCGTCAACCACTGACTCACGGGGTTCCGTAGCAGGCACTCGGACGGAAAGTTGTCGTCTGAAAGATGGAGATGAATGAGTGAATTCTTTAGAACGACAAGTTCCGTACATACATCTTGAGAAAGCTGGTACTCACCGGATTTCGTCTGATGCCTTCACTGATCAAAAGCCTGTCTACTTGGCTGAGCTTACTACCTGTAACAGAAGAGAAATGACTCACATTGGCCACTAGCGTATCATCAAGTACACATAGACATTTTGAAATGCACCGATCTCATGTAAGGCACAAGGAAATATTTTTCTCCTCAGAGGAACCAACCAAAATCTCCTGCATTCCCGTGTCCACGCCCCGACTGCAACCAGCTTTGCCACATAACAAAAGGAAGTAACGACTACATCAACTCTGCCTGTAGTCGCCATTTCTCGTGGTAATTTTACTCTAATAAATAATTATACTAATTTAATGAATCCACTGACTAACCGGTCGTCTACTTAGCGCTTCTTGACTATTTAGTGGAACAGTTTCATCTCTTGCGAGTCAAATAATCTTTCGGTTTTTTAATGTATTTAGTATATGTCACTCAAAAGGGACATATGTATAGCATTGAAGCCCTCATCATCAGCCACCAACTTAGATGGGTTGGACACGTTCAGCGTATGAGCAACAGTAGACTCCCTCACCAACTTTTATACGGTGAGCTCAGCACTGGCAGCAAACCTCGCGGTGCCCCTAAGAAACGCTACAAAGACCAGTTCAAGAAGACCTTGAAGAAAACTAATATAGACCTAAACACCTGGGACAGCCTCACAAAAGACCGCGTTCTATGGCGCAAAACTACCTCCACAGCAGTGGCGCGTTTCGAAGAGGAGCAGCGAAGTCTGGCAGCTGAATCCCGATTAAGGCGGAAAGCCCGACAAACCCTACCGCGCCAGCCACCCACAATTGGGTGCAGTGTGTGCGGACCACTGTTCTATGCGAGAATCGGCCTGACCAGCCACCAACGCACACACAAATAAACACGCAAGAGAGCAACATAAACTCGCAAACGAGTATGGCCGACGAAGTATATGTCACTATACACCATAACAGCCACCATCAGACAGGTGCTGTTGTCCTTATTGCTTTCGACCATTTCCTCAACGTCAGCATATTTCAGTGAATAAGTATGTAAAACTTTTTATTGTATTAATTTTACGTCAAGGGACTGTACTTCTCGTCCAAACTGAGGTCATTAGAATATGAACGACCTTTCCGGCTTCTGAAACCAAATCGACTCGAATGCTGCATCCAAACGGTAGCCCACCAGGCTGGGTGTTTTTTAATTCGGTGAGACACAGCTATGAAATTATAAGGTGTCATGCTGAACGTTTTAACCTAGCGGCTGATGGTAGAATTAACAACTGCAATTTAATTTCTGTTGTGATTGTGCACTTATATTCCGGTGGCAACGTCCCTATGTCGTGGTAGCTGATTTTAGTATAGAGTTTAGCGGTAATGAAGGCGGAGTGCTTCCAAGCCAACGCAGTAGTGTGCAGATTACACCGCTCATATACGACACCAGGCTCAAGGCCGCTGATCTTGCGGTCCGTACTGTGGGAAACTCAGCCAACACGGCTAGTACACGAGGCTTACACACTATGAGCACGTGAACCACACGCGTGTTCATAGTGACAAACAGCCAATGAGAGGAAGGCTTTCCCCACCTTCCGGAATCGAGGGCGCCTTTTTGCGCGCACGATTCGCCCAGTCCGGGATGTGAAATTTCGTGGGGCAGACCTGTTACCATCCAATTAGGCCGTTTTAGGCATTTTTCCTATCATTCTCCCTCTGCTGGCTTGGAATGCATACTGCATTAATCGGATCCTATGGTCCATTATTCCAATATCGGGAAACACCGATTTCATGTACCAGCAACTTGTAACTGTACCACACGGCCGCTTTCACAATAAATCAAGTAGCCACAACTCTTCGTATCATTTCAAGGAGCCCCTACATCCTGATTTTATGCAAATTAAGTCTCTGTGCATGTACTTTTTCCTAGCCAGGAGCTTACAGATGCCGACTGGAAACCCGAAGTACCTCAGCCGACAGTAAGTAGACGCTAGGACGGACCCACAGTGGGTAAGTTCGGCTCTCGCTCGGTCAACACGCGACATACCCACATAAAATTGGTGTGCAGATCTGGGGTTTCAATTACCGCATCATTACTAATTTGGAACAAAGTTCCACTTAGCATAGCAGAGGAAGAAATTATTTCTCTCGCTATACCTAACACAGAGACTAGTTAATCACAGAGGGAGTGATAGGCAAGAGAAGGATCAAGAAAGAAGAAGACGTTCCGGAATCATTTGGTGAGCGACGCAGATTCGCCATCGCGGGCGGCAGAGCGACCTGGACGCAGCAGAAAAGATCGCGACTCGAGAAGGGACGGCGGCATCCGCTAGAGGCGCTGACCGGGCCGGCGCGCATCGCAAAGCAGCCACGGCGCGCATCGCAGAGCAGCTACGGCAATTGCAGCAAAAAGTGAGTAAAGTGAAAAACAGTGCATAACAAGTGTTCAAAATGCCCACCGACAAGCTATCGAGTGCGGAAAGTGTGCGTGAATCAAGTAGTGTGAAAATTTCAGTCACAGATGCACTAAAATTAATTCCCTACAATTTTAGCGGAGATAAATCAGAACTGAGATCCTTTATTGATAATGTGTCGACAGCTTTCTCTTTAGTAGCTGTAGAGGAGCATGATGTATTGTTACAGTTTGTCAAAAGCAAAATAGTTTCGAACGCAAGGTCAAAAATTCTTGTCAGAGACCAGACAAAAGATTGGCCTTCGATCAAAGCTATTTTGATAGAAAATTACGGGGAGCAGAGGTCCTTGGATTATTACGCATATCAATTATTCTTGGCTAAGCAGAAAAGTAACGAAACAATAGCAGAATGGGCTTCTCGTGTAGACGCATTGGAACATGATTTCCGGCAAGCCACTGTAAATGAAATGAAAGCCGCGGATGTTGAGGGAAGTCTTGCATTAATAGAAAAGCTGACTAAGGCGACCTTCGTGCAAGGTTTGAAAGACGAAAGATACAGACAATTGTCAGAGCACAGGGTAAAAAGGCGACCCTGCCAAAAGTCGTTGACTTAGCCCTTACGGAAGAATCAGCAATTCTATCGCAACGCGAAAAATATTCACATAACAAAACAGACACCAAAACGACACAGTTCAGACACAATAGGGGTACATTCGTGACTTGCAATTCCTGTGGAAGAATCGGGCATCTAAGTAGGGAATGTCGAAGCGCCATAACTTGTCAAATTTGCAATCGTACTGGCCACAGTGCCAAAGATTGTAGAAGCAATGCAACATTCAAAAGAGTCCAGTACATTACGTGCAGCTACTGCCGAAATTCCGGCCACAAAGTAGCTGATTGTCGAACCAAAAGAAACAAATGCGCAAGGTGCAATGAGATCGGGCATTTCCCATCTAAATGTAAAGCAAATCTGGGGGGAAAAACACACTCAAACAAACAGGGAAACGGTGCCCGGGTGCAGGAGTAGACAACCATCTTAGCACTCGGAATTATGGATCTGTATATGCCGTAGGTTGTCAGTATGCTAGTGATTATATAAAACTGCCTTGCCCTAGCATACTCAATCAAAATATTCCATATTTACTTGACAGTGGGGCACAATTAAGTCTTATAAATCAATCAGCTTTGAAGCCAAATACTCCTATAAACAGGCAACAGACAATCCAAATCAAGGGGATCTCACCTCAACTGGTTAGAACTCAAGGAACAGTTATGCTGAGATTGTATTTAACTCCCAACCATTACCTAACTCATAAATTTCATGTTGTATCCGGAAAGGTTGATATTAGCGAGCAAGGGTTACTAGGAAGAGATTTTATGCTCCAGCATGGAATAGTAATTAATTATAAGAACAGAACAGTTTACGTTAAAGGTCATAACATTCCCATGTTGTCAAGGAAGGAAAAGAGTTTAACAGACCAGAAGGCCAGGGTAATAAATGCAAATGCTTTCCCAAAGTACAAGGGTAAGCAGAATCATCATGCTAGAAATTCACAAAACAATTTCACTCAAAAGACAACCAAACACTCGGCCTTCACACAAGGCAATTCGAAACAACAGAAAGCAAAAAACACTCATGTTTCCGCAGAAAACAATGCAGTGCCTAATCGGGGAGTCACTGACAGCGGAAGCGAAAATCAAAACAAACAAAATTTTCATCCAGGGCAACCTAACAAATCGAAACAAACCACTGCAGATGAAGGAGAGCAATTAATTAAAGTAGGTCCTAGAGAGGAGAGAGTTTTGCGAATAAAAGTACAAGGTAAAAGGAACACAGAAGCTATAATAGGTAAACAAGAGCTAATTTCCGGTGTCCATGTACCCGAATCAATTGTTAAAGTAAAGAACGGTGAGTGTATTATTCCTGTTTTGAATACTAGAGAGGAGGAAGTAGAATTTTACTATACAGCCTTGGAAACACAACCGTACACAGAGCTGTCAGCTGATGCTGACGTGCCCAGCCCACCACGCATACGTCATGTTGATAAGCCGCCGGATCATATGGCGCAGCGGTCAACCAAAACAAAGCCACGTGCTAACTTGCTTAAAGAGAATCTGAGACTTGAACATCTTAACCCGGAGGAAAGACAGTCCATTATGGAATTATGCTTAACATACAACGATCTCTTTTTCCTTCCAGGTGATAAGCTTACACATACTGACACTGTGAGACATGAAATTAAACTTAAACCTGAAGCAGCAGGAACTGTTATTAACTGTAGATCGTACCGAACACCTGAAGCTTTAAAGCCCATATTAGATGAAGAGATTAATAACATGTTAGAACAGGGAATCATTACAGAATCAACCAGTGGTTGGAATTTCCCTATACTTTTAATTCCCAAGAAAGCAGACGCCAGTGGAAAGCAAAAATATCGGGTAGTCGTAGATTTTAGGAAGCTCAACGAAATTACCGTGGGATCAACCTTCCCAATACCTCTAATCTCAGAGATTCTAGACTCCTTAGGTAAAGCTAAGTACTTTTCTACACTCGATTTGGCGAGGGGCTATCACCAAGTGCTAATTGATGAGAAAGATAGAGAGATGACCGCCTTCAGTACAAACAAAGGAAAATTCCATTTCGCCAAAATGCCAATGGGGTTATCCACATCCGGTAGTACGTTTCAGAAATTGATGAACCAGGTTCTTTTGGGGATCAATGGTGATAAATCTCTAGTGTATCTAGATGACTTATTAATTTACTGGAAGTAGTTTGGTCGAACATCAGGAAAGGTTAGCAGAAGTCTTCTCCAGGCTCCGAAAACACAACTTAAAATTGGAGCCAGCTAAATGTGAATTCCTTCGTAAGGAGATTATCTATTTAGGCCATAAGATAACGAGTTCAGGAGTTTATCCTGACCCGCGAAAACCGAAAAGGTTAAAAATTACCCTCAGCCAGAAACCACAAAACAACTCAAAACATTTTTAGGCCTCACCGGTTATTATCGAAGATTCATTGAAAATTACAGCAGAATTGCGAAGCCATTATATGATCTTCTCAAGAAAGGCGTCAAATTCGAGTGGAACCCTAAAGCTGAACAGGCATTCCAGACCCTTAAGGAGAAATTAATTACGCCACCTGTGTTACAATACCCACGATTCGGAGAGGAATTTTTAATTACTGTCGATGCTAGTGGGGAAAGCCTCGGGGCTGTCTTATCGCAAGGGAAAATAGGAGAAGATTTACCTATAGCTTACGCGTCGAGGACGCTGAGTAAAGCAGAAAGGAGCTACTCGGTGAGCGAACGTGAGTGTCTTGCCTGCCTGTTTGGGTGCAAGGTATTTCGTCCTTATGTATTTGGGACTCATTTTAAGATAATAAGCGACCATCAGCCTCTTGTATGGATTTTTAATGTCAAGGACCCATCCTCTAGATTGTTGAAATTCCGATTAAAACTCTCTGAGTACAATTTCCAGTTGATTTATAAACGTGGAAAGGTAAACTCGAATGCTGACGCCCTCAGTCGAATCAGAGAGATTCACCCAGTCCCAGATACTCCTACCAATGGAGATAATAACGCCAGTGAAGATATGGACACCTCAGAGAACACTAATACCACACACACTCAAACACAAAAGGCCGAAGCGCAGACGCAGACTACAGAGGATGAGTTTCCTGAACTAGATGAGGCTGAAAAACAAGCAATCCTACGGGAATGCCACCAGTCACCGGTGGCTGGCCATACAGGTGTAAACAAAACAATAGAGAAGGTGAAAAGATACATTCAATGGAAGGGTATGGAACAGGATATCAGAGAATACATTAGGAAATGTCATAGCTGTCAACAAAATAAATTAACAACGCGCAACACACAAATGCCGCTTGTGCTAACCCAAACACCAGAACAAGTCTTTGAAAGATGTGCTATCGATATCGTGGGGCCGTTCCCCCTTTCTCACCAAGGTAACAAATACTTACTCACCTTCCAAGATAGTCTATCGAAGTTTATGGCCGCGGTTGCTGTTCCCGCACAAGACTCGCGCACTGTTGCCAAAGCTCTTGTCGAGGAAATCATACTACGCTACGGGATCCCATCGCAAATTTTATGTGATAATGCGGGAAATTTCATTAGTGACACCCTAAAACAAGTGTGCCAACTTCTAAAGATAGAGAAAATTCACACCTCAGCATATTCACCACAGTCCAACGGTTCGCTCGAAAGACAACATCGCACTATCGCAGAATACCTTAGACATTACGTAGATAACGATCAGCTGGACTGGGATTCCTGGGTCCCATTTGCCATCTTTGTAATAAATACTAATATCCACTCAGCTACAGGTTTCTCACCTTTTGAACTATTCTTTGGACGCGTGCCTAATATACCGGGCATTCTGCAAAAGAGACCCTACCGAAGTTGTTTACTCGTATGAGGACTACGCTACAGAGCTAAAGGCTAGGCTACAAAGTTTGCACAAGCGAGCCAGAGAAATTAACAAAGAGGTCAAGGAGAAAAATAAGGAATACTTTGATAGAACCCAAAACGCCGTTGAATTTAAGGTCGGGGATAAGGTTCTCCTCAAGGACGAATCCATCCGCAGGGGACGAAGCCAGAAACTAGGAACCCTTTTTGTTGGCCCATATAAAATATTGGAGCTTGATCTACCGAACGTAGTTATCCAAAGGGGGCGTTATAAACGGGAAAAGGTACACGCTAATCGTTTGAAACCATATAAATAATCATTTTAGTCTTTGACCCCGCAAGCATAACCTAATAGCAGTGTCCAAGCCATGCAAATAATGGAAAACGGGACTCCGATACGATTAATAGGACAGAAGTTATTAGTAAACACAGCCACGTGGCCTGTATGTCAACAAACGCACGTGCTCGGGAGGCCCGACCTCACACGTCACAGATAACAGCGTCAAGCCAAGATGGCTGCGGGGCTCACGTTGCGTTCCGCAAGCGATAAGCGAGGCCGCCTCTGATATCACAGCAGGACAACTGGCCAGCTGAGCTCAACTCTGATAAGGCTCCGCGTACTCGCCCAGGCGAGCGGTAATATCACGAAACCTTTCGTCCCGAACTAACACACAGTACACGCATTTCCAACATTTCGCGTACTATACTAGTATAATATTCTATAAGGAATTTACACAAGGGGACTTCTAAGGGATGTTGTTCTATTTTTGCAGATGATTTGGCTACGCTACCTCCTGATATTCCTTCCTCCGACAAGGGGACTTCTAAGGGATGTTGTTCTATTTTGCAGATGATTTGGCTACGCTACCTCCTGATATTCCTTCCTCCGACCGTTGCAATCCAAGATAAACACAGTAGAGACTGAGCAGCTGAAACTGCTAAAACTTAACAAAGAGCAACTCACAATTGTGAAGACATTTTTGTCGAACTTCAATCATTCAGTGGCGAGTGTAAGCCGAAATCAGGAAGTTCTAATGAATGGCATGAGAAAAATGCAGCGTTATGTCCAAAATTTTTCTAATCATACTGATATCGCCGTTCGACGGTTGTCAATAATGGTCGCAAGCAATGAACATTTAATTCGAGCAGTAGCCATTCTCCAGGGCATCCAACGGGAGTATGATCTCTTAGTCAATGCTATTGTTAATTCCCAAAGGGGATTGCTTCAACCACACCTTATTAACCCGGTACAAGTTGTTCAGTATTTGAATCTAATTAGGAACGACATCGGGGACAAGAAGTTTCCGATTCCGTTGACTGAGGAAAATGGTTACTTGCTCCTGAGAATAATTGATATCGATGTATTCTTGTACAAAAATATTTTGACTTATGTGTTAAATGTACCTTTAGCTGAAAATAATGAATTCAACCTATACAGAATACTTCCGTTACCTATAGAAGTAAGTGAACAAGGTCACTACTTGTTTTTACAAGCTGAGAAAGAATTCTTATTGATTGATCAATCCAAAAGACTTTATGCCAAACTAGACAGTGAACAATTAAAATGTAAACAAATGACAGACACTTTAAGTATTTGTAAACAAAATTTCATATTGCAAGCTACCCAAGATGGTTCCCCTTGCGAGGTGCAACTCTTACAACCAATTCGAGCGATTCCTCCTGATTGTGTAAGGAAAGTAGTCGCTCTGAATCACAGCATCTGGACCGCCCTTGGCCATAATGAATGGATTTTTGTTGCCCCAAGAGATGAGGGCTTAACTATTTTATGCAATAACGGGCATCCCACAGACGTCATATTTAAGGGGACCGGGAAGTTAAAGTTTTTCAACAAATGCCGAGGTTATGGGGCCCAGATGCTCATTCAGTCAGAGTTAACCCTCAGAACCAATGTAACCAGTCAAGATATAATTCCTAATTTTAAGTTAGAGTTAGATTGTTGTGTAGTGAATAGTGAAAAACTCAATATTACCGAGCTCCCGTTAAATTGGAACATTGAACCTGTTGGTAAACACCTCAGTGATTTGACAGTAGCCGGTTACAAAATTGAGGAGCTACAGGAGGAAATATCTAAACAAGAACAATTCAAAACAAATTCATACCATATGTCGACATACTCTATTATTTCTTATGTTAGCATAATTTGTATAGCTGTAATTGTCATCTTCTGCATCTGTAAACATTGCAAGACGTGCCGAGAGTGTTTCAAATATATCTGGCGCAGTACAGATCAGTGCTGTAGCAGGATTTGTATTAATAATACAGTCTTGACCCCATCTAACGTAACAGAAGTAAGGCATGTTCGGCATGTGAAGTCCAGACGACCTCTACATAGGGATGTGGAGATACAAACAGATGAAGAAGATGACATTGTAGTTTTTGAGCGTGAAGATACAGTGCCTCAGCGTAGTCTGGAGGTACCAGATCCTGAACCACGAACCTCCAGATCACGCAGGCGTTGAGCATAAGTAAGGAATTCTTACTATGGGGGTAGTATGAACTTAGCAACATATTTGGTAGATTATAAGATTGTATGATTATAAGTGTTGTAGATTTTAGTTCTTGTTAATTTTTCATTTTGAATTGACACTTGCGGAAGATTTTTCGTCTTTAAAGACAACGAAAAATCTTTTCCACGCGGCGGAGCTGTCGCGGTAGCTGATTTTGTATAGATTTAGTATAGAGTTTAGCGGTAATGAAGGCGGAGTGCTTCCAAGCCAACGCAGTAGTGTGCAGATTACACCGCTCATATACGACACCAGGCTCAAGGCCGCTGATCTTGCGGTCCGTACTGTGGGAAACTCAGCCAACACGGCTAGTACACGAGGCTTACACACTATGAGCACGTGAACCACACGCGTGTTCATAGTGACAAACAGCCAATGAGAGGAAGGCTTTCCCCACCTTCCGGAATCGAGGGCGCCTCTTTGCGCGCACGATTCGCCCAGTCCGGGATGTGAAATTTCGTGGGGCAGACCTGTTACCATCCAATTAGGCCGTTTTAGGCATTTTTCCTATCATTCTCCCTCTGCTGGCTTGGAATGCATACTGCATTAATCGGATCCTATGGTCCATTATTCCAATATCGGGAAACACCGATTTCATGTACCAGCAACTTGTAACTGTACCACACGGCCGCTTTCACAATAAATCAAGTAGCCACAACTCTTCGTATCATTTCAAGGAGCCCCTACATCCTGATTTTATGCAAATTAAGTCTCTGTGCATGTACTTTTTCCTAGCCAGGAGCTTACAGATGCCGACTGGAAACCCGAAGTACCTCAGCCGACAGTAAGTAGACGCTAGGACGGACCCACAGTGGGTAAGTTCGGCTCTCGCTCGGTCAACACGCGACACCTACACCTTCTCCTTCACACGATATGTTATTTCATCACACATTTACTATCTGTCTTTTTTTTCTCGTTTTTTGTAAGTTGTAATTTATTCTAGTCCCCGACTTCCCATTCCATTTCGCCTGAAATCAGGAGTCAGCTTTCTTCGTTTTAAGAATTCCTCCACACAGCAAGAAACTTTTCCATTTACTCTAATAGTTTTTACCTTATTGACCATCATTTTAATACTAATTATTTGCAATACTTTGGGGGACCACCTCCCCCCTCGTCTGTTTCATATTTAATGCCTTGCATGCAGTCCATTGAGATCCATATGAGTGTGTATTCCTAAAACTATGTTGCTTTTTTGCAAACCACCTCCTGCCCTCAGATACATTGTTGCTTAGGAATAATTCCATCAACTTCCCCACAGTGGATGTTAACCTTACTAACAGTGTTCAACGAGGTTTCACTTTACATGATTCTCACTGTCGCCCTACTCTCAGTGCCTCGACATTCGTGCGCCATTTTGCGGCGGTGAGGCTACATCCGGGCACTCTGTTTATTATCTCATCCGCGGTGTTCCACTGAGGCTGTTTGGAGCTGACGGCTCAATCTGCTTCTGCGGCGGTAAGGCCAGAGACACGGAGGCACTTGTGGTTTTATTGCGCTGATTCCCCGTCGCGGGTACGGCTAACGTGACTCGAATTTCTCATTACTCGGTTTAGCTTCGTAGCAAATAGACGCAAATAGTTAACGATAGCTGTAGTCAGTTTAATTATAATACTAAAAAAAAAAAATACTTTGAAATCAGGAGTTTTGTCAGACAAACAGGTCTTTATCCACCACTGTTCAACTGTAATTTGCACATTGTGTAGTAATATTCTGGAATATTGTATCTAGTTGACACCTGCCAATCCTTTCAGATGTTTTAACAGATCCAGCGAAACTAATTAGCAGTTTGAAAAGGAAAGAGGACATATGTGGTTATTGGGGGGGTTGGGGTGACTACTTGTAAATAAACAAAAATTACAATAAAATAGAACAACTCCACTATGGTATAAATATACTATTTCTCTTTACATACTTCGAATAACATTCAAACCAAATGAACACTATTTCTCTATCTGGCTTTCATTCAAATTAGTACTGAATTCAGTTAAAGTCGTTGGCTAAATCTTTTTCTTAATACTGATAGTCATTCAATATAACCCGCTATAGGGGACACATATCACGGCAGACAGACAAACTTGGTTAGCATATTTTTAATGTCAAAATAGGAAAAAAAGTCTGCAAAGGTGATTATTAATGATACGAGTATTGTCTAAAGATTCTGTATGAAGTGTTAACGAATAATGAGAAGCGTTAAGATATGCTGAAGAACAGTTCAACGGCGACCAGTCGAGGAGAACAAGTCTAATAAGAAATACGAATGACTACGATTGTTTGTTTGAACGGAGAAACTAAACTGCTACGGCAAATCAAAATTGTGATGTTTGTGTGCATAAAGATGCCTTTCTAAGCATAAGGCTCGGTGAATGTTTAATTGGAACATAAATAACTATTTGAAAGTGAATCACGAAGTGAATGGTAGCATTCGAAACCAAAATACCTATATAGCATAATAAGTAGAGAAGGGTATGTTTGTTTCTTTCCAAGTTGATGGAAAGTGAAATGAAGTCTTCACGGGTGTACCGCCGGATGGTGTTTTGAAAACGCGATGTTTCGACGACTAACTCTGTCGTCTTCATCAGGTGTCGAGACACGTGCACAGGTTGGCTGACCGTCGGATACTGTCAGTACATTGTTGTGTAAGTGCGTATGTTGTGTATATTCTCGTTGGTTCTCTATTTCTGCTCCGTTTTCTATTCTAATACCAACCTTCCTTCAGGTTCTTACTTATATGCCAATTTTCTTCACCTCTATCGACTTTGGCATTTATTATCTTGCGCGAGTCCTATTCCTGCATGTCCCTTCCTTGGGTTTGAACACTCGAATAGCACATCACAACGTTGCATCTTTCAGTATTTGATCATCAGTTAGTTTAAAACTTTTTTTTTAATTTGGCATACGGTTTCCGTAAATCCATTACGTTTTCATTTTTTGTTTAACGCCTGAAAAGTAGGTCTTCGTTTCTTTGCCGTTTTGTGCATCTTTCCTGTCATATGTTCATTTAGCTCTTACTTTCTGTTTCTTTTACTTGTTTTATATCCTTATTTGCTCTGCGTCGATGTCGCATTTTGTTTCTCTCATTTGTGAAAATGTTAATCTGCTGTAAACGCTTCATGTTTCACCGTGAGATACGCCCTAGTCACCACAAGTAACACTGTTTTTTTTTTTTTTTTTTTTTTTTGCGCCTGTATAATTTTCAATCGATTGCCATCAACTTTTAAACGAGTTACTAACAGCATACCAACACGGATTTCGGAAGAACCGATCGTGTGAAACGCAACTGGCTCTATTTTCGCATGATGTATTGAAAGTTATTGATGCAGGATCACAAGTTGATGCTATTTTCTTGGATTTTCAGAAAGCTTTTGACTCTGTACCACACAACCGACTCTTAGCGAAGGTCAGAGCGTACGCTATATCTGATCAGATTTGCGATTGGATACGCGATTTTCTAACTGGTCGGTCACAGTATGTCGTTGTAGACGGGGAAGCCTCTTCTAAACTACTTCGGGCGTTCCTGAAGGAAGTGTAATAGGACCACTTCTTTTCTTAATTTTTATAAACGATCTCGGGTACAACGTTAATTGCAGGATGCGATTTTTTGCTGATGATTCACTTATTTATAGGGAAGTGAGGTGCTCCGACGATTGCTTAGAAATTCAGTGCGATCTGGATGTTATTTTGGAATGGTGCCGTGAATGGCAGCTTAAACTTAACTGTAAAAAATGCAAGGCAATGCACATAAAGACCCCGCTTGCTCAGGAGTACAAAGTTAGTAATTCAGTTGTTGCCACTGTGGATTCCCTGAAGTATCTAGGCGTAACAGTACAAAGCAACATGAAATGGGACTTGCACATAACTTCCGTTGTAGGAAAGCTAATTCCAAACTACGATTCATAGGACGTGTCTTGAGAAGTTGTAATGCTCATACAAAGGAAATAGCGTACAAAACACTAGTGCGTCCGCATTTTGAATACTGTTGTGGAATTTGGGATCCGTATCGCAAGGGAATTGATTGACACATTAGAGAAAGTACAGAGGAAGAGCCGCTCGATTCGTGACTGCTAGTTACAGTCCTTACGTAAGTGTCACAGAGCTGATTCGTGGGTTGGGCTGGGATTGTTTGGCGGACAGACGACGTCGTTTTCGTTTAAATTTGCTGGAGAATATGCGAAAATCTTTAAGTTACGAGTGCAACGAAATACTTCTTCCGCCAACCTATTTAGGATCGCAATGACAGGAGGGATAAGATCAGAGAAATAAGATGCCGTACTGATTCATTTATGTATTCCTTCTTTCCTCGATCTGTTCGGGATTGGAATGCGCAGAATTAGGATTGGTGCTTAGCACCCTCTGCCACGCACAGTATTTGTGATTTGCAGAGTATAGATGTAGATGTAGATCCACTCCCTAGGTCCAATTCTAAGAAGTCATTAAATTAAATGCTGCAAAGAGTTGGGCCTGCAACGAACCCTTGCGGGTGAGTTGCATCGTGGATTTCCAGGTCGTATTTCTTTTGTATTACAGAAATACTTTCGTGTAGTTGACGCAATCTCTTTATATGAGTTTCTTTGTACGGTTTTAGTTTAGTTAGTATGTCTGGCCACCAGGTGTTATGGAATGCTCCCGCTCTTTCTAGTTATACGGTGACTTAGGTACTCTAACTCTCTGACGACCCCCAAAAGCAAAAACTCCGTTCTTCTGCCCTTCAGAAGCCATGTTGTGGCGTCTTTAATACCTCGGAGGAATTTCTGTAGCGTAGTGCGAGTTAGTTTCTCCGCACCCTTCCCAATCGGAGCGTCAGTGGCCAATCACACTTACTAGACTTGCAGTCCTGTAGTAAAACTTAAAATTATCCTACTTTACAAATGCCGGCGAATACATCCACACGTAGCATGCTATTTAGTAGGGTGCCTTATTAGTTCCTTCATTCTTCTGAAACATCTTTTCGTGATTTCTCTAGTTATACAGTCGAGATCGACAGCTTTGGTGGAATGTTTGTCTTACCGTCTGCGTAGCATTCACCTTATGTCCTGTACGATACGTGTATTTTGTCTGTGAGATCGGAAGCAATTCAGCGCCTGTCCGGAACATCGCACTGTGCCAGTAAATCCAACAGCTGTATTTCAAACCGTAATCCCAAATTTAGAGTCTTGGGTAGACGGGGGTCTGATCGTGTATATGACGCAGTATGAATGTGATACGACGAGAGAATAGTTGGCACCACTGTTGACACTGCATACGCGAGCAGCTTTCCCGTGATTTCGTGGTCGCCATTTTCAATCAGCGTTAATGGCGCGGTAATTGGAGCGCCCTCTCTCACGCCTCCGCACACACAAAGTAGTGCCCACAGTCAGCCTGCCCGTTCGAAGCTACTCTCCTGCCTTCACAGTACTTATGTAGTACAGTTAAGATTCATTAACCAAATGCTTCGATACATGTAGACACGCGGTAGTAATTATAGTAGCCGAAATAGTGGTCATGTATATTTACTCGTACAATAAATCACAGAATTCCAATTCCAGGTTTTCTATAGCTTATTTATAATAGAACATAGGGCTAAATTTTACCACTTTCTTGACGTGCACTGTAAGAAAATTCACAAAAAATTCGTAAAATTAAAATGTATACTTCTGGATGACCAATAACCCAGAATATATGTTGATACAGAATAGGTCACCGCCCCCTGCAAGGTCAAAGAGAGAAGTATTTCGATTTCGTCTGTTAGTGGTGTAGCAATTACACCTTCAACTACATGTAATGGTAGAGGCCTCTCTATCTTCAACGACCATTTTTTTTATTTTTTTTTTTTTTTATATCCTGGTACATAATAGCCCAGCACCTAGTTTCTACTCTGGGCCCATATTTCCAATATATTACAAGGGGTACATAAGATAAAATTATAGTTTGCAGCTAATAGCTAAATATTGTTCAGGATGTAAAACAAGTTAGTAACGCATAAACTTATCAAATTTCACAAAATTTGTTACATAATTAATTAACAATGTGTAAGAATGTATATGATATGTGTTTTTTTTATATACATATATACTGTAAATTAGTAATTTGAATAACATACATTCACACACAATACTACTATATATAATTAAACAAAGAAACTTTCACATACACAAATCACTTATTTCACTGTTGTCCCACTGTTTCTCACTTTGTATATTTACGACAGTTTTACACATTTACTCCCGGCACAGCCACTTCGGAGTAACTTACCTCCCTCAGGAGATGACTTCTGGAAGTAGAGGCGTCCTCCTTCGACCCATCGGGAGTTTCTTTATTCGGGAATCATCACTGCTCGGTCGCTGGTCGCTGTCGGTTGAAACGGTTTCTAAGTGCCAAGAACCTTTCTTTGGCTGCTTGTGAGGCCAGAGTGCAAGCTTCATCAAGATAGTACCACAATTCCTGGTCACGCAATATGTCAAAAACTCCCCTGCCCTGTATATTTGCTGATATGGGGTTCTTTGTTCCGCTGTTGAAATACACTCCCATACAACATGTTCCGGAGTGCCCTCGCTTCCGCAGTCACAGCTACCATTGTCCACTACTCCTCTTCTTTGCAATTCACTGTTGTAAGGGCCATGACCTGTTATGTAATGTACCAGCCCAGGCGATGGGAGAAGATGCGACATTTTGAGCCTTTCACAGACACTTGGAAACATATCATATGTCCTTCTTCCTGTTGTGCTATCATTCCACCTTTGCTGCCATTCTTCCAGTAACAATTTGTTTACTTCTGCAGCTGTTGTTGCTGGTGCTCCCGTGATTCTCTCTACCTGTTCCGGATTCCCTTTCCTGAGCCAGTATAATGCTCCCCGCTTGCGAAACTTCCAAGTCCAGAGGCCACACCCCCAGTGCCACGGTAAGGGCATCAGTTGCTGTTGTTTTGTAAGCACCACTCAGCCTGATTAGAATACTTCGCTGTGTCCTCCTCAAAGTTTGCTGGGTTTTACTTTTCTGAGGTGTTTCGCCCAGACGCTGGCTGCATACCCTACAATTGAAGTTAATATAGTATTGTGGTATATTCGAATAACAAGCGGTGAAAGTTGGAAACGCCTTTGTCCCATACTGATTAATTTATTCATGACTGAGGTGGCTCTCCCACATGCTTCCTCCATATGGGCCATAAAATTTAGACTTTCGTCTAATTTCACACCAAGGTATCGACTGAAGGGACTTCTTCTTATTGTAACTCCGTCGATTTTAATGGTTGGATTGCTCTGTAATCTGCCTTTCAGTAACATATAACAGGTTTTTTGAGGTGCTAATCTTAGTTTGACTTGTCTGCACCATCGACTGAGTTCACGCAGAACCTTTGCGCTTTTAGCCTCAATTTCGGCTCTGGTTTTACCCTCTATATTAAGAATAGGTCATCTGCAAATGCAACAAGTCCCAGCAGTTCCGGCATTCTTTGCAGCCTTGCCATTCCCGGTTCAAGCCCAATGTTCCAAAATATCGGACCAAAAATGGATCCCTGTGGGCAACCCTTTGTTAGTTTTTTATCAATGGATACTCCAGGACACCTAAGTTTAACATATCTGTTCTTACAGTAATCTTTAATGGTGTTATACAAGTTCTTTGGACAATTAAGTTCCTTAAGCCGCACGAAAAGTGCAGGCCACCATAGATTATCAAATGCCCCAGAAATATCGACTAGGACCCCTATCACGTAATTCTGATTTGAGTTCTGTATCAGATTCATTGTCCGGTTGATTGCATCTTCTGTAGATCTCCCCGCTCTGAATCCAAATTGGTTTGTATTCATCCCTTCCTTCTCCCAATGTTCTTGTAACCTCTTACACAGCACCTTTTCTTGTATTTTTTGCAGCACGTTTAGCAAGCAGATGGGTCGATATGATTTAGGTAATTTTGGATCCTTGTCATCTCCCTTCTTGATGATTAATATCTCACTCTGCTTCCAGATGTTTGGTACTCTTCCCTGATGCAGGCATGCATTATAGAGCTTACACAGAGTGGGGGCTACTTGCACTACCAGTTCTTGTACTACTTCAGCTGGAATACCATCCGGACCCGGAGCTTTATTCCTGGACAAGGCATTTATTGCTTGTACTACCTCCAAGATGCTAATATCAGGAGTGTCGGTGGTACTTTGCCTATGTTGGTCAATTTCCAGACGGAGCGCTCTGTGCTCCATCTCGTCATCTTCCATTTTATCATCTGGAAGGAGTTCCTGGAGTAACGTCCTGACGTAGATTTCCAGCTCGTAGTCATGGTTCCATCTTGTTTCTGTACAGTAGACAGTGTAGTTGGGGGTTTTACCTTCCCTGCTGCAATTTTGTATGGGATACCCCAGGGGTCTGTACGCAAGTTTGTTTTCACAAATGTTTCCCAGCTTTTTTGTTTACTTAGTATTAACAGTTCTCGGAATTCATTCTTAATTTGTCTATATCTTTCCAGGAGCTGTCCTCTAACGTTTGTAGATGAGGCAACGTTGGTAATCTTTTCTTGCTTTGTGCATCCTTTGTCGTAGTCTTTGCAGTCTATCAGTCCAAGGTCTGTCGACTGTGCCAATGGTTCTCTTAAGAGGAATAGATCTCCTCATTGATATTTGGAGTACCCGAGTAAGGTCCTTTGCGGCTCGATCTACATCATTATCATCTAATAGGATTTCTTGTTGTGTAAAACTTTCCCTCAGCCTGTTCCAGTCTGCCTGTCGGATGTTGTAATGCACCTTGGAAGTCTGCGCCTCCGTTGTGTCAAAATCGTTCCTCCCTCTGACCAACTCAAAAGTAATAACATTGTGATCACTCGTAGTTAAAACTCTAAAACGTTCCAATTCCTCAATAAGTTCCCACCTCGCAGATTGGTCAATGTTACATCAATGTTTGACCTAGCTCCTGCTCGGTTGCTATATGTGTAGGGTTAATGTGGTAGATTTCTTACTTCTAGATTCAGTTCACTAATAGCTTCCACTAAAAGCCTCGCCTCTCGTATTTGTCTCTCCGCTATGCCAGAGTTCGGATCTAGCATTGGCGTCAGCCATTATCACTATTGGTCTGTTGTCTAGGGCAGTGCACACTTCTCTTATCTTCCCAATGTATGGTACAATGGGATCACTATATTGAAAATACATATTGACGAGAATTACACTACCCCAGTCAGCAATGAGTTCCACACATGTCGTAAGTTCATCACTGAACTGCACTATCTTAGTTACAGTAACTTGTCTGGATAGCACTACTATTGCTGTCATAGGGTTTCTACCTGTTGAGATTATCTGTGACGATACCGGCATGTAAGGAATCTTCCCGAAGCATGAATGTGTCTCCTGAAGGCATATGACATCCCATTTATGTTCCTCTGACAGCTTCCTCACCTCCTGCAAAACCAACTTGCTTCTCCTGGCGTTTAGTTGAGCAATTCGTAGCTTACAAGACATTTTGTGTTTTATGGATGTCTGGTGTGGATATTGCACTGTGGCCACGGGAGTTTTGAATCGAAAACGATACGCCCATGAGTTAATACGTACTGTTTATATATTTGATCGGGATCAAAGTTTCATTCCTTCTTTCGAAGACTTTATGCACAAGAGAGAGAAGCTGAGAAGTCTCTGTAGGAAGATTGATAGATTTTAGATGTATACGATCAATCGCGCATAGCTGAGGGAAGGTTACATATTTACCGGCCGGATGCGCTATTCGAGTTAGATGCCTCAGCGCCACATTGAGATTCGGAGCCTCCTCCAGTCGACCGAGTTTTAAATTAGTTTCAAAATCACTGTATATTGTTTTAGGGTTTATTGAACTGCGTCTGTCTTCTATGTTTCCAATCTTCAGAGGTTGTTCCTCCAATTTTGGACTCGCTACAGGTCGTGAGTAATGTTCAACCCAATTTGGTCTGTCTGTGTTCCATCCCAGACCAATCCTTTTGACATAAGGGTTCCGGGGATGACTGGCGGAACTCGAAGAGATTTCGTTAATCTGTAATAAGTGGTCGTCCGTCTGCGTTCCAACATCTTGTTTCTTACGATTCTTCTCCATTTTTAGTTTCTCTCTGAAGCAGGCAGCCCTTTTTGCATTTCTTTTTTGTCTTGAAGGGGGGTTTCCTTTCGTTTTTGTAGTCTGCTTCCCAATTACATCCTCAACTATTTTCCTAATTACATTAGGCAGTTGAGAGTATATGTCGTTTCCCATATCTATTCCTTGTAGTAAACTATCCATAATCAGTCCTGTTTACAGCTCGTTGTAGGAGTAATTGGTAGGTAGGACACTCTTTGCCCTTCTTGTTGCAGTTTTTTCCCCGTCTGTTACACGGTATGCATATTGAAGGTTGAGAACTTTTCTTGCACTGATCCCTTTGGTGGTTTTCTTCTCCGCAGTGTGAACAAGAACTATTGTTCTTCTTACAATGCTTACTGACGTGTCCTAAATCCAAACATTTATTGCATTTTGGAACGACAACGTAGTCTTTCATTGCTATAGCAGAAAATTCTATGAAGACTTTCTTTTGCTGTAACAGAAGTTTCCTAACAGAAGGACTCACCTCCACAACCTGATGAACTGTTGCTCTTTCCCTAGGTCCAGTCTTAAATTTTGGTTGAAAACCATCCATAAATTGTCCTTTCTCTATTTTATCCTCAAGGTTTTGCTGGTACACAGCATCAGCAAGGTTGTCTACATGAATTGTTATTGGTATGACATAAAAATCATGAGTGGCCTTCGTTTTCTAGGGAGTTCGCATTGCATGTTATCAGCCAATTCCTTGTTATTTAGAATTTTTTGCGAATCCTCAAGAGATTCTGTTTCCACTATAATAGCATTGTTAGTTGTGCGAATTCTGTTGATTCTAATTTTATCCCTCCCAGGTTTTATGATTTTTGTAACTTGTTCAGCCACTTGCTTCGGGTTCTCCCCCCCTTTGGAAGTAATGAAAACCGCACTTTTTGTGGACTGAGTGATTTTGGGATTCACACCAGTCGATCCTCCAGATTTCGCCATTGCAGCATAGCTGGGGACTATTTCTCCTCTATTTTGTTTGAGTTGCTCATTTTCTTTTTTTGAGTGTTTCATTTTCCTTTCCTAGCTGAGACAACTGGCCCTCCAAGAAGGCGATGTTTATTGCCCAACAGGCTAGCTTATCTTTTATTTCTCTAACTCTAACTTCAGTGAGTTTTTGGCCACAAAAATCGTTTAGATGCTTGACTAGTTCCACATACTCGTTTCCATTTTTTTCACTACACTGGTTTTAAAACCCTGTCAGAGTTTTCTTCTGGTGACCCCATGTTGGCGGCAGCAGAAAAGTTGTTTACTGTAGTGACTCACCGCAGCTGATCGCCGGCATCAGGTGTCCGGCGCGGCGTGTGCGCCGCGCGTAGCCGTTGACTCGGCAGAGCACCGCTGGCAAGTTGGAAGGCGCCGACTCAGCTCGACGACAGCGCTCGCAGCGAGGAACTGCTCGCACGTCAGCCACGTACCAATCAATCGATTATCACTCGATAAAAACTCAACGTTTCGAAAAGCTTTACGTCCCTTCGCGCACAGGTCCTAGAATACTTTCTTAAACTATGTGTTTTATACTAAACACTTAAAGTTTCGTTTTTCCACAAGTATCGCGATCAAAAGCGAGAGCGACCCGACTGGCGACACGACGCGGCGGCCATCTTAACTGGGAAATTCAGCGACCATCCTGTTATTCCGAGGTCCTCACTTTCTTTAATATCTTTACTATTGATTTTTAATTGCAATGGAGCTAACACTCTGGATGTAATGCCCCTAGTCATCAAATTACCTCTTTTGTATTATTTCTTTTTAAATTTTCTTTTATAATTGGAGTGCCAAATTCCTCCTCCGTTTACATTTAATTTTAATTTTAAATTCCTTAAGAGTTTTTGGTAAATTATTCATCACTTAACCATCAAAAGAAAATTGCATGCAATCTAGCGCCTGCTTGTGGTCATGGTCGTCTTTCCCCTTCGATGCACTATTCATAATTCTTTGACCAATATACCTCCAAGCCCCATCACCAACATATGCCCTGTACATTCCCAGCAATCACTTCATTTATTAATTTGATCAAATACTTTTGTGATGTCATGCAAAACATCACTGGCTGAGCATATTTTTGTCACATTCCGTTTGTTATATATCAAACTGTTACACATATTTCAGAATCTCTTCTACTTTCGAAATCACTTTTGGATATTTGATTTTTAATAGCAGTACGTTGAAGAACGTAATTCTCTGAACAATTGACCATAAGTCTTAATCTTCCTGGTTGTTAGATTGTGTATTAATACTATCAAGTTATGTCTAGAGTCGAGATACAACTGTTCACACTTTTTTTAATACAAAAGATACTGGGAAGTATAATTTGTGCTTGTAATATGAATATAAAGTATGTAGATTTATAAATATTCTTTAGCAAGATGTGCGTGGGCTTATTCTGAACGCAACAGCAACCAATGTGCAATCAACAACGTTATAAGAGATACGTTGGATAGTTTATGTTGATATAGGACTGAAAATTACCACGATATGAACACTTTGAGGAGTTGCTTAAATAAATCTTTTTCATGTTTAAAAAAATGTTACATCCAATAATATGATCCTATTTCTCAGTTTTACTACAATCATGAATTCTATATCGTTGAAACTTCCCTTAAAAAGCAGAAAATGGAAATGGCTATGTAAAATTATACAGTGAGTTGAAATATTTTTCAACGCACGTAATGTGAATAATGTGTCCAAACCAAAAACATAATATTGTTTTCCTGTAACCTTATTTGAGCTTCGGGTTCGAATTCCGGTATCGGCTTGAATTTTTGCGAGCCTTTAAAACTGCCCTTCACCTCTGGCAAAGCTTTACTTCTTACATCCATAGTATTGCAGGTCTCTCCGTGTTTGGATTTCATGTAATATTGTATGTTCTCTATATCCTGTGGGTTTTATTACACAGTCAGATTAGCATAGCTAGGACAGAGGCGAGCATGCGGCATATAGAATTTCTGCCACTCCTTTCGGGGTTTCACAGCCAGTATTGCCACACACATTCACTTTTTACCACAGAAACGCTGGTTACCATCTAGTAGGCGGTGACGAAATATCCGATGAAACTGATTCACCAATAGCATCATCGGACAAGATAGATATCACATGCCACGCGGAATATCTCCCGCGAGAAATACCCCCACCCCGTCCCCGACATCCATCACAGCACTCCCGGGCGATACAAAAAATGCCGCACCCTGAGATCCATGAGATCCATGTTTTATGCCTTCCCCCACTCCAGGCATAAAACATGTATGTGCGGCAGATACTGCAGGGGTGGGAGAGGGCAAGGAGCATTATGTAGATGGAAACACTCTGGATGAAGAACAGCGTGCAAATTTAATCACCGAGGAGTTACTTTTATGTGGCTAAGGATTGCAATCTTGCAGTGTTTTCAATCACGCGGGATCAGCGCGGGATTGATACAAACAGTTTTTCAACGCATATATTTAAAACATAGTTACGTATAACGTTAATAAATTAAATAATAATTAAAATAATTTTAATGTTAAATGATAAAAATTAACAGTTAACAATATTTTGATTGGCAAAATGACATTAAAACTTTTTAGCGTGTCTTAAGTGTATTTCGAAGTTTTACATTTTTGTTTTTTAATCTAAACCAATTTTTAAATAAATAATAAAATGTAAAATATTGAGTCTTAGGTCATATTATGTGCCTTACAATACATCACATAAGTTTAAAAATATGATTTGCTTAATGGCCAAGTTACCAGACTTTTTTTAATTCTAATAACGTTCCATAACATCGAGAAAAGGATTTCAGTTCACAAAGTGAAGTTAATATACTCTGTAAAGTGTAGACTTGGCTCAGAACAAGATCTCATAACTTTTTGTCACTGCACAAGCACGAGACTTGGCCTTTTTTGCGTGATCCGTTATTATATCTCCTGATTCCTTGATTGATATTACAGTTGATTCAATGTTATTAAAAGAAACTACTCACCAACACGTAAACTGTCAAGTATTTCAGAATTACTTATGTGGCGTAACGACGTTTTTAGAGTGGAAATTATTGCTTCTTAGTAAGAAAGGAGACATTCTCGGCGAATGATTGCAGTGAAGTCCTCATAGGTTGTATCTCCGGATTTCATTGCAAACACACAAAATTAATCACAGTGAGGAAGACGGCGGAGGCATGCCGTCGAAGTATAGTGTTCGTCGATAAACCCGTGAAAATTTCATAATAACTTTTTTTACCTTTAGTCGAAACTAATAACAAGGAGAAGAGGGATTAATCGAAAGCCTGAGCGGCACATGTAAGAAGGTGGCTTTCGTCAAAGAAACGCATTGAGGCAGCGGCCAAAACAACAATAAGTCAAAGGATATAGGCCTAGGATTTCCTTTTGATAGCTGTTAAATAAATAGGTACGCGATCGTTAAAATTACTGATAACATTAGTTTCATATCAACGAATAATCAAATTTTCAGCCGCAAATTAGGAAATTGTCACAATTACTTTATCTTCAAATACAGAAAATGGGAATAATGAAAACCGTGAATAAAAGCTGTAACCGTACGACACTTAAAAAATAATTATATAGTTAGAAAATCGTGCTAAATACGCACCATAACTCAAATTACATAAATGTGTACTCGAAACAAACGTAAGTTATGATGAATACGTAAAAGTGTATTTATTTACTTACGAATGACGAAGGTTGACAAAAACAAACGCACTGTTCATATGAGTCAAATGCCAACTGGAAGGGTACAGGCAAACAGTGCAATACATCAGATAGAGACCGAGTGGGGCAGCGAGTCATGCAGACTGACACGCGTTTCCGCCGGATTTTGCGGATTGCGGATCCGCTTAATTTTGTGCGGGATCCGCCAGACTGTCTAATGATGCGGGATCCCGCTTTGATGGATTGCAATCCCTATATGTGGCATACAGCAGGGTAAGCCGTACGCCTGCGTAAATGTTGTCGATTATAACTTTGCCACAGACAGAATCGTAGACTCGTTTCTAAACACAAATGTACTCCATTCAGCATGTGCATTTGCGCTTTGCATTACCATGTTAACGTTACTGGCATTAATCAGGTTAATGGAACACATTACATAGCGGTCAGAGAGTGTAAGCCCAGCTTACAGTCGGTCTGAGGGGCTGACTCTCTCTGTAACCACTGCTTGGATCTGGCCTGCAGACACCCGTCTCTCACCAACAGCCACCCACACAAGTTAGCGGTCTTCACGTGCTGTTGTCCTTCTGCATGGACCTGTGCCTACTCTAGGAGTATTATAAGCCTTCATTTCATCATTTTGTAATAAGTTGTATATTGACGATTGCACTACGGGGAACCCTGTTGGAGATTTCAAGATATGATGCTCCCATTTCAGACTCACGAATTCCCCGTCCCTCTCTCACAGTTAGACATCTAGAATGTAGAGGGTCATCATTCTTCGCCTTGGCATACTACGTCTACGAAAACTTTGTGGACAAAAAAGTGTCATTGTTACACTATACTGCTCACTGCTTATCCGCTAAAAAAAAAACATTGCAAGTTTTGATTAAAAAAATGACCCCTTATTTCTCATACTATTAAATGTAAAACATCCAATTTTTAATCATATGATTGACAAATTTCATTCACTTGTTACTACTCCGTCTAGGTGGTGCAATTTTAATTTCGGCTAGTGTAGGCTATATATATCAATTCAAAGAAAAATTATGGGCTTTGGTCTCTGCGACCATTAGATTTTGCTGTTCTAACTATTGGATGATGCTTTTCTCAAGAGATTATAGGATACTACAATGAGGACAAGGCGGATACAACACATAATTTAAACCACCCATGCCCGAAGTTGGAATCGAACTGGGACCCCTTACAATTCGAGACCACCATGGATACTAGTCTTGTGCGACCGGGAGTGCTCAGTTTAGTTCGCAGCTCCTTAGCGAACTAGGTCGCTCTTTTAGATGGTTAACTACCATCTCGAGTTCCAGAAAGACAGATCGATCGCTCGCTTTGCTAGCGCTACTGTGCGCGCTATTTTGTTTGTTATGGTAGTTGCGGTTATTGGTGGTTGTCTTTTAATTGTTACTGGAATCAAAGCGTGGTTTGTTTCCATATTCAGGTTTAAATTTCCGTTTGAGCCTCGTGCAATACTTTTTAATGTTGAACAGTGGTTACACTTTGATTTTTTTTATCTGTGTCTTCTGTGATAAGTTTCCACTGGGAACAGTGTTTCTTTTTTGATGACATCGTAATCAATAACCTAAAACGAAACATATTAATCCTATAATCAAACTGATATACATTACACTACTTCACATCATCGCATTGTATAAGTCACATAATATTTGGATAGTAATTTTTCATTACTAATTTAAGGTTGTTACCTGTCAGCATTGTATTATTATTATAAACGAACATTCACCACGTCGCGCCTAATCTTGACAGTCTTGCCACTGACGATGTCTTCGGAAAAGGATCGAACGAATTAAAGAGCGGGAGATCTGGGAACTAGTTCGCGTAGTTCGTCTGTGGGAGCGTTCTTCCGCGAACTACATAAGACTAATGGCTAACCCTACTCGACGGGGTCGGCATTGTCGGGTTCAATTTGTTAAACGCACTGGGAACGACCTTTAACTACTTAAAAACAGAAATGCGTTTGCCTCGCAATGAACAATTCACACTCAGTAACGAGCGTGTGAAATATATCTTTAGGTGGGGCAACTGCAGCTCGATTATGAAGTTGCTAGCATGTTCCATCGCGGTATCAGGTGATCAACAAAGATTCTCAAGCAAATAGGATGTTAGAGAGCTTAATATTTGATTTACCTATCGTAATTTCGATGTTAATTACATCTTCCAATCGGTGGGACATTACAGAAGCAATAAAATCTTGAAAATGGTGGAGAATATACAGCAGTGACGGAAATTAGACAGCAGAAACTTTGATTCTGGAATATCTAAGATACGCTGTAAAAGACGCCATAGCATTAGCAAGTAGGTGGCAAATTATAGTACATAAATTGCTTGCTATGTGTATTGTTTACGAGGTAATTTGATGCAAGGGTAGCAAGTATTTTATCGAGTAGACCATCTGATACGTTTGATCGAAGCAGTACTAAATACTACTACCGTCCTCTAAGGAATCCTCCACTTCCGTACGCTGACAGCTCGCATCCCATCAGGCTGTGCGCTATCTCATTTCTCATATGTAATATGTTTCCCTTCCTTTCCCACGTGACTGGTAGCGATTTTAATTTGTGAACTCGGCTGTTACGACAGTGGAGGACGGCAACCAATCATCCATAGCGGTGTCGCACACATCAGTCAGAGGGTTTATGCACGCACCGCGACAGATAAGCATACTTACTCATTATATTTTAAAAACCTCTATGTGATGCTTTTATTTTTAACTGTGCTGCAATATGTACGAAAAATAATAACCATGGAGCAAATGTAAGAAGTGAGCGTACTGCATTCTAGACGCTGCAATTATACATTCGACACATTAGTTTGTGAAAGTGAAGTTAAAGATGGGGGAAGTGAAAGTTGTCTGAAATATGTTCACATGTACGTGTTGAAAATTAGGTGGTTAACTCTGGTACTAGAATTAGTTTTACTGATATAATTAATCGTAATGAAACTGGAATAACTATGCGTTTTACTAATAATTTCAAAATTCGACACTGAAATTTTAACTCCTAAATATATCATAGTTCAAAGATTCTTCGTTTTATGCTCTAAAATGCTAGTAACAGAGTTATATGGTATAGAAACTATAAAAACAAAACTAATCCTTCTTTTAGAGATACCTAACGGACGAGAAATCTCAATACAGTACAATGTTTCCAGTAACAAAAGTGAGAAGCATCGAAAATTGTACGTGAAAACATCATTTAAAATAACGATTTTTCAGAAACATCTTGGTGTTTTAGTGGAAGTATAGACACAGACAATCTCTGGCAGGGAATTGTAATCGAGATAGTTGCAATGTGTCGAAATATCCGGGTAGAATGACAATTGCAAGAATATTCGTCGTAATATTAAGAGTGTAAATAACGACGAATGGTGCTAATTACTGTATTATTTGAGAATTATTAAGTCACTGTACCGAAACAGTTAACTGATGTCACGAAATCCAAACCTTACACCATCATCAAAAATCATAATTCAATATATCTCACAATATGATATTTTTAAACAATGATAAATTAAACATGCATAATATAGCAAAAAACACAGGCTCCGTAAATTGAAAGTTAAGTTCATTACTTGGACTCCATTGAAAGTTGTTTTAGAACCGTTAGCAACAACTCGCTAATTGGTTAGTGAGAACTCCTCCCAGAGCCGCTATGGCACACTGGCGATATTTACCTGTTAAGGAACTCATAGGCGGTTCCTGATCTAAAACAATTGAAGGTGAGACAAACGTCAGCATAATTCACATTATTGATTTCTACAACTAATATCACGTAGCTTCACATTGCTAGTTCCAGCGTGGTGGTGTAACGGATAGCGTTCTGGCCTCGCATTCGGGAGGACGTCGGTTCGAATCCCCGTCCGGGCATCCAGATTTGGGTTTTCCATGGTTTCCCCAAATCATTCCAGGTGAATGCCGGGATGCTTCCCTCAAAAGACCATGGCCGAATTCCTTCCCATTCCTTGCCCCCATCCTTTCCCGTCTCTAAAGACCTAGTTGTTATAGGAGACGTTAAGAAGTTAAAAAAAATAAAAAAATAAAAAAAAAGTTCCAGGGATGCTGTGAGTTGAGTCTTAAGTTATCTACGAAGCCAACTGTAGGTACGTAACGTCAGCACCGGATAGAATGGCTCCCAGACTCTAATCAGAAGGATATTGCTCGTCTCACATCGTATCTTCAAGTCAGCCAATAGACGAGACTCCCGCCCTTTTCTCGATGTCAACTTGCCGTGGACATGGAAATTATTAATAATATTTCCTAGCGGCAAATCCTTCATTGGCTAGTCACAGATTCACGTAGTCGTCTTGGTGTACCATCGGTCGATTTTGTACGGTACCTCACAGTTCGTTTTATCGATCACGTGAGTCTCATAAAGAGAACCAATTTGCAACATGTTTAAAAATAGCAACAAATTGATGGGCTGGTGGGGAAGTAACTGTGGTAGACTACCTACTACAATTTCTCCAGCAGTTTTTGTCTTTGATTTAAAATTAGGTCACTTTCTGGACACATCTTACGTTAATAACGTTTTGTATACAGTTTTGCTTTCATTTGCTAATATATATACCCTGTAGGGGTTGGAAACCCGTGAGATAGCTACATACAACAGCCCGTAGAAATAACACGTCTTTTCTAAGGCTTCCCCTGCTACTTTCCGTGTCTGTTCTTCGCCATTATTGACAGTCATCACAAAGTTGAAAGTTTTGTCTTTTAATCAATTGACTGCGAGAGAAACAAAGCCTGATTGACCGATGTAACATTACAGGGACTCACACGCTATCCATCTGTCTCTCACTGTTAGGTTAGTTTTCAAAAGTTCATTACAAATTATGTTATTTATCCCAAAAAAGTATCCCCCATCCTTACTATTGATACATAGTTTTACCTTGTCAAATTTCATCAATATCGGTTTAATCGTGAAATCGGAACAAACAGAGAGATACGCAATCAATGTAGAATTCACGGGTGTGCAGCCGGATGGTGTTTTGACACCTGATGAAGACAGCCGAGCTGGTTGTCGAAACGTTGTGTTTTAAAAACACCATCCGGCTGCACACCCGTGAAGACTACATTGCTTCAATACGCCGGGAAAGTCTCCACGCACACATCAGAGAGATATCCATTTGATATGACACTTTTCTTCAGTTATGATTTAATGTGTTTGTTAATTAGCGCTGCAGTGTTGTATCTTTTTTAATTTTCTTGTGGATTTACGCCTCGTTGATGTCGAGGTCATTAAAGACTGCATAGTCGGCCTCGGTAGCGTAAGAGCTCGACGTGCTAGCTCCACGTGGTCCCCGATTCGAGTCCGGTCGAGGGCATTGGTCTTTAAGTGTTGTGTGTGTAAATTTCGTGTCCGTGTTGTATTGTCAATGAGTCCATACTTAATAGCAACAAAATCACATTGAGCTGGCTGTATAGTATCAGTAGCCAAATTAAAAAAAAAAAAAAAAACTTGGAAAGGATTTGGGTCAAGGAATTCGGCATTGGTCTTTTGAAGGAATCAACCTGGAACTTGCCTGGAGTGATTTGGGCAAACTATTTGGAACTTAACCCAAATACGAGGTCAGAACGGCAGGGTTGTCAGTTACTAATGGTGCCTACCTGGGGAATTGAACTGTACGGCCAGTTCACCTCTTTGATTTGTCCGTGTACTGTACAGTAACACACTCCTTGGTTCAGATTCCACGGAGAACTCTTAAGTTGCCTTAACCCGGTGATTAGGTTACGCTAATTACGACATAGGCGAATTGCGCGTCAAATTGAAACCCAATCAGTAGGTGACCGAAACCCGTTTGGGATTTCCCGGGCAATAATGACACTCGCATTTACTTTATTAGAGGAACTGCAGCATATTTGGAATACCAGTTTGTTTTTTGAGAATAAACTTAAAGAAAAAAGGGATAGCTTAGTTAAAAATAATTTATTATTTGAAAAACTATTAAACTTTAATATTAATAACTATAATATAAAACAAAAGTCAGGAACCTTATCAAAAAACAGAAGAACTACAAAATTAAAAATTATGTGAATTGACTTAGAGGGCAGGTAATTTGGAATATAGTATTCCAAATTATATTCACATTTATCATTAACATACTGTTAACACTTTATCTTAAAAACTAATTAATTTTTAATCTTTGTAACAGTTTTACAGTCTTGAGTTCTCTAAGTAATCAATCTTTTTAAACAAAATATCAAAAACAATCTTATTATTAAGTAATCAGTCACAATAATCACAGAAAAGTGTTAATTTTTAACTTATTGTTTACTATGCTTAATTACTATTTTTGCAGTAATCACAAATATAAACACCAGATTCATAACCACCGTGAACCCACAATTCGCACATTAAGCACTGCACCCATTCTTCACCCCTTTTATCCTCACTGTATTTTCCGTTACAGAAAAAACATTCGGCGTCGTCGTCAGTGGGGATTGCAGTCTCATCTCTCGTAGCTACATCGTCGGACGAGTCTGTGTTATTACCTGATATAGCATCAGGATTCGGATCTGATGAGTCACTGTCTGTCATATTCCTCTTCATTTGTTGCTTTCTTCTTTCCTTTTCCCTTCATCAGTTTTTTCTGTGGTCCGTTTTCTTTCTCAGACTTTTTAAGTTGTGCATTCTCAAGGTCTTTTTTATAAGGAGAACTTGAGATTATTGCAGATCTTGCTGGCTTATGGCCTCTATTGCTAGTTCTCTTTTTTACTGTAGGCACTGGAGAAATTTGAGAAGGAGTAACAAGGGATCGAATTTCAGTCTTAATATTTGACAGCTCTAGGTCTGAGTCATCAACATTCTCCATTCGCAAAGTAGTAACCATGGGCGAAGTTATCGTCATTGAAATGGTTTGACAATCTTGATCTTCTTCAAAATCTGCAGCAGCAGCCATGTAATCGGCTTGAGTAAATATATTTCGATTAAATGGATATATGCCACCAACTCTGAACCCATTAGCAGCAATTTCACCAGTTTGGCACTTGATGTAGGCTTTTCCGAATAGCTCAGCAACGTCATATGGTGTTATAGGTCTATTATTTTCTTGGAGAAACACCCGAACTTCTTCACTGTAATAAGACTTTAGGGGTCCCATGAAAGTGCGATCCAGTGGTTGAACTTTATGCGTACAATGAGGTGGTAGTGACAGGACCGTCACATAATGCTGTTTTGCTAGATCTATCAGCTCTATGTTCTTGGTGTGACTGTATTGGCCATCGAGAATCAAGAGCACTGGGGATGCCTCTGTTGGTTTCACATATTCTACAAAATGTTGAAACCATTGCGTAAATAAGTGAGTTTGGATCCATCCCGATGGATGTGCTTTTCCTATAGAACCAACTGGAGCTCCTCTCATTAAAGCATCAGACATATTTTTACGCGGAAAAATTATCATGGGAGGAACAAATATTCCTGCTGGGCTCATACAAATTAGAATAGTTATTAAGGACCCTCTTTCGGCTGACGTCATTGCTCCGATTTGTTTCTTCCCTTTTCGAGCTATAATTTTTGGAATTTTAGTCTGGACTATAGAAAGGCCACTCTCATCAACGTTAAATATGCGCGCAGCAGGGAAAGACTTATCAGCCTAGATTTCTTTCTTTAGTAAATCCGTTAGCTCGTGCTTGAGATGTGCCAGTTGGCTGTCTTATAGACAAAGTTGCCTGATGTCGTTTTAAAAACCCTTTTAGCCAGTATCTTCCAGCAAACCCATGCTTAAAAGGATTTTGTAAATTATTTTCGACAGCCAGTTGATACGCCAAACGGCGCAAGTCCATTCTGGTAAGCCCATAAAACTTATTCTCCATAGTTAATACGTACTCCACTTGCAAATTTTCAATATCTTGACCGAAAACTGGCTTTCGACCAATAATTTTATTCATTACCGATTCAATCGGGGAGTCTTTATCATTCACAAAACGAAAAAGTGTTGACCTGGGAACGTTGAAGTGTTTAGCAGCCTTTAAGTATCCCATCCTCTTTCCTCGAACGGCGGCAATAGCAGCAGCCATTTTCTCCTTCTCCTATATCTTTCTCTTCTTGTTGCATACTTGAGGTGTTGCCATTTCTAAAAAAAAAAAAAAAACAAAAAAAAAAACACACACACAGGCGAATTAATATCTACTTATAAAATGTACATAAAATTTGGAATATTCCAAATTATGTTCACGTGTAGTATCCCAAATTAACAACATACCATCCTAACCTAAAATGGCATGTCACATTTTCAATTCTACAAATATTCACAAAATCAGAGTTAAATCATTAACTAAAAAGGTCACATAACAGATTGAATTATTACACTAAACATTTTACTTATGAGATTAAATAATTATCATTGTTTGCATACTTACCAGAAAAGTTTTAAAATCTTTCGTCTTGTTCCGTCGGGGCTGGTAGCCGGAATGTCAAAATGGCGTCCTGTTTTTAATGCTAGATGTCGTAGTGTGTCTTACGACGTTATGTTTACGGCAAAAAAAAATAGATGGCGCTAGTAGTTATTTAGATATCGGAGTATTCCAAGTTACCTGCAGTATCCCAAATATGCTGCAGTTCCTCTATCATCGAAAGCGATTTTAATGTCTTCAGTGTGCAGTGAAATAAGGATACTTGCTTAAATTTCAAACACGAAACATTCCGTGGATATTCCTCTGGTCTGGAAGAATAAAGTCTTGCTATCAAAAGCGACCAATCACGAGAGCCTACGAAAAAACAAGCACCACCGTCAGTCATAATGATGACGTCACGTCTAATGAGCTCTTTGCAGATTACGGTTGTTTTTAATTGTGTAGCGCTCAGGTCGGCGATAGCAAAGTATTGTTCTTTTATGCAGAAACTCAGTCGATGTAATTGATACTGGTCGAAAACAAAATTTCCTTTAGAAAGACGGAGAAGCAAACGTTTCTTAATCAGAAATCGCTTTAACCGCTAAATGGAATGAATGAATCGCTTTTGTAGTAAATGGTGGTTTTAATATTACATTTCTGGCGAGGAAGCCTTCTGTAATTTGTCTCTTTACTTTATCTTTTTCGTTTTTGTTCCAAGTTTCTGAAATTTCTTAATCAAAGGGTGCGTTATTAAGGTCGATAGCAGAGCATTGAAAAAGGCTTATGAATCTTCCTTTGTCAAACAAAGCTGTGTTTCATAAATGCGTAAAACGGTAGCAGTTACAGCTAATGAATGAGTGACTTAATTTTACTTTTTCAATAAATATATACTATCATAAATGTATAACCGGTTATTTTGTTTGACTCGCCTCCCAGGAACATCAATCGACCCTCAGTTTAATTGCTTAATTACATAATTGGCATATAATTAAAACGAAGTTTGAAAGGCGATACCGAAAGACCTCAAGTAGTACATTGCATTATCAGGTGATACCTACTACAGAACTGTTTCACACAGATTTCGGTAATAATTCATAGTTTGCTGGCAGCTATTAAGTTAGGCCAATATGGTCCCACTGCACAGAGCTATTTTGTACGTTTCCTGTCGGCGCGTTAATCAGGTTCTTCTAGGACTGTAAGGATAAACGCGAGCCCTTGTCTCACCACTTCACAGACTGCGGCCGGGGAATATGCGACACTCGCGAATATTGTTTCCGCGAATTGCCGCCAGAGAACGTTTCGGCCCCACCCTGCCTGCTGAGGCCAGCTTCCTGAGAGCGTACTGACGGCCGCTGTGCCGTTCCTTTCAATACTGCCGATTAATTTTCCTACCCGTTATGTTGTGGCGGTGACTTTTTATTTATAACAGGTGTAAGTCCGTGACGGTGTTTTTGGTCTGAATAGTTCCAGTTTTTAGGGTCAAAGGTCAACCTGTTGCTGTGATCTAGCTAAAATACGAAATTGACCTGTGTTTCACCCAAAGGGTCGCTTCTACAAAATTTAAAAAAAACTTACAGTCAACGCACATATGCAAAAAGCAAAGAAAACGCAAATAGAAGATAACCCCAGTTTTTACTCTTAATAGTGTCAAGTCTGATGTCCAGTGAAAATACAAACATACCGAGCAGTGTGAAAGTAGTGACTGAAAAATGGCGATGACGGGAGAGACTTCATTGACCAGTGAAGTACAATTATATTCCACATTTTTCCAGACGTACAGTTGTACGATATCTTTTTAACTAAATTGATATATATACATATATATATATATATATATATATATATATATAATTTAAAATTAATTGCTATGAAACGCAATTCATTTCCTGGCAGCTGTTTCGCTATTAAACTGCCCATCTAACCACTAATAACATCTCTGGTCGCTGTTAATTTGCGAGCGCAGGCCAGCGCGTAACGTCACCGCCCTCCAGCCAGTAGCTGTCTAGGTGAGCTTAGGAAACAATAGTGCGGATTCCTTCGATTTTAGGGCCTTGAGCACTGAAACGCAATAAGTGGGACACATTTAATGTACACATGTTATGTATTCCATTTAATCACAATAACACAATTAAATCGGGTAAAATTAAATTGTTTGGGGTTTCGAAAATAAATGTGATAAAAAATTATTTTTTCCGTCGTAGCGAGTGAAACGTTTACAATTTATTAATTAGAAAACTGAGAAATCTACTTAGTCGCTGGCTGGAAATCCCTTAAGTAATGACACTTGTGGGCTTCAAAGACTAGATGCTGACAGGTAGCGAAGAGATGCGACACCGTCCTGTGAATTGGTTTGTTACTGTATCAGGACGGGGACGATTTCCGTCGAAATCGAAGCGTATGACTCAGCTGTGTGGAAGCAATGGATCTTGGTGTTGCAGCTGCTTAGGTTACCTTACCGCGGGAGGATGAGGAGAATAAAATCAGGCACCAAGCCACAACCTGCGAATCCTGTCCCATACGCTGGCGGCTAACATAAGTCAGGTGACAAGTTTCCAAAATGTCTATATACCGACGGTAAACCATCGCAACAGACATAGAAATACAGAAGCGTTCTAAAAATGATCGACGTAAATAATTTTTGGTTAATGTAATCTTGGTTGTCCGGGTTGAACGGCGTCAATTCGTCGAAACCTAACGTTTCGGCCATCACTTTGTGGCCTTCTTCAGAGTACTGTCACGGCTGGATCTGCTGCCGCCTATATAAAGCTCCCGAAGAACGCGCTAACCGTTCCGAGTGACGTCACTCAAACTACCGCCGCCAGCGTGGCCGGTCCGATGGGGGCCTGCGTCCCGCGTTTTCCCGATCAAGCATCGACCATATTTGGTCAAGTTGTAGCCCGCCGTCCGCGTTCATATTATCTGGCCTTTTTTTTTTAATTCCAATGCTTCTCTGACACGCCAGGGCCACCATCTGCTTTCTTGAACCAATACACTGGTGCCACTGAATAAAATTGCGTGCCCACTGTCGGCAGAATGTTGTGCTGCAGCTGATCAGCTACAACTTGACCGAATATGGTCATGCTTGATCAGGAAAACGCGGAACGCATGCCCCCATCGGACCGGCCACGCTGGCGGCGGTAGTTTGAGTGACGTCACTACGAACGGTTAGTGCGTTCTTCGGGAGCTATATATAGGCGGCATCAGATCCAGCCGTGACAGTACTCTGAAGAAGGCCACAAAATGATGGCCGAAACGTTAGGTTTTCGACGAATTGACGCCGTTCAACCCGGACAACCAAGATTACATTAACAACGACCGCGGAAGTCTGCGCATCCACTTAATTTTTGGTTAGTTTAAATTACAGACTGTGATATACCGAAAGTAGTGTCAATACGATGAGGCGGCGCCATCTTGTTTTTTTAATTGAATTGCGTGGGGTCCTTAATTGATTTTAATTGATTTTAATTGAATTGCGTTTAATTGATTTTAATTAATGTTAATTGATTTTAATTGATGTTAATTGAATTGCGTGGGGTCCTTAATTGATTTTAATTAATGTTAATTGATTTTAATTAATGTTAATTGATTTTAATTGATTTTAATTGATTTTAATTGAGGCTAATTGATTTTAATTGATTTTAATTGATTTTAATTGAGACTAATTGATTTTAATTGATTTGCGGGGGACCCTAATTGATTTTAATTAATGCTAATTGACTCACGCCTTGGAGCGGAGGGGAGCCGAGGAACTAGGGGAGTTTAATTGATTGCGGGTTCGTAATTGAATGCGCACAGCTGCACCACACATCGCTCCCCCGCCGCGCACGTGCCGGTAACTAATTGAATGCGGGTTCGTAATTGAATGAGCACAGCTGCGCCACACCCTAATTATCGCTCCCCACGCAGCTGCAGGATGCGGGTTCGTAATTGAATGCGCACAGCTGCACCACACCCGAATTATCGCTCCCCTCAAGCGACTGTGTGACTCATGTCTCCCACTATGACAGCTGCAACCGGCTTTTCTTCCACAATACCTTGCAAAATGTGTTCTACAACAGCCGATTTTGTTGGTTGGCCTGGTCTTGCCTATCACTGATGTTCTTTATTTATTACTAGCTGAGGTACCCGGCTTCGCTCAGAGAGTTGATGTGAGATAGTGTAGTAATTTTAATAAAATGATAAACATTAAAATGTGAGAGGTAATTTTTTTTTATTGAAATCATTTTCTAACTTTTCGAATACTTGTTTATGAACACCATTTATCATTTTGTTATCCGGGGTATATATGTACAAATTTTTATAATTTTCTACTCGATAGTATAGACCGCGAGAGAAGCAGGAGTCTTTGGGGTTGATGCCGCAATGTTTTAAAGTTTGTCTTTGCGCTGTGTTAATTGTAAAACTATAGGATAATTTGATTGGAAATTGCAGTCTTTTCAGTAAAGATCAGAGTTATTCTGAGGATTAATACTATGTGTTTCGATTCTGGAGTTTCCCCCGGTCATGTAATGTAGAACTTCCTGTGGAGGTGCTTCCAGTGGTGGTGATCGAATTTTTCCATTCATGCAACAGAATCCTGGTGTTTCTCCACTGAATTTTTTCGCGTTGCAAAATTGTTAGATGTTTTTCCGATTACGAAGTGGTTGTTTTTGTTATTTTGTTTTGTCGGGTCGTAGTGGAGTGCTTCATTTTTCAGGTTATACTGTTTACTTGTCCTCGTCCGCGCTTCTCGTAGGGTGATATTTTCATGGGTGGCTTGCGTCCGCAGTGTTCTATTGTAAGATTGTGTCGCAATTCTTGATTCTTTAATTCGTTCATTTCGTTGTGCTTCTCACGGTGCTCATTCACGTTCGCTGAGAACATAAACGTGCCTCGCGCTCTTCGACTGTTTCGTTGATTCGCTGTTCTTTTTGTTTCGTTCGTTGGCAACGTAAACGTGCCTCGCGCTCTTCGATTGTTTCGTTTTTTTTTCGCTGTTCTAGAGGTCGAAACTTCCACCCCCTTCTATCTTCAAAATCACGCCCTTGAGGTAAAAATCAGAAACCTTCTTCATGTATAAAGGTTGAAGGTTACCACGCCATTTAACCCCCTTGATCGTACCGGGACTCGTTTTTTAGTTTAGCGGCACGCACATTGTACGCTTACTTTTATAATATATATTGATTTCGATATTATTTCGACCTGCCGAATTGTTTCCACTACGTACATCTTTCCACATTACCATAGAATTTTGTATACTCCCGGGCACAGTGGTCTTTGACAGAGCAGATTATTTCATATTTATTTCTACTGGCTTTTTTTTTTTTTGTTTTCGTTGACAGTCAAATTGAGTCTTTTTGGCGTACAGATGACAAAAATTCTTCGGTTGTTCTGCCATGAGCGACGTTTAGACAATAGGCTCTGTTGTCTTCATCAGGCGAAAAGGTCGAAGTTGACACTGCGACAGCAAGTCGAAATCGCCTGAATCCTTTAATGAACTACTTAGTTTCTCAGTCGTAACAGCCTTACCTAAGGACAGGACTGAACACGTGAAATGATTGCAGCAATAACGAGCATGATTCGTGAGATGCAATGTTGTGGATTCACATTCGGGAGGACGTGGGTTTGAATCCCTGTCCCGACCTTCGAGATTTCGGCTTTCCATGCTTTTTGTGAAATTACTGCATTCGGTGCTTAAGCCATCTGTGGGAGGGTGTGGGCTCGAATCCCCGTCCGGGCATCCAGATTTGAGTTTTCCATGACAGCATTACCTAAGGACAGGACTGAACACGTGAAATGACTACGGCAATAACAAGCATGGTGGGGTGAGATGCAATGTTGTCGCTTCACATTCGGGAGGACGTGGGTTGGAATCCCTGTCCGAACATCGAAATTTCGGCATTCCATGCTTTTTTTTGCGAAATTACTGCATTTGGTGCTTAAGCAATTTGACGGGAAAGTGAAAAGTCCAGGATTCTAATCCCGGTCTCAGCTGCGATTTTCAAAAGCCCTTAACCTGACATTCACATCTGACACAACTTGCGTTGTAATGTAGTTACACCAGAACACTTCCGTTGTTTGGCTTCCAGTTTAAACTGTAGGTTCTCTACACCCGGCTAAGTTCACGTAGGCTAGGATAGGTGCGGAATGCGCAGGCAATAAAAACCCTGGTCATAATGACCAGACTAGCCATTACTCCGTACTTCAGTTGAATATCGGGTTGGTTCCTTCAAAAGGCCATGTCTGAATTCCACCCCGTTCCCCTGCACCAGTCCTATCACGCATCGTGATCGGTAAAGATCTGACCTAGCATTTGGGAGGGTTGCGCTTTCGAATCCCCGTCCAGGCATTCAGATTTGGGTTTTCCATGGTTTCCCCAAATAACGCGAGACGAATGCCGGGGATAATTTCATCATTTTTCCATGGCAGAATTCCTTCCCGTTCCTCGTCCACTGTCCTTTCCCCCGCCTCTAAAGGCGTAGAACCATAAAAAAGAATCGCATGTGCTTTTATCCAATTCAATATAACTTTATAGGCAGGTAGGTGATTTCACTGCAGGTCTATATATTCGTCCTCCTTTCAGAGGTACTTTTTTTCTTCCTGGTGGGTGGGTTTGTTAACGTTTCGGGACTACCATGTGGGAGATGGAGGGTTCGATTCCCGGTCCGCATGTTAATTAGTATCTGTTGTAGTTAGACATACAAAATAGCCGTTTATCGCCAAGAGTCACTGTGGACACTCCGACAATGACAAAAATAAAAATAAAACGCGTTTAGTGGTGTTTGTTCCTGTAGCCAGGGATGGTAAACGCGATGTATGTGGTGGGAGTTCTACAGGTTTATCTGCTCGAATACCTGTGTCAGTGATGTATACTCATAGACCCTCCTAAGTTACCACTTCCCATTCTTGTTGAGGGGTGACTGTAAAATTCTTGAAATACAGATATTTGCGCGGGTACAGCGAATGCGTGCCACAACTTCACAATAATTGTTTGTGCATTGAAATACGGAAAAAAAGTTTCTACTGTAATGGCAGTCTCTAGGTAAAGTGAAAAACGTGGCCATTTTTTTATCAAAATTGCTAAGTTTTTCGCCTGGAACCATTTGAGGAGACCGAAACGCGTTTGTGAATAAAGTTGGTTGCACACGAGTCAAATGTCTCAATGGAGTTATTTGAGGAAACTATGGAAAAAACCGAAATTAGTTGTTTTTTTGCGTATTCCGCGAATTTCCAAAATAGTAGTAATTTGTCACACACACAAAGTGAATACCGAAACCATGCCACTAGTTCACAATAATTGTTTTCAGATTCCTCATGCGGCGTCATCATAAATTGCATTGCTCCATACATACATACAAATATTGACAAGTTGACTAAGCCACTGGTGGATCGCATAACTCACTTGCACAGCCAGTCTGCTATAGGTAGTTGTAAATTTCACAACTTATACTACGACACTGAAGTTCTATCTTCTACCTGAATGTAAATGATGTATTTGGAGATGATTTTTTTTTCCTCATATCAGGTTTTTTTTTCGATGATGTCATGGCTGTTCTTATATCTCTGTGTGACTGAATTACATCTGGTGCATAGGCCTGATATAGACTGAATGTGACTGTGATTCGGTATGATATGCTGGGTCCACATATCAACATCGGTTCTGCTGGTTTGAACGGTTTCATAATGTTTGCTTGCACCTACAGAAATTCGGCCTACGAGATAAATATATAAAATTCTTTAACTCTACGAATCCCTACAGGTTAAAAGAGTATGGTAGGTTTAAAATGCGCTTTAAATAGTTGCATAAAACGGAGTAGAGAAGTATCTCGTTGACCTTTCTACACTGAGGCTATACTGATTTCATTATGAATTCCCCATTCCTCAGTTTAGATACCCAAAATTACAAGAATTATAACCCTGGATACTACATGGATGTGAAAAGTGTGAATAATACACTCATAGAAAATTATTCACTTTGTTTTATTTTATCCACCTTCCATTAATAAATTCCTTTTTTCGAGTTATTTGTTAATGAGTTCGTGTGGTGGTATGATACTTCATTACTTGCACACTAGCCTTAATACCGAAACGTAATAGACCTTGACACTCGAAAAGACATAAATTTGTTGAATATAAGTACGTATGCGACACTTTTCTATGATTTTCATTAAAAAAGTATACACAATGTATAAAATCATGAAACATAGCCATATATAACAAAAATCGGTAAAAAAATGTTAATTTCCTCATTGAATGAAGTCACTGGTCAACATAACAATTACACCTGCATGTATCACAATACTATTCATATATAACTTTGGTGGATTAAGATCGTGAAAACAGGTAAAACTTCACCCCAATTATGTAATTTCACTATACGAAAAATGTCATCGGTTTACATGGTTAGAAGTTGTGCATCATACCATACAATGTGTATTGAATGCCTCCACCAAAATAGAAAAACCCACGGCATGATGCGGTGTATCATCATAAATGAAACTCATTCTGTTCACGGTCCCTATATGACATCGGACAACTCGAGTAGTACATCAGATATACCTGTCGAAAGTCACACTAAAGTATTTGAAGCTGAACTAAGCAAATCATGCTGAAGATGACGATATCACAAGTTTCATTAACTACAGAAATGTATATCATTTGGGCAAAAAGACGGAAAGTGTATGTTTCTGCTGTCATGACAATCTCCAGATTAACCCGCAGAACTCCCACCACACGCACACACACACACACACACACACACACACACACACACATCACCTTACCATCATGAAGGTGTGTAAAGTATAATATACATCAGATATACCTGTCGAAAGTCACACTAAAGTATTTGAAGCTGAACTAAGCAAATCATGCTGAAGATGCCGATATCACAAGTTTCATTAACTACAGAAATGTATATCATTTGGGCAAAAAGACGGAAAGTGTATGTTTCTGCTGTCATGACAATCTCCAGATTAACCCGCAGAACTCCCACCACACACACACACACACACACGCACACACACACACGCACACACACACACATCACCTTACCATCATGAAGGTGTGTAAAGTATAATACCAATAGATGCTTGCGTCATACAGCCCAAATATTATCGATGAAAGGTGTTGACAGTGTGTGTGTACAAACGCCGAAATCACCATAACAACTACAACCATCAGTAGGAAGGGAGAATTTATGTTAAGTCAGGTTAATACAGAATGTTAAAGTGTTTGTTATAGTTGGTTAGAGTAAATTCAGTTTAGGTTATTTCAACTCACATTCACATGGTGTCACTGATGCATGGCAATCCAAAAGTGTTTGCTGAGGCGGCTTGGGCCCCACCGCGGCCTAAGAGACCGGTATTTTGCACGACCTAAGAAGATCGGTATTTTGCGCGCCGGTTATCCGGATACAACGCGTTTGTATTTTTTCTACGCAGCAGCCGCTTACTGTGGGGCCCAAGCCACCTCAGCAAACACTTTTGGATTGCCATGCATCAGTGACACCATGTGAATGTGAGTTGAAATAACCTAAACTGAATTTACTCTAACCAACTATAACAAACACTTTAACATTCTGTATTAACCTGACTTAACATAAATTCTCCCTTCCTACTGATGGTTGTAGTTGTTATGGTGATTTCGGCGTTTGTACACACACACTGTCAACACCTTTCATCGATAATATTTGGGCTGTATGACGCAAGCATCTATTGGTATTATACTTTACACACCTTCATGATGGTAAGGTGATGTGTGTGTGTGTGCGTGTGTGTGTGCGTGTGTGTGTGTGTGTGTGTGGTGGGAGTTCTGCGGGTTAATCTGGAGATTGTCATGACAGCAGAAACATACACTTTCCGTCTTTTTTTGCCCAAATGATATACATTTCTGTAGTTAATGAAACTTGTGATATCGGCATCTTCAGCATGATTTGCTTAGTTCAGCTTCAAATACTTTAGTGTGACTTTCGACAGGTATATCTGATGTATATTATACTTTACACACCTTCATGATGGTAAGGTGATGTGTGTGTGTGTGTGTGTGTGTGTGTGTGTGTGCGTGTGGTGGGAGTTCTGCGGGTTAATCTGGAGATTGTCATGACAGCAGAAACATACACTTTCCGTCTTTTTTGCCCAAATGATATACATTTCTGTAGTTAATGAAACTTGTGATATCGTCATCTTCAGCATGATTTGCTTAGTTCAGCTTCAAATACTTTAGTGTGACTTTCGACAGGTATATCTGATGTACTACTCGAGTTGTCCGATGTCATATAGGGACCGTGAACAGAATGAGTTTCATTTATGATGATACACCGCATCATGCCGTGGGTTTTTTTCTATTTTGGTGGAGGCATTCAATACACATTGTATGGTATGATGCACAACTTCTAACCATGTAAACCGATGACATTTTTCGTATAGTGAAATTACATAATTGGGGTGAAGTTTTACCTGTTTTCACGATCTTAATCCACCAAAGTTATATATGATAGTATTGTGATACATGCAGGTGTAATTGTTATGTTGACCAGTGACTTCATTCAATGAGGAAATTAACATTTTTTTACCGATTTTTTGTTATATATGGCTATGTTTCATGATTTTATACATTGTGTATACTTTTTTAATGAAAATCATAGAAAAGTGTCGCATACGTACTTATATTCAACAAATTTATGTCTTTTCGAGTGTCAAGGTCTATTACGTTTCGGTATTAAGGCTAGTGTGCAAGTAATGAAGTATCATACCACCACACGAACTCATTAACAAATAACTCGAAAAAAGGAATTTATTAATGGAAGGTGGATAAAATAAAACAAAGTGAATAATTTTCTATGAGTGTATTATTCACACTTTTCACATCCATGTAGTATCCAGGGTTATAATTCTTGTAATTTTGGGTATCTAAACTGAGGAATGGGGAATTCATAATGAAATCAGTATAGCCTCAGTGTAGAAAGGTCAACGAGATACTTCTCTACTCCGTTTTATGCAACTATTTAAAGCGCATTTTAAACCTACCATACTCTTTTAACCTGTAGGGATTCGTAGAGTTAAAGAATTTTATATATTTATCTCGTAGGCCGAATTTCTGTAGGTGCAAGCAAACATTATGAAACCGTTCAAACCAGCAGAACCGATGTTGATATGTGGACCCAGCATATCATACCGAATCACAGTCACATTCAGTCTATATCAGGCCTATGCACCAGATGTAATTCAGTCACACAGAGATATAAGAACAGCCATGACATCATCGAAAAAAAAACCTGATATGAGGAAAAAAAAATCATCTCCAAATACATCATTTACATTCAGGTAGAAGATAGAACTTCAGTGTCGTAGTATAAGTTGTGAAATTTACAACTACCTATAGCAGACTGGCTGTGCAAGTGAGTTATGCGATCCACCAGTGGCTTAGTCAACTTGTCAATATTTGTAAATTGTATGTATGGAGCAATGCAATTTATGATGACGCCGCATGAGGAATCTGAAAACAATTATTGTGAACTAGTGGCATGGTTTCGGTATTCACTTTGTGTGTGTGACAAATTACTACTATTTTGGAAATTCGCGGAATACGCAAAAAAACAACTAATTTCGGTTTTTTCCATAGTTTCCTCAAATAACTCCATTGAGACATTTGACTCGTGTGCAACCAACTTTATTCACAAACGCGTTTCGGTCTCCTCAAATGGTTCCAGGCGAAAAACTTAGCAATTTTGATAAAAAAAATGGCCACGTTTTTCACTTTACCTAGAGACTGCCATTACAGTAGAAACTTTTTTTCCGTATTTCAATGCACAAACAATTATTGTGAAGTTGTGGCACGCATTCGCTGTACCCGCGCAAATATCTGTATTTCAAGAATTTTACAGTCACCCCTCAACAAGAATGGGAAGTGGTAACTTAGGAGGGTCTATGAGTATACATCACTGACACAGGTATTCGAGCAGATAAACCTGTAGAACTCCCACCACATACATCGCGTTACCATCCCTGGCTACAGGAACAAACACCACTAAACGCGTTTTATTTTTATTTTTGTCATTGTCGGAGTGTCCACAGTGACTCTTGGCGATAAACGGCTATTTGTATGTCTAAACTACAACAGATACTAATTAACATGCGGACCGGGAATCGAACCCTCCATCTCCCACATGGTAGTCCCGAACGTTAACAAACCCACCCACCAGGAAGAAAAAAAGTACCTCTGAAAGGAGGACGAATATATAGACCTGCAGTGAAATCACCTACCTGCCTATAAAGTTATATTGAATTGGATAAAAGCACATGCGATTCTTTTTTATGGTTCTACGCCTTTAGAGGCGGGGGAAAGGACAGTGGACGAGGAACGGGAAGGAATTCTGCCATGGAAAAATGATGAAATTATCCCCGGCATTCGTCTCGCGTTATTTGGGGAAACCATGGAAAACCCAAATCTGAATGCCTGGACGGGGATTCGAAAGCGCACCCTCCCAAATGCTAGGTCAGATCTTTACCGATCACGATGCGTGATAGGACTGGTGCAGGGGAACGGGGTGGAATTCAGACATGGCCTTTTGAAGGAACCAACCCGATATTCAACTGAAGTACGGAGTAATGGCTAGTCTGGTCATTATGACCAGGGTTTTTATTGCCTGCGCATTCCGCACCTATCCTAGCCTACGTGAACTTAGCCGGGTGTAGAGAACCTACAGTTTAAACTGGAAGCCAAACAACGGAAGTGTTCTGGTGTAACTACATTACAACGCAAGTTGTGTCAGATGTGAATGTCAGGTTAAGGGCTTTTGAAAATCGCAGCTGAGACCGGGATTAGAATCCTGGACTTTTCACTTTCCCGTCAAATTGCTTAAGCACCAAATGCAGTAATTTCGCAAAAAAAGCATGGAATGCCGAAATTTCGATGTTCGGACAGGGATTCCAACCCACGTCCTCCCGAATGTGAAGCGACAACATTGCATCTCACCCCACCATGCTCGTTATTGCCGTAGTCATTTCACGTGTTCAGTCCTGTCCTTAGGTAATGCTGTCATGGAAAACTCAAATCTGGATGCCCGGACGGGGATTCGAGCCCACACCCTCCCACAGATGGCTTAAGCACCGAATGCAGTAATTTCACAAAAAGCATGGAAAGGAGCCGAAATCTCGAAGGTCGGGACAGGATTCAAACCCACGTCCTCCCGAATGTGAATCCACAACATTGCATCTCACGAATCATGCTCGTTATTGCTGCAATCATTTCACGTGTTCAGTCCTGTCCTTAGGTAAGGCTGTTACGACTGAGAAACTAAGTAGTTCATTAAAGGATTCAGGCGATTTCGACTTGCTGTCGCAGTGTCAACTTCGACCTTTTCGCCTGATGAAGACAACAGAGCCTATTGTCTAAACGTCGCTCATGGCAGAACAACCGAAGAATTTTTGTCATCTGTACGCCAAAAAAGACTCAATTTGACTGTCAACGAAAACAAAAAAAAAAAAGCCAGTAGAAATAAAATATGAAATAATCTGCTCTGTCAAAGACCACTGTGCCCGGGAGTATACAAAATTCTATGGTAATGTGGAAAGATGTACGTAGTGGAAACAATTCGGCAGGTCGAAATAATATCGAAATCAATATATATTATAAAAGTAAGCGTACAATGTGCGTGCCGCTAAAACTAAAAAACGAGTCCCGGTACGATCAAGGGGGTTAAATGGCGTGGTAACCTTCAACCTTTATACATGAAGAAGGTTTCTGATTTTTACCTCAAGGGCGTGATTTTGAAGATAGAAGGGGGTGGAAGTTTCGACCTCTAGAACAGCGAAAAAAAAACGAAACAATCGAAGAGCGCGAGGCACGTTTACGTTGCCAACGAACGAAACAAAAAGAACAGCGAATCAACGAAACAGTCGAAGAGCGCGAGGCACGTTTATGTTCTCAGCGAACGTGAATGAGCACCGTGAGAAGCACAACGAAATGAACGAATTAAAGAATCAAGAATTGCGACACAATCTTACAATAGAACACTGCGGACGCAAGCCACCCATGAAAATATCACCCTACGAGAAGCGCGGACGAGGACAAGTAAACAGTATAACCTGAAAAATGAAGCACTCCACTACGACCCGACAAAACAAAATAACAAAAACAACCACTTCGTAATCGGAAAAACATCTAACAATTTTGCAACGCGAAAAAATTCAGTGGAGAAACACCAGGATTCTGTTGCATGAATGGAAAAATTCGATCACCACCACTGGAAGCACCTCCACAGGAAGTTCTACATTACATGACCGGGGGAAACTCCAGAATCGAAACACATAGTATTAATCCTCAGAATAACTCTGATCTTTACTGAAAAGACTGCAATTTCCAATCAAATTATCCTATAGTTTTACAATTAACACAGCGCAAAGACAAACTTTAAAACATTGCGGCATCAACCCCAAAGACTCCTGCTTCTCTCGCGGTCTATACTATCGAGTAGAAAATTATAAAAATTTGTACATATATACCCCGGATAACAAAATGATAAATGGTGTTCATAAACAAGTATTCGAAAAGTTAGAAAATGATTTCAATAAAAAAAAATTACCTCTCACATTTTAATGTTTATCATTTTATTAAAATTACTACACTATCTCACATCAACTCTCTGAGCGAAGCCGGGTACCTCAGCTAGTAATAAATAAAGAACATCAGTGATAGGCAAGACCAGGCCAACCAACAAAATCGGCTGTTGTAGAACACATTTTGCAAGGTATTGTGGAAGAAAAGCCGGTTGCAGCTGTCATAGTGGGAGACATGAGTCACACAGTCGCTTGAGGGGAGCGATAATTCGGGTGTGGTGCAGCTGTGCGCATTCAATTACGAACCCGCATCCTGCAGCTGCGTGGGGAGCGATAATTAGGGTGTGGCGCAGCTGTGCTCATTCAATTACGAACCCGCATTCAATTAGTTACCGGCACGTGCGCGGCGGGGGAGCGATGTGTGGTGCAGCTGTGCGCATTCAATTACGAACCCGCATTCAATTAAACTCCCCTAGTTCCTCGGCTCCCCTCCGCTCCAAGGCGTGAGTCAATTAGCATTAATTAAAATCAATTAGGGTCCCCCGCAAATCAATTAAAATCAATTAGTCTCAATTAAAATCAATTAAAATCAATTAAAATCAATTAGCCTCAATTAAAATCAATTAAAATCAATTAAAATCAATTAACATTAATTAAAATTAATTAAAATCAATTAACATTAATTAAAATCAATTAAGGCCCCCACGCAATTCAATTAAAATCAATTAACATTAATTAAAATCAATTAAGGACCCCACGCAATTCAATTAAAATCAATTAGCGTTAATTAAAAACTGGCAACGCAACCCCCTTTTAACACTACTACCGAAGACTTTTTCCAGCTCACGATCATCTCTTCGTATACATTGAATCTGTATTCTGAATATCTCTCAAATACAGGTTAAGAACGTCGCTGCAGAAAAGATTCTGTTAGAGAGAAGAATATTACAAAGAAAATAAACAATATGGTGGTGGAGTTATGAGGGAGTATTTGTGGAAAGAAGGTCGGACATGTCTACGCATTTTAGCAGAGCAAAAGCTGTATCTGAAAGGCCTGAGACTGATTTATTAATTTAACTGCGAAGTTGTAAGTTATCGAGATATAGTCTAATGGAGTGTATGGTATAATGTGAATAAAACCAATGTTATTATTATTATTGCTCGCAATGAATCTGGACAACGAATAACTTTAAGCTTACAAGGCGCAAACTCTTCACAGTTTTGTAATTGTTTCCATTCTGTTAGTCTTCTTACATTCCAAAACTTTTCCGAACAACAAGGTACAGTTACGACGATAAAATAACGGAAACCAATGGAGAATATATTAAACTACCAGTGCACCCGGCGTTCCCTGGTCTAATTGGGATTGATTTACCAGTACATTATTTTTATATTTCCGATATGTACCAAGATTCATTAATTCAGCAACAGACATTTCCAGAAGTCAATTAAACATAAACATACCCAAACAATTCTCAGAACGGAGTGAATTGGATGCTGTGATACGGAATGTCAGTTTACATGATCGTCCAGGCTGCATTACAACACAATCACAAAATCTGCTGTTGCTGCTCGATAATCTAAAAATGTACCATCCGCGCATTAATACATACCACATACATAAATCTGTAATAGATTTGTTTGTTCCAGCATCATGCAGAAAATACAGATTTTTAAGCGATTTTTCACAACTTTAAAGTTTGGGGTTCAAATTAAGGTCTGGGGTTCATGTTGAGACATTAGGACACATTAATTTTATGAATAATCTGGCATAAATTGAAAACTGCTGCATCAGTTTTGACCAGATTTAAAAATGTGGTTTTCTATAAATAACATTAAAAATTGAGAGGGGTGGGTAGAATGGAGAAAATGGGTTGAGCTTTTGCAAAAAAAATGTATAAAGTACTTTTCTGTTTGTTTTAAAGTATACGTCTGCAAAGCCGCCATTTACAAGACTCGAGGCGTTAGTACGCGCAACTTCCGCTGTGAGCGCTAGCGTCGAATTTGCAAGTAAATTGCGACAAACAGCTCTGAATAATTCACGGCGGGGAGACGACTCGTATTTCGCTGGGGAAGTGCTCTCCACGACGTTTCGACTCGGCATCATCAGCACCGCGCTCTCGAGTTTCACTGGGAAATATGTCCGCCCACCGGAGTTGTCTCTAGTGACCGGGGATTCTCCTGACTCTAAATCCTTTCAGAGTTTTAATTAAAGAATTGTATTAATACCTTCTGTCATACACCTTCAGCTGTACTACTGCGAACACTAGTTTTTATGAAGTCGCCGTCAAAGGTTCTTACTTTAGAATTGTGAGTTATTTAAACCGTAGTACTTTGTGGGACGCAGTTTAATTTAGAATGATTTGTACTAAGAGGTAAAAGTGACTTCTAGGATGTTTTCTTATATGATATATAAAGTAAGATAGAATTTTTTAATGTTAATATTCACCTTTTTCGAGATTAAGTTGTATAAATATTTTATCCTATTTTTTTTTTTTTATATTACGAAATCATATAAACAGAAACTTGAAAACCTAAACTATGTACAGCCGGAGGGTTTTTAATGACAAGTTCAGTGCTTACGAAGAATCTATACATGTAATAAAATTGTAAAGATCTCGTATGAATAAATCAAACCAATTAAAAAATGTGCACTGAATGCAAGGGGACACCATAAAATTTGAAGTTTTTTTGCGTGTGTTGACACGTATTCTTATATCTCTGTGAAACTAATCGATGGATTTCAGCAAAACTTACTGTACTTATAGATTAGGCTTTTCATCAACAAAATTTACATTGTTCCGTATAATGCAAATACGGAATGCTTTTAGAATTTTACTCTGTACACGCTTGAGTAAAAGAAATTATTTCGTCGTAACTTACACATAGTGAGAGCTTACATCATCGCATAAGACACAGGATGCATCCTACGCTAACAACTTACGCAGTTACAGAAGATCAAATCCACGCTATTCACTGAACGGGTTCCATAGAGACAGTTTAGGTGCTTACTAACTATTGCTAACAGTAACCACCACGCAATCAATACAGGCAAAGAAAATCGTAGTGATTGTTTTACACATGTATGAATATGTGTAGTATCCTCATTTTTATTTTATTTTATGTCACTTGCCATTAGGTGAATACAGCGAATAATTTTAACAGAGTTACGGATTTCTTTTATCGCTTTCTTATTCTCTATGAGTGGAGCACAGCACTTTACGGTAGCGAACATGGACTTCAGGAATACCGGAAAGAAAGAAAATTGAAGCATTTGAAATGTGGTGCTACAGAAGAATGCTGAAAATTAAGTGGACAGACAAAGTAAGAAATGAACGAGTTTTGGAAATGATGGGTGAGAAAAGAAGTTTATGGAAGAAGCTTACAGGAAGAAGACACAGGCTTTTCGGTCATATTTTGAGACATGCAGGATTGGTTAATTTGTTAGTGGAGGGAACAGTCGAAGGTAAGAACTGTAGAGGAAGACAGAGATTAGAATATATGAAGCAGATAATTGAGGACGTGGGTTGTAAGGGGTATGTAGAGATGAAGAGGTTAGCACAGGATAGGAAAGGATGGAGTATTGCACCAAACCACGGCAAACGACAGCAAAAAAAAAAAAAAAAAAAAAAAAAAAAAAAATTCTCTCTGTGCTATGCCTTAATTATTTCACCGTTAGTTCGCGCAATTCATCCCACTTGGGTAGGTGCAAATTATTCGTTCAGTTCCCGGAACGCGCTTGTGATTGAAACAATGGGGTGATAGGACGCGGTATTTGTCCTATTGATGTCGCCGAATCACGCTGCCAATGTGGTGAACGCTATTGTTTGCAGCGACGTGCTGTGGTCATCATTTGCACTACCGCCGTTGATTGGTACCTGTTAAAAGGCAAACGCACAACGCAAACGGTATTCAGAAATACAAGATTCGAAGAACGGAACACGGGTAACCAACCCTGTTTTGGGGGAGGGGGGATTATGAAGCACTGTTGTTTTCAAAGACGGGATATATTCACGAAAAGTTTTTTTGCAAATGGCTTCACACCTCGTCGACGTCGAGGTCATTAGAGGCGGGAAAGACGTGGGACAAGGAACGGAAAGAAATTCGGTCATGGTCTTTTAAAGGAACCATCGCGGCATTAGACTAGAATGATTTGGGAAAACGATGTGAAATCCAAATCTGGATGGCCCGACGGGGATTCAAACCCTGTCCTCCCGAATGTGAAGTCAGAACTAACCGTTCACCCGCCTCACTCAGTTTTGCCATAGGCACTGTACCAATAACGGAATCCAATTGTCGGATACTCTCCAAATTTAATTATAAGTCATAATAAAGAACAAACGCTGTAATAGATTTCTACGGTAATCATAGTTCAGGAAAGTATTTTCTGAAACTGATGTATTTTTCTTTGAGTTTTAAGGAAAAAATCTTTATCTTTACTCAGTTTTTTAATTATTATTATTCACGATGCTCGGTACAATTTCATGAAAAGCAACCAATAAATTCCCAGCTGCAGATTCTCTTCTGTATAGGGTTCATGTGAGTACGAGTATTTTTTATTTTATTTCTTTACTTGAAAGGGATTTTTGACAAAATAACTAAAGAGAACATAACTTGTTCATGGTCGTCCGTCCTATCGTGATATGTTGCCTTGACAGCAAATCAAACACTGACAAAATATTTCAGTGCCTTACCGTGCGCGAAACAGACGCTTGAGAAACTGTTGGATTACACCTAGACTGGCAGCGTCCAAAACGTTCTCACAAAACCATTAAATTTATCTTTTTTAGTTTTTATTTTATTGTTTTGCTATGAGATATGGACCTATCACGCCTGGTTGATGTATGACATTATAACCAATGTTCATTTAATTAGTTTTGCCTCTTTTTTTGCGGATCCTCTAGAAGATTCTTAGCATACGTTGTTCAACACGATTTAAGAACATCGGTAATTCGCAAATACCGTTGCATGTTCGTGTGAAAGCTTTATCAGTATTTCGAAATAATGGTAGTATAAGTGCTCTTTGGTATGCTTCCTCAAATAGTAATTCCAGGATCCCATCAATTGCCAGTTATTGACAAGGGAAATGAAGAAAAATCTACCATGGCATCAACACAATCGCGTTATTTCGGAAACCACATGAACCTTCTATACACTTAGTTCCTTGTGGGGAAGTTTCGTGACAAACTACTGAGTTTATTGTGAAAGTGAAGTAACGGGGCGTGGCTGAGTGCCGCGTGCTGCTGGTGGCGGCGCTGCAGGGGCTGACTCCAGGGCTGGCAACGTTTGAGTCCATGTCGGCTTTACGTGAGTTCAGAGACCGAAGTAAAGCGCACTAGTTGGCACGCCTGATTCACGCGCTGCGACCAGACTCGTTCCCAAGGACGCTTCTTCGACCAACACCAAGACCAAAACTGTACCGAAAGGAAATACAATAAAACCGGATTAAAACATTTGAAAAATCAGTTCGGGACAATAATAATAAACAACGGAGAGGAGATCATTTTTTTAAAATATTTTTTAAAAATAAATATGTGTCTGTCAATCTGGAGGTACGCCATTCACGCAGAAGCTATTGTTTGGAGTCTGGTTAGATTTTGAATTACGTACAGGTCGTTGTCCAGGAATAAAAACAGCGCAAGTTTTACTTTGTTGTGACTTCGGAAAGCCGAGAAACTTAGGATAAAATAGTCTCAAAATTGTATCCATAATGTAATCAGTAACTCTTCTTTGTTTCCAACACATATTGTAAGACTATATTGTATGGATGGGAGGCTCTGTTTTGGATTTAATATGGCTCTGTGTCCATCCACTCTCACCTTCACTGCAGCCACTGGGCTGTCAGATACCGACAAGACGCGATAGTGCGACGGACGCAGTGTAACGCAAAGTTTGAATCTGTCGATTCTAGCGAAAAGAGAATTATGAAAAAATTGATGGAACTCGTAAACAGCTTTTAGGTGAAAGATGCCCACTTCTAACGTGACTTGTCAAGTTTTCCCCAACACAAAGAGGAAAAGTTCAACAACATTAATACAGAGCAAAATTTAAACTACGTTTTCACAGAAAATTAAATGTCTCAGTAGCTATTCACAGGACACAATTTACCGGGTTTTCTACTTGTAAAGAGTTTGAAAATAGCGAATTAAAAGTTCGCTTAGCTTTTAATTCGCTATTTTCAAACTTCGGTTTCTTCTAAACGAAGATTCGCCAATACTTACAGCACTACCACGAGGTACCATACTATTTCCATGCTCGCGTTGTAAATACAAAGAAATATAACCTTAACAAGTGTTGAGTTTATGATTTACATTTCCCAGTGCGGAGCCAAGTAATAAAACATGGAACAGTGTTTAAGGGAGCTCCTAAGCTTTCAAACCCAATCAAAATCTGTTTGGTAGATTTTGCGTGATAAAGAAATAGACAGATAATTCCAGTCGCCACAGACTACACGCTAAGCAAACGTTTGGGGAGTAAAAACCTTTGAAATAATGAACGACTTTTCATAATAGTATTAGGAACTTCTCAATGGTTTATCCTACCCACGGCCTAACACGTATTTCTTGGGAGGATGGAAGAAGGGGGTACGCAGTTTCAGTAGAAAGTCATAACGTCAAACAAAAGCTATATTTAAAGGAAAGTGCGTCCATTTTGTTTTATCAGTGACGTACCATCATCGTCAGGCACCAACACCATCGTCATTCGTCAGTGGGGCAAGCCCTACCGCTTAGCAATGTTACAGGTCTTCAATCACGGTTGACGTTTGCATTTGTCAGTGCTCTGCTTTACACAGTCTTACAATTCAACTCGGTCGCACACTCACCAATTACATTACACTACACAAGTCGCTTCGACACTTTGAAGAAAGTTGCTCGAGTATTTCGTTGCGGAACAACAACAACAATAAAGTTCTCATTTAATGTTGCCATAAACTTAGCTGTTATTGTAGTATACTGTAGTGTAGTATCTATATAATTTACGTTTGAGCTGTATATTTTTTTTTTTTCCTGCGGTGTTCTTTCAGCTCACTGCTGTTTCCTCTCAAGAGCCCCGCACTGCCCCTTGACCTTGCCGCTAGAGATGAAGGTGACGGGTTCGGCCCTACGCTCAGGTCAAGCTTATTCTCGTCGAGTTTTCTCACGCCTGTCCTTTTTTTTTTTTTACTTATGGCTTTGCGCCTCGCCGACGTCGAGGTCATTAGAGATGGGACTGGGAACAAGGAACGGGAAGGAATTCGACAATGGCGTTTTGAAGGAAGCATCCCGGCATTCGCCTGGAATCATTTGGGGAAACCATAGAAAACCATAATCTGGATACCCGGAGGGGATTCGAATCTGCGTCCTCCCGATTACGAGGCCAGAGCGTTAACCGCTCACCCACCACGCTAGGTGCTCTCGCCTCGCATTCGGAAGGACGCTGGTTTAAATCCCCGTCCGTCCATCCAGATTACGGTTTTACATGGTTTCACGAAATCACTCCATACGCTTGCGTGGGTGGTTTCTTCAAAAGACCATGGTCGAAATCCTTCCCGTTCCTTGCCCTCAGTTTTTTTCTGCTACTAATGACCTCGATGTCGACTAGGCGCGAAACATTAAGAGAAAGACTGGTGCAATGTGCGGGTCTCCCAGATAAGAAAAAAAAAATGTGCTGGTCGTAAACCTTTTTTTTATATTTATTTATGGGCACATCTGACTGGAGTTGAAAGCTTGCAGAAAGTTTCTAACTCGATAGAACTACTGTGACGCTTTCTAGCTGCTGTTCTCTGTTCGACATTGGTTTTATTTCGATAACGGTTCCAACAATGTTATTTCCAGATTAATGCAGCTTGTTCCGTTGTTCCGTTCGTGTGACTTTCGTTTACACAGTCTGCAGGTAATTTATTTTTAACTGGACATATTAACCGGCACTCAACTCAGCAGCGCCTCTAGCGGACGCGGCCCACACCGCGAGTCGGAAGCTAATTTCCGTCGCGCGGGCCCGTCCCCGGCCGCAGGGTTACCAACTAATCGGAACCAACTCCCACGCTGCAGTATTATTAGCTCCACAGACGGTCGGACGAGGGATGGAGGGGGAAGCGGAGGTCAAATTTGGATACCGCGAATGTCATCCGTCAGACGGAAGACTGGATCTACTGCCATGTTTTTTCGTTTCCGTTTATTGTAATATAACTGGCAGTAATAAGGAATAAAGTTGGTGACTGCAGACTGAGCGCTCAGCAAGCACGAGAATTATTAAATTCCTCTGTGCTCCTAAATGAGAAAACTTTAAATACATTTTACATCTATTGAATGAATGCGGTGAAAGATACACATTGGACTCCTCACAGAAATACGATCAGAGCACATTTAAATAATGACAGAATTTTCTCCTGGAGGGTGGGAGAAAGACATTTTATTTACGAACAGAAAGTTTTAGACGAATTACTTCGCAGAACGCCAAACCATGGTCCAAAAAATATGTTAATATCAACAAAACCAAAACATTGTTCAAACTACCTGTAATTAAAATAATTTTAAACCAAATTTCAAACCGTTTTAAGCGTTCTAACATTACAGTGTAGATGATAAACATTTTCGGCATTAACTTTGCAGTTACACGACAGCAGATGTTAATGCCGTTGAACTAAAACGTTCAACACGAGAATTAGTTAAGCAGAAAGTGTGGCGCACTTAACCAGAACCATCTGATGTAGTACACAGAACTAAATTCAGCACAATGAACAACCAGTCTAGCGAAACTACAATACACGAATGTTTTTCTCATTTTAGATATAATAGATTGAATGAAGAGTATATGTAAGCCCGCCACATTTCCATTGATCTTGCCGTTTCTAGGTTCGGGTAATGCGTCTTGTCACTGTGTGCGCTTAAGTTGTGTAATGTCTAGAAAGAATTTAAAGCTAAAATTTGCAGAGGGCAAATGTAGGTTGGTACAGGAAAGGGGTAAAATGGGAGTGTAGGGAAATTGCCACCGAAGCGTGCACTCCATCGCAATTTAATATATATATATTCGCACGACGAAGCTACTTTCTCGTTCCGTAATATCCTTGTCACTGGACGCGCTCTGCATACATATCTTCCTATTAAATGAACTGAGATCTTCTTGATTGAATAGGCCTCCGTACCCGAAGCGAAACGGAAGTTAAAAAACTTTGTTGGTTGGGTCCTCCCGAGGGAGGCGTACTAAGACGTTGTGCCAGAGGTAGTACAGCCAGCTCCTTTCCTCCGGGACCTACAGTTTAACGTAGAATCCGAGCGTCCTGGTGGATCTCGTATTATCAAACACGACTCTTAAAAAATCCTGGGCGCACCAGGATTTGAACCCAGGAGCTGATCTCGAACATTCGAAAGCGAGCGACGTAACCACTGATCCACTCAGCACTAACTTACAGATTTAAAATTTTCATACGTCATAAATTTCGGTGTCTCATAACGAAATGTATTTAATTTTGTAAATTTATAGTCCGTGAGATTTTATAGAAATACAGACTGTTGTAAAAACAGTTATTTAACCTAAAGTGTGAAGTCCAGATGTTACTATATGTTTGAATATAGAGCCTCGACAGGTTGCTTTCATCTGAATGTAAACACGCGAGCTGACTTTAAAGCGGTCCGTAGTCGTTAGGGGAGCCTCGTCTTTCAAGCGTTGTCTATGAACCACAAATATTGTCTTTTTGGATTCACCATGATCTCATCTACCCTGTATTTTGCGTTTACGAAAATTTTTAACATTTTTGTAATTTTGTTCAAACATACAATTTTCACAAGCTGAATATCGATTTTTTAATCTTTTTAACACTATCCTTGTTTGTAATGTACTACTTCACATTCATTTGAACTACACCTCACGTGACGTTTTCTCAGATCGGATTCTGAAAAAATACTAATTTCAGCGGGGGCACAAAGCACACGCACGCTCTCCCCACGCACTGAGATGCAATAGCGCGCTACGATACAGAGGGATGGCGTAGACAGCGAAACAAAAACACAGTTGCAACCACTCAGAAATTAAATAGTCTTACGGAACGCTTTTCTACTCTGAGCTATCCTGAAGTATAGGATTTAGATTTATTGCTAGCCTCTGTTTAGGCGTTTTCAGTTGTCTTTCACCGAGCGTGGTGGATGAACGGTTAATGTTCAGGCTTCGCATTCGGGAGGACGCGGGTTCGAATCCCCGTTCAGGCATCCAGATTTGGGTTTTCCATGGTTTCCCCAAATCACTCCACGCGAATGCCGGGATGCTTCCTTCAAAAAGACCATGGCCAAATTCCTTCCCGTTCCTTGCCCCAATCCTATCCCGCCTCTAATGACCTCGCTGTCGACGAGGCGTAAAGCCCAAGGAAAAAAAATTAGTTATCTTTGATGTCGGTTTCTGATACAGTAATATCATTGCCGATTGCTCACTAAGAGACATGTGATGCGACCAGGCTAAGCTATTATTTTTGTTTTCAATTTGCCACACAGCCGCACATACGAGCTGAGAGGGAAATTACTACGTCTTACGTCTTCACAGTTCTGCTTTGAGCTTGAAATAATTTACAATATCTTAATGTTGATTTGTCTCCTGAAAAACTCCTAAAATATCTAGGAGAAAAAGAAATCGAAAGATTATTCAAACTGATAACAAACATTTACCAAACAGGAGGAATTCAAACTGATTTTAATAAAAGTATCATCTTCACACTTCCCAAGAAAGCACAACCTAACAAATATGGGAATTTCCGCTGTACTCTAATGTAACGTTCTTCAAAATTACTGACTGACTAGAGGAATTTAAACGAAAAAGACAGTAGGTGAAGACCTGTTAGGGCTTAGGAAAATTCACGGTTTACGAGATTAGTACTTGAAGGGCGGATCAAAAAAAAATACTTTTATGGCGTTTTTTGATGTAGAACAAGCTTTTGATGGTGATAGGTAGGATAAGATGTTCCACATTTTAAGGAAATCAGGTTTTCAATTTCGATATTTGACAATAGTATATAAGTTATGTAGGAATCAAGAGACTATAATAAAAGTAGAGAATCATGAGAGATATGTGCCGGTTAAAAAGGGTGAGGGTCGAGTTTATCGCTGTGTTTAGAGGGAACAATAATGGAAGTAAAAGAAAAACTTGAATGTGGCATAAGTGTTAAATGAGAAAAAGTCAATACGCTACAATTTTCTGATGACATTGTCCTGTTAGCAGAACAGACTGACGATATTCAGAAGTTACCGAATTATATGAACAACATACTAAATGAAGATTTTGCACTAAATATTAAAAAAATCAAGAAAAAATTGAAGAAATGTAACAGAAATCATGGCAATGGTTGTAGATTAAATATAAAGTTAGGATCATAGGCAATAGGAGATGTAAGTCAATTATGTTACGTATAAAGTAAAATTACAACTGATGGCAAATGATGTTAAAAGCAGAATAGCACTAGCGGAAAGTGGGTTGAAAGGGAATGTTCAGATGAAGAGGTTAGCGCAAGAGAGAAATAGAAGGAGGATGCATGAAACCAGTAGAGAGAATAAGAACAGGAAAATAAAAATAAAAGGTCTGGAGAAGTTGCTTATTTTTTTAAAATTAGTTTATACTTTCAAAATAAAAATAATTTTCATATTATTTGTACAGGTTTTTTTTATATATGGAATCACAATCGAAGATTATTTTAAAAAATTAACGGGTTAGAATTGAGAGGAATTGCACCAAGAAAATATACTGTAAGGTGCTAGGACGCTGTATAAAGGTGGTGTAGGACGGAGTAACTGCGGATTTGGAAAATAAGACGCATTCCACGTCGAGTGCTCGCCCGCTACAAGTCACTCGCTCAACACTCCTCATACAACGCGTCACGTTGAAGGTCGGACCGGTCCGTGCGTTCTCGTTTAACATTCACACGTGTGTGTCCCCCAGAGAATAGAACTAACGAGTCGAAACATCTGCCAAATTTTATGAATATTGTGGAATGATGCAGTCCACATTACACTATCTTCTGATGGAGCTGGAAGTGAAAGTCCTATACTTTTTTATCCTTTTGAAGTATGACAATGTGTGGGTCGTTCCTTTATGTCTAACGTTAGATGCGCTCACCCGTTCACGTTTCAGCCAGTAGGCCTACTCTTCTCTCGCAATTCATCATCGCGCTTAATTTCGAGGAAACTAAATATGTTAGTACTTAGTATCTTGTCCATAGCTTTATAAAAAAGAAACTGTGGATTAAAAGATTGTTTCTTGATCAAATGAACTATATTGGTGCAAGGACGTCGGACAAAATAGATTGAGTTGATCACAATACTACTCCAGAGTGAAACACACCAGTTTCACGATTTAGTTACTCAAAGTTGTCAATTAATTTCTAAAGGCGGTACATTACGGACTAAAGCGACTCATAAAAACTTTGCATTTTCTGGCTATACAGGGTGATTAAAAATAACGTGGACAAAATGACATCAGTCATACAATAAGAACCAAAAATCGCATAGGAACAGAGGATCGCAACTGCGATCCGGAGCCGCTACAGGGCGTCTAAAATAATACTGACACAAACAGAAGAAACGAAACCATTACAGATCATTTTATTGATAATTACTCACTCACACGCAAATAATGCAAGCCATATGTTGGGCCTACAGCAGATGCTCAAAGATTTGGCCAGATGCATCGAGACAAGCCCGGCATCTCAAAGATACCAGGTGTATCTGGAACACATCCGGCTGCCGCAACGATTCTTCCTACCAAGTCTTCCGGTGTTTCAACAGTTGTTTCATACAAAAGTCCTTTTAAAAATCCCCACAAGAAAAAATCCAAGGGACCGTGTTTGTATGGCAACGCCCTCTCGTGGCTTCCTATTGTATGACAGATCTACCATGTCATTTTGTCCACGTTTTTTTTAATCACCCTGTAGAAGACGATCCTACAATCACGATCCAACGCTGCCGCATGTGTGAACAGGCCAGCGCGTGCTGCAGTCCAACAGCAGTCCTACGACAGAAAATCGGACCACGATAGTCCTGCAATATGGCGCGTTAAGCTTCTCTACATTCACCGTTTCAGCGCAAACTGAAGTTTCCTCCTATTTCGTTCGCCCCGCTGCAACTTGGCGGTAGCAGAATCCTGTGCAATAAAATTAGCGGTCGCAGTTACGACACTACATGCAGGTGAATGTAATTTGCCAGCTAGCTCGCTTACCTTTGAAGAGAAGCTCGGGACAGCAACTAGGCCTTCACGGACTGCTGTGGTGTCTGCAACAGAAAGGAAAACAAAACCCGTCAACAATGTTAGATACGTCTTTAAGAATAATCAGGATACTTATTGAACAAGCTAGAAACACAGTTACCAGACACACCAGAAACTAATGAGCTGATACCAGTTTTACAGATATAAATCACTCCACACCGCACGCTATGGCCCATCTATCCTGAACCTCCAATGAGTGTTTATCAGAGCTTTTTGCCTTCTGTGGGGTAACAAACTGAACCCGTCATAATTTATCTAAAGAATGCGATTTTTGGTGACTAGGTGAGGCGTGAATAGTCTGGTGAGGCATTACGCCTCTGCTACGTGTGATGAGTGACGTATCCGTGGAAAAAGTCTCAGATTGCGTGTTTTAACAAATAGGAATTGTCGCTTTAATTGCATTTGTATATTATGAACGCTATGAATTGTAATCTATAGTATTAAAAATCTGTAAGCAGGCTGCGTGTTTCTCTTTATTTGAACAGGACCCCCGCAAATACTACCACAGCATTTAGCACGGGGTTTTCAAATTTTTAGAGCTAATGGTTCGAATCAAAATCTGTGGAAATAGCTAATGACTTATATGTACCATGCGAAGAAGCAAGCAATTAAAAACCTTCAACTATGGGAAATTGTGGTCCATGGATCATTATGCACTTTCAGACGCTCATTCCTTTCACAAAAATCAGACAAAACTTAGGATTTAGTTTTATTTTTTTTACTTTTGTTATTCAGTTTTCTGGAGCGCAGTACTTTAAAATAAAGGGAATACGTGAATCAAACGTAATCAGCATTTACTTGCATCATAATAGATCAGTTGCGGTGCGAAATGTGGTAGACATCTTTTGTCTCTGGTAGACAGTTAAAAAGTTTGTCTGTGGTACAATATGTATTCATGCTGACAATTAACGACAGCAATATTTCTTCCTTATATATCATAATGAATTGAAACGAAATTCAGTTTTTTCGTCAATGAAAGATGTCTGAGAAACAGCTACCATAAATATCAACAGGTTTCCTAACTAACTTGTATAGAACTGCTCATATTTCGATGGACTTCAATCGATCAATAAATATTTGGTGGCTCTAATGTGCAAATTATTCCTGAATAACATGCTATAAAGAGTATGTTGGCGCTGGAGGTGTGAATTATGGGTGCTATATAAAAAGAAAAAGAAATGAAGTTGCGAGTGATAATCAGTTAATTATATATATATATATATAAAAACGAAATTTTGGACGGTCGAACGGGAACTCAAATCTGCGTCCTCCCGAATGCCAGAGCGTTACTGAATTCAGTGAAATAATAGCGACTGAAAAGTGGGTTATTTAATAAATGTAAGAGGACAGAAAACCAATGAAGAAAGAAGAATGCTGCGTCATGGAATCTAAAGAAATGAAAAGCAACCAACCAGAGGAGAAATAAACAAAACTATTGTTTTATAAACATAATATCGTATTGCAAATGTTCTGATGGCGACTATTGACCGAGGCAGATGAACTGCTTTGGTTTCCCGCTACCTTCCCCAGCATTGTAAGGTGTTAGTGTTAAATGTTAGTGTAAGTATGGATAAAAGTAATGGAGTATGTGTCCAGTGTGTTTTTAATACTACAGAAGGGGGGGGGGGGTAATGTCCTGTGTATACCGTTCAGGCCTACAAGAATATTCTCACAAAACGAAAGTGAAAGTAGAGACTTCGTGAGATTTGGTTGGGCCCCCCCTCTAAAATGATGTGAGATTTTGAGGGAGACTCCCCCCCCCCCCCAACCAATCGACCTCACAACTTTATGACACCTTTTTTTTAGGTCTCATGCTCCGAAATGTGGTTATACCCCCCCCCCCCTAAGGTCAGTTTTTGGACCAAAATACCCCCTAAAATCGAATTTCGCGTGATTTGTAGACCTTTTTTCCCTCCCCCTTGGTGAGGTTTCGTGTGATTTCGCCGGACCCTCCCCCCTCCCCTATTTCAGATTACATCATTAATGGACTCCCCCTGATAAGATACCTGAGTACTCCCGCATTTCCATTTATTTATTCCGTCGCGCATGTGACCGTAATTCACACGTATCGTATAGAAACGAGCACTTTTTACAATACAATCACTGTTATAACCAACATTCCCCCAATTACAATTAGTATTTCGGCAAATGTTCCTTCAATTTTGTTGCCGTACAAATATGTCAACCTGCCCATCAACATCAACATCAACCATCCTGATCTGGCTTTTCCACGGTTTTCCCGGATCACTCCAGGCGAATGCTGGAATGTTTCCTCACAATAGCCAATGGGCACCTCCTGCCATATTTCGCATATCCCTTCCAAACCATCACCCTTTTCGATAGGTGCAATGCACCCTCCGCCACACACATTTAGTGAATCGCGGAGTAATAATAATATACGCATAGTGATCGTCTTCTCTGCTAGTAGACGCTTAGACTCACACAGCGAGATGTTACTGCAGGCACCATTGTGAGAAATCGTATATTAATTACTTTTCTGCACTTACGTGTCACTTCACGCAACATGGTACCCATTTTTTTCCGACAGGGCTGTGCTTCCACACTCAGCGTATCCATTTTACAGTTATTACCGACCGTAGTGTGTGAGCGGTTAACGTTCCGACGTCTCATTCGAGAGGACGCCAGTTCGAATCCCCGTCCAGATATCCAGATTTGGATTTTCCTTGGTTTCCCCATATCACCCAACACGAATGCCGGGATGCTTCCTTCGAAAGGTCATGGCCGAACTCCTTCCTGTTCCTGTCCCCAGTCCCATCCCGTCTCTAATGACCTCGACGTCGACGAGGCGTAAAGCCAAAAGTAAAAATAAAAAAGCTGCAGTCATTGTGATAGCCTGGTCTACGCACACCGTATACAGAACTTTCTCTCATACTCCCTACGTCGAATCTGAGCATCGAGCGCTCACTTTCAAGCGTCAAGTGGATATTTGACTCTTTTTAAATTTTTTCGCTTGCATTACTTCTACGCTTGTCCGATCGTCACAACTTCTGAGCCATTCAATCAGAAATTTACTTTAGTTCTTACTAACGCTGATAAATTTATTACACAGAATTTTGACAAAATCGGTAAGGTTCCAGTAGTGAGTGAAGAAAAGCTTTCTTCATGTGTATTAAGTCCCAAATCTGTAGATTCTCAATGGTTGGATTTTCCGTTTTAATTCTAGATTTTTTTTAAAATCTTTTAACGAAAAATAATAAAAAAAATTTCATACCGTCCAAATATTATAATGGGTATGAGAATAAATGTTGTGAGATTGATTTGTGAACATTCGAGAGAGCTGCTCCACTTAGCACAGCCGTAGCGACCTCAGTTGCTGAGTCGTGAATTCCATACACATGCCGCGGAGCAATGCCCTGGCTAGCGTCAGTAACCTGATAGTACTTAAAGGGAGACGCCATCTTGTCTCGCTCTCTGCAGTTCAGTTGACCAACGGACTGGCACGATGTAGCAAGGTAATAGTTGCGAGTCTGTCTGCTGCCGCATGGCAGTAGGACTTAGTCTCTCCTAGTCTTCTGGTAGTATAAGTATTTTATTCTGTTCTATAGCTCGTATGTCTTAAGTTCCAGCATCACCATGCATCCTAAATTCATAGTTTAACTTATAAGCTGAGTCTCTTGCATCACTGTTTTATAATGTTCGCGTTGGGTTCTTATTGGTTATTCACAGTCTTCACAGTTATCACTGGTTCGAAATCATGCCATAGTTAAATTAGTTTCTCACGTCTGAAAGAGACTTAGTTCCATTACTGTTGATACCATATTGGTGAATCTACGAGCTACTGCGCGTGTTATTCCTCCCATCATAACTTAGTTGGAAATGCGGACGCATGTATTATGCTCGGTATCTAAGAATAAATACTCTCATTCAATCCATTCTGCTGGTGTTCACAACCATTTATCAGTCGTTAGAGTAAGTTACCCAGTAGCTTCAGAGATAACGTATATGACGTGAGTATTATGTCCCCAAGGTAAGAAGTACATGTTCATCTATTGCTAAGAGTAATTTTAGCCTTCATTGACTACTAATTAACGCAGTTGGCGAATCTGCTTCACTAAACTCGCCTGGTATCAGATTGGCAGTTCCATGTAATTCTATATTAATCCACCCACTTGATAGTTGCTCAATGTAATAATATCATAAAATGCCCACAAAGTGAAAGACCACAACAACAACGGCTAATCCTTTACACCGTTATTTCCAAAACACCTAACTCGGAAATTCTTTCAAAATTAACAGCGACATGTAGCCTGTTAGGACTTACAAGAAAACTATACAGATGGTGAGACGATTGAGTGATTCTGTCAAGTTTAATAACAGAGCAGTTAAGTATTCCGGCAGAAAATTATACGTATCATTAGGCTGAGAATGTCGCAACAGACATGTCGTGGAAATACATTCGATTAAAGTTTTCAAAACATTCCAAATAACCTCAATTTTTTGTGTTTGTTGATGTGTAACATCTGAAAGACAACTCAGAAAAAAAAATATACAAAAAATATTTAAAAATTATTTATTATGGATTTCTTTGAAAGTTTTGATAGTTAAATAAATATACTACATTGTTTGTGTAAGGGAGCTATGCGGATTGCCGAACGCTTCTTGCTGGTTCTGTTTATGCATCTACAACATAACAAACGAAACAGATGAAAGCTTGCAGTTAAAACAGTTATGAGTTATTAATTTTCGATGTACTTTTTATCAAATAATGAGTGATCCACAAATCCTTTTGTTAGATTGAAATTAAAAATTAATACATTTAGTTCTTCTTGATATTCTAATTCTCTTGTACCTTGTTAGACTTCTTCATTCTGCGGTACGATGTGCGTAGCTGTTCAATCCATGGAGGAAGGAAATATATGGAGACGACGCAAGAGACCTTCACCACGCATTGAAGTGAAGCAGGGCGGAGGAGGAGTGGGGGGGCATGGCCGGAGTGGAGGGGGCATGGCCGCTTCCATACAGACACGGGGAATATGTACAAAAACCTCAAGGGGACTCTAGGATAGAGGTGACGCCACAATATGGTGATGGATTATTATGTAACTCAATATGACAAATAAAAAATGAAGAATAAAATTTTTTGATATCCTGCTTAGTTTTCGAGATATTTTGTCCCAAATGTGAAATGGTTTTGGTTGAAATTCAGAAGAAAAAATTGGTCAAATTTGATGATGGATTCTTATTTAAAAAGACGAGACAAATGAAAAATAAAGAATAAAATTTTTCGATATCTCACCTAGTTCTAGAGATATACTGTATCAAAAGTGAGGTGTCTTGAGTTGAAATCGAGAAGAAACATTTCGCAAAAGTCAAATATAATGATCGATTCTTATGTAACACGACGAGACAAATCGAAAATAAAGAATAAAATTTTTCGATATCTTGCTTAGTTTTCGGGATATACTGGGAACATCGCAATTGTTTGGAAGCGCAATATCGCCGCTGCCGCCAATGCGCGCGCGCGAGCCTGCTTCACCAATTTAACGTCACTTCTCCTCCATATATTTCCTTCCTCCATGGTTGAATCCTACAAAGAGTCTCCTACCGCTGAACCAGCAATATTAATCTTTGGCTGACAAAGACATAGCATAGCTGCTTTAAGCACAAAGCGGTCATTTGTAGCACAAGAATTATCAATATTCACTTACCTTAGACGCTGGAGACATATGCCGCTGCTTATCACCCCGCCAGCCCTGCCATCTGTTTGTGTCGTCAATACGAATCAGACAACGACAGCTCAAACAGATGATTGGGCTGGCAGAAGCGAACGCCGAGGAAATGACGTCAACCGTTGCGCCTGCGCAGTGACAGAACATTTTAATAGCCTTACGCGTCGTCGGCGTCAACGCCATGAAAGGCGTGAAAAGACTGCGGATGTGGAACGTGAAGTAATTCGCCCATGGCCTCATGAAGGAAGAATTCCGGCATCGACCTGGAGTGATTTGGGGGAAAAATCATAAATCTGGATGTCCGGACGGGAATTCGATCCCACTTTCGTTCGGTCCAATGACTGAGGAGCAGATGGCCTGGCACGATATCCTCCATCTGATCTCTTTGTCTCTGAATAAGATTACTATTGCAGCATCCAGTTGAGCTTAAAATACTTTAACGTCAATTTGTCTCCTGAAAAACTTCTGAAATTACCAGGAATAGAAGTAGTCGAAAGATTATAAAAACATATCTCAAAATAATACGAAACAGGAGGCATTCTATCTGATTTTTATAAACGTGACATCTTCACACCGAGGGGGCGGTGTAACGGTTAGCGTTCTCGCTTCGCATTCGGGAGGACGGCGGTTCGAATCCCCGTCCGGGCATCAAGATTTGGGTTTTCCATGGTTTCCCCAAATCACTCCAGAAGGCCATGGCCGAATTCCTTCCCATTCCTTGCCCCCATCCTGCCCCCCATCCTTGCCCCCCATCCTTTCCCGTCTCTAAAGACCTTGATGTTAAAAAGAGACGTAAAGCAGTTACAAAAAAAATAAAATTACATCTTCACACTTCCGAGGAAAGTACAAGTTCACAAATGTGGTAATTGCCGCACTATATGTATAATATCACGGGCTTCAAAATTACTGACCAGAGTCAAATGAAGAAGAGTAGAAAGGACAGTCGAAGAGATGGGAGATGAAGATCAGTTTGTGTTTAGGAAGAACCGGTTTACACGAGAAGCAACTGAGGCAAATGTCACGTGACGCAAAACAGGGATCATAGCCCGTGACGTCACATCCCAAGGCGCACGAGTTTTGCTTCGTGAGTTAAGCATCTGTCGCCAAACTGTGCTCCGTATATACAAGGTTTTAAGTCAGTCTATTACGTAATTTTGATTGACAATCCATGAAACAAATAATATTTGCAACGAATGCTGGTTTTATCAAAGGAAACAGTTTTAATTTGTCCAAAATTTTTGAAAGAATTCTGAAATGTCACAATTTACGAAACAGTATAAATACGCAAAAAGTGAAAGAATAGTTTTAGCTTGAAAGTAAGTACACATAGGCATATTGTCGTTTAATGAAGTAAAGATATACAAAAATAAAATCTCGTATTTGTATTTCAGAACCATTAGTTTGTAGAATCGTCGAAAGAGGCTCCTAAAGTTGATGCGGCACTATTAATCTTTGGTTGACAAAGACATAGCATAGCTGCTTTAAACTCAAAGGGGACATTTATGGTACAATATTTATTAACATTATATTTAAATAACATTGCATGCTGTTACCTTACAGGCCGCACCATGCTGCATGTTACTCCACCAACCCTGACACCTGTTCGTGGGGTCGATACACATTACCCAGCGACCCCCGCGAACAGATGAGGGTGCTTGTGGAGCCCGACGCCAAGCAGACGACATCAAGCATTGGCACTGCACAACGACTGAGCATTCTTTCTTTTTGCTTAAGGCTTTACGTCTCGTCGACGGCGTGGTCATTAGAGGCGGGAAAGGACTGCGGACAAGGAACGGGAAGAATTCGGCCATTGCCTTTTGAAGGAAGTATCGCGGCATTCATCTGGAGTGATGGGGGGAAACCTAAATCAGAATGCCTGGACGGGGATTCGAACCCACTTCCTCTAGAAAGTGGGGCCAAAGAGTTACCGCTCACCCACTACGCACGGTACAACCACTGAGCAGCATTTGGCTTGGCACGATATCCTCCACCTGACCTCTTTATCTCTGAATAAGATCACTGATCCAGCATCCAGTTGAGCATACAATATTTAAATACTGATTTGTCTCCTGAAGAACTTCTGCAATTCTTTGGAAAAGAAGGAATCCATAAACTATAAAAACTGATATCAAAATAATGCGCAACAGGAGAAATTTCAACTAATTTTAATGAAAGTAACAACTTTACCCTTCCGAAGAAAGCACAAATTGATGAATATTGGAATTATCGCACTTTATGTATAACATCCCCTGCTTCAAGATGACTGACTAGAGTAATATACAGAAGAACAGAAAGGACAATGGAAGAGATGGTAGATGAAGATCAATTTCGGTTTAGGAATAACCGATTTACACGAGAAGCAATTTTGGCTTTCAGATTAATGCTTGAATGGCGGATCAAGGAATACAAGGATACATTCATGGAATTTGTTGATTTAGAAAATGCTAGGCAAGTGGTTCAAAATTCTGAAGAAGTCAGATCCAAAATATCGAGATAGAACAATACTGTATATAAACATGGCTCTGTTTAAAGTACAGCCTCATGATAGACAAGCAGCAATTAGAAAGGGTTTAAAACGAAGTTGTAGTCTGTACCTCTTAATATTCCATTTGTATGTAGAGGAAAGAATAATGGAATTAAAACAAAAATTTGAAAGTATGCTAGCATTTGCTGATGGCATTGTCCTGTTACCAGAACAGACTGACCATCTTGAGTTATTACTGAATAGAATAAATAAAATGCTGATGGATGGTTTTGGACCAAATATTACAAAACCAAGACAAACTTAATTAAACCAAGGACAAACTATGGCAATAATAAAAGATCAAATAGAAAATTAGGATCGTAGGTGATAGGTGAAGTAATTGAGTGCTGTTACTTCGGAAGTAACATTACAACTGATGACCTCATCAAGGGTTCTCTGCTATTCGGCAGGTCTACGCACAGTGACAGCCCTCCACGCCTCCCTCTGTTCCGCCATTCTCTTAGTCTCTATGTATCTCCCGTTTATCATTATATCATCCATCATTTTCATCCTTCGCCGACCTCTTCTCTCCGTTTACCGTCCCCTCCAGAGCAGTCCTAAGCAAACATTCGTTCCTCAGCACTTGCCCAATCCAGTTCTTTTTTCTGTTTCTTATTGTTTTTATGAGTCACCTTTCCTCTCCTACTCGTTCCAGCACTTCCTCATTCCTTACTTTGTCTTTCCAACTTATTTTCTCCATCCTCCCCCATATCCACATTTCTAAAGCTTCCAACCTCTTTAGATTTTCTTTGCGTAGCGTCCATGTTTCTGCTCCATACAGTCCTACGCTCCATACAAAACATTTAGCTAATTTTTTCCTCAAGGCTTTTTCCAGCCTCCGCAGAGTAAATTTTTCTTTCTATTGAAAGCTTCCTTTGCCATTGCTATTCTGGGTTTTACCTCCTTGTAGCTCTTATCGCCACTCACAATACTCCCGAGATATTTGAAGGACTCCACTTGTTCAATTATTTTTCCGTGCATTTCTTACTTACTTTTTCCCATCATCATACATTTAGTTTTAGTCCTATTGATTATCATTCCGAATTCCTTACACCCTTTGTCTAAAGTCTCTAACATTCTTCTGAGTATCTTGACACTTTCCGCCAGCAAAACCATGTCATCAGCAAACCTTATGCAGCTAATCCTACGTCCACCCATGCACACACCTCCTTTACCTCTTAAACTTCTTTTCATAATTTCCTCCAAATATACGTTAAATAATATGGTTGACACCTCTTCCAATCTTTCCCTCTTCTGTAAGATCATTCCCCACTTTCACTCCTTGCTCGATGTATAATTTACTCATTAGCCTTCTTTTCTTCCAATCAGTACCTTTATTTTTAGAATCGTCATTAACTTCACGCATTGTACTCTGTCAAAAGCCTTTTCCAGGTCTATGAAAACCATGTAACAATCTCTTTCCCTTTCAATGTATCTTTCTCCTATTGTTCTCAGCAAACCAATAGCGTCTCTTGCACTTCTTCCTTTTTGAAATCCAAACTGTTCTTCAGCAATTGACATGGACAGTTGCTAGATATTCGTATATTTAGCACTCTTAGTAATATCTTAGCAGCGTGGCATAAGAGGCTAATGGTTCTGAACTCTTCACATTTTACTGCATTCTTTTTCTTTTCAATTGGTATCAACACTGTTGTTAAAAAGTCTTTTGTCCATTCTCCTCTTTCATATATCTCATTGCACAAATATAGTATTTCTCTTCTTCCCTCATCTTTCAAACTTTTCAGAATTTCTACAGGTAACTCATCGATCCCACAGGCTTTCTTGTTCTTCATCTCCGCCAAAGCCTTCTCCACCTACCCCTCCAGGATATGGCTTCCCCTCTCCTCCTTGCTGACTTTCTCTTCTTCTTCTAATGCCAAATCCTTCGGACGGTGTTGAAGATCATACAATTCTTGTACATATTCTTTCCATCTTTGCTCATGTCCTGAACAGGATTAATATTAAAAGTAGAACAGCACCTACGACAAGGGGATTGTTCAAAAAGAGAAATCCTGTAGTTTCAAATATTGATCTAGGACAAAGAAAGCACTTTATAAAACTCTTTGTTTCAAGAAAACCAGTTTATAATAGCGAAGCCTGGATCTTAGTAATACCAAAATGGAGGAAAACCGAGACATTTAAAATGTGGCGCTTATAAAAGATATTGAAAACGGCCTGCACAAGTTTCTAAGAGAGAGAAGATACAGGATGATGGAGCACATTTTGAGAAGCGGGACTGGTTAATTTTTTAGTGGAGGGAACACACGAAGGTAAGAACTGTGGCGGAAGACAGAGATATGATGCAATTAACTGAGGAAGTGTGTTTAAAGGTTATGCTGAGATAAAGATATTAATGCAAGATAGGGATACAAGGAGGATTCCATTAAAAATGGCGATAGATCAATGACGGGAAAAAATAATAAGTCTTGTGAATTTGCTTAAATTATTATTTTAATTTAATATATTTTTTCAAAATAAAAATAGTATTCCTATTATTTGTACAGTTGTCATGTACATGTTTATCTATAAAATTTAAGGATTAAGAATTCAAGAGACATTATACTGAGAACATATACCATACGGTGGTGTGCCGCTGTATAAAAACGTCACGATCGATATTCACTTGTGGACGGAGGAAGGGGAGGATTGACGTAGTAACTGCAGATTTAAGAAGTAAGACGCATTCCACGTCAAGTGCTCGACCGTTGCTGCATGTCTGACCACTAAACGTTTCTCGCACCACTCCTCATATACCACGTCACGCTGAAGGTCGGATCAGTCCGCGCGTTCTCGTTTAACATTCACAAGTGTTTGTTTCATAGAACAGTTCGACACATTCCGTAGCCATTAAGGTTTTAGTAGTGAGTGAAGGATAGCTTTTTTCATTTTTTGAAACTGGAAACCAGTAACCTCTGCACGGTTGGATTCTCCTTTTTAGTTCTTGACTTTTAAAAGCTTTCAAAGAAAAACAATAAAAATAATACTTTTCGCCCGATCATTTCGGAAAGAGATGATTAGAAAATTCTTTGTTAATTTAAAGGTTACGAAGCACGTTAATGTTTATTGAGAAAACTACAGCCACTTTCAGCTGATTGAGTTAATACTGGGGTATACACATAAAAAGAAAGGCGTGAAACTTTAATTATAAAAGATGGAGTAAGTTTTAAGGACACCAAAAAAACAAATTTATTTGCCAGAAAAGAGTTGAAAACATTATTTTTGAGAGAGAAAAAACGCAGAAATGTCACGTGAATTCACGTGAGCGAATCATAGCACGTGAAGTCACATCCCAGCACACGCGTGTTTTAAGCACATTCGCTAGTCTGTTCTTAGTATACATAAGCTTTTTACTTAATTCTGACTGCCAATCCATGAAACTAATAATATTTTTAATGAGATATCCAATTTGTCATACATTGAAGCCGGTAATGTTTTTCGGATTAAAAATAATGATTTTTGGACAGCAGAATTCCGGAGTGTCAAAATTTAACTCAAATTATATATACTAAAAAACTGATTAAGTAAAACCTTGCGTCAAAGCAGTTTTCAAGAAAATATATTGAAGACTTAGTATAAAAATATACTGCGTCACGTCGTGCAACTTTTAGACATTTTTTTCCATATGTCTTGAAAACTGCAGAACTTATTTTATCAACAGAATAGGCCAGAGATATGACGTCACAAGAAACGATATGACAGGTGCAGGCGTTTTGACGCCTAATTCAAATCAGCGTACAAAAATTCAAAATTCTGTATTTTTACCCTTGTTTTTTCAAGAAATGATATTTTTTTGCTAGACGCATAGCTGCAATACTGATTACTTTTCCAAAATTAGTCAAGTAGCTCAGTTAACAGTTAAGTTATTCTGCAGAAAATTATTCACATCATTTTTCATAAACTAACAAAAGTCGTGGTATGAAAATACTTTTGATGAAAGTTTTCGAAACTTTCCCAAGAACCTCAATTTTTTGTTTTGTTTTTTAATCATGCTTACCAAATGAAATACCATTTTTCAAAATATATTGAAAAATAAATTCTTATGGATTTCTTTTTAAGCTGTAGTAGTAAAACAAATTCGCTGCACAATTTATGTACGGCAGCGGAACACTTCTCCTTGCTTCATTACATCCATCTACAAAATACCAAACGAAACAGATGAGACCTTGCAGTATAAGCAATCCCACAAAAACAATTCTTGTAAAAATAGGCCAAGTCTCGTGTTCGTGCAGTGACAAAAAGTTATGAGATCTTCCTCTGAGCCAAGTCTACACTTTTCAGTGTATATTCACTTCACTTTATGAAACAGAATGGTTTCTCTCTGTATCATAGATCGTTTATTTAGGATAAAAAATCTGATGACTTGGCCACTATGCATGTCATAATTTGAACATAAATTGAGGGCATAATATATATACTTCTCAAATTCGAAAAAGAGCGATGGAAATCTTGGCCTTTACGTATATATAAGTTTGTGTACGTTAACTAAAACATGGCATGCATAATGGCCAAGTCATCAGATCTCATTTCTTTTTGTAAGTTTATCGCTTATCCTGAATCGCGGCTCAAATGTAATGATTCCACTTGAAAATCGGTTAATAGGAACATTTCAGATTCTAAGACATTAATATACGTTTACCAACAATGCCCCAATCTCTGAAAACAATTGTTGTGATCAGTAGCCGAGCAATGCCGATTGCCGCTGGATTAACTACCACCATAAATAAATTACTAGTAACTTCCAAACTAAGC
>CM061918.1:2255873-2291445 GCA_031002005.1 Vandiemenella viatica | reverse complement strand
ACTTATTGATTCAATGCCGACAAAGTGCGCGCACTTCTTACTGACAACTGTATCTAAAGGTAATAAACTTTGCTGATGCATTTCAAGCTGTTATAATTTCTTCTTGGTATGACCCAAAACGTATGTTCAAACTTTATTAAAAATTCAGCTTTTCTTTCTGGGAGTTGCACTTTTAATTTCCGCGCCAGTATGATTACTTACCAAATACTTTATGCCAAACTTTTGCTATGTTTGACAAAATAAATCTTTATAAAACAAACTTGCTGTTACTAAATCTATCTTTCTATCTGTACTTTTCATGCATAGAAACATGAGGTCCGATGAAATTAAGTGTAATTCCATTATTATTGAGATCCCTGAAGCAGATGATGCGAAGCTAAATATTGGATAACTGGCTCAATTTTTGTAAGGAAATGTTTTTAAATAATGCTATATATTTCTGAAAAATCAACACTGGGGTGGTCAAGCGGTTTACATATGTAATCTACTCAATTGATGTATAATGGGACTTTTCAGAGCGTGACTACTGCAGGGATAAATTAAAAAAGGATCTCTAGAGAATAATTTAATAAATTTTAAGTGCTAGATTCAGATTTCGTTCAACTAAATACATGTCATGAAGCTTCAAACTTAATCAGATTAAGTGCTAGGATTAAAAAAAAATCTTCTATATATATAAAAATAGACGTATATTTTCCTATAATTCACTTTTCAGCCACCACTACCTCGCACAGATCACTGGTCTTTGTGTGTGGAAGTAGCATGGAGTTTCTTGTCGTGCACAACGATGACCGAATGTCGATAGCTGTGGGCATTTGGGAGATATGTTGGTTAAAAATGGTCGATGCAGGGCATTTCGTATTTCGACCAAAGACATGTGTCTCCGTATATGTCACTCTGCTGCCACAACTACATAGCATAGACCACTGGTGTTCGTGTGTGGTAGTGGTATCGTGTACTATGGTGTTAGATGGCGGTAGGTATGGTTGTTTGGGAGATATGGTGTTTGAAAGTGGTCGACCTGCGGCACTTTCATATTTTTTACCAAAAACGTATGTGTCATGGTGTATCACTTTTCAGCCAAAAATATCTAGCGCAAATCACTGGTGTTTGTGTGTGATAGTATCACAGAGTCACACGTCGATCACAACCTTGGCCGAATTTCGGTAACTGTGGAAGATATGGTGATTGAAATTGGTCGATCAAGGATATTTTCGTATTTCGACCAAAGACATGTGTGTCAGTATATTTTACTTTGCTGCCTGAACTACATAACTCAGATGACTGGCGTTTAGTAATAGTATCGAGTCTCCCATCGTGCACTATGGTTGTTAGACCTCGGTAGCTGTAATCAAAATTCTTAAAAAAAAAAACCCTTAGTCCTTAACCAAACGCATGCTTCCGATAGTAATTGACCTACGATAGAGACCTGGCGACAATTGCGTCACACAGTGTAGAAGTTTCAGGATGGGCCCAAAGTTGCCAGAATTTCGAAAAAAAAGGTATTGTTAAAAAAGAAAAATAATGCTAGTATAATAAAGGAAATTGTGTGTTCCCGTTCCTCTATTTTGCAAAAACATTTAATCCCTTGGGATGTTGTATTGTATTGGTGTATCGCTATCGCTTTTGTATACCAACATGGACGTCTGACAGTTTTATTATTTATTTATCATTCTTGTTTCTCAATGGATCTCTGCTGGGGAAGGACCTCTGGGATGTGAAACATGTCATGGTTAATATACAACATGAGTCATAATCATAGTAAAAACAATTATGTGTTACAAAGACAAATAAAGAGAATAAGAATAAACATTAATTTTTACAACATAAATTTTGCAAAAATCATATTGAATACAATTAATTATTTTGTTCAAATTCTTGAATTGAGTAGAAGGAGTTGCCATAAGATAATCTCTCAGTTTTTCTTTAAATATATCTTTATTTTATGCAAACTGTTTTATACTTTTGGGAAGTTTATTAAACAGATGTATACCAGAATAATTAACTCCTCTTTGTACTAATGACAGATATGTTTGTGGTTTGTGCGAGTTATTTCTGTTTCTTGTATTGAAATTGTGTACCTGTGAATTCGAAGTAAACAGGTTACAATGATCTATGACAAAGCACATGAGAGAATATATATACTGAGAAGGCATTGTAAGAATATTGAGTTTTTTTAAAAAGTTGTCTGCAAGAAGTTCTTGGTTTTACCCTACACAACATCCTAATAGCTCTTTTCTGTGCTATCAAAACTTTTTTTACATTGTGAAGAGTTTCGCCAAAAAATGATGCCATATGACATCACTGAATGAAAATATGAGGAGTACACCTGTTTCGTTAATTCTAGATCTGATGTTAGAGAAAGTGTTCGTATTGCACTTAACTTCTTCAGTAGTGAAGTGATATGTTCGTGCTAACAGAGTTTCTCATCGATTTTAATACCAAGGAATTTTTACTCTTTGTTTCTAATATTGTGTTATTTTTTATAGCTTACTTGTAAATCTGATTGTGCATAATTTTTTGTTTTAAACCTAATATAACATGTTTTTTTTTAAATTAATTTTAATGAATTTGCCTTAAACCAATTTGCCACTTCACTCAGAACTTCATTTACATTAAATTCTAGATTGCTGTTTGGTATTTTTCTCACAGTCAGGGTTGTCTGTTACAAAAAAAAGCAATAGAGACTGTATTTATCGTTCCGTGTGCGATATTGGTGCCAAAACTAGCTCGTAGACAAATAATTGTTTTTTGTTTGTTTTCCCTCACATGTAATACAGTGTAATTTTGTTGGACGCGTATTTAAAAGCGCAGTTAAGCTTTTGTCTAGTTGCATATTAGCTCGCAAAATCGTTACATAAAAGTCACGAAAGTTTGTGGTATCTGTGGTCTTCTAGTTGACTGTTATTATAAACTCGATGCATGTCCCTTGTATTTCGCTTCTCTTTGTGCGGTGTGTAAGTTTCAAGTCCGTTTGTCAGTATTCGGGAACAGCGTGTGTTTCAAGGTACTGGCTCGTTTCTTTCGATATCCACCTTTAGAGACCAAAGCCTAATTCACTATGACTATACCGTAATTTGCTTCTCTTCGTTACCTTTGTAGTCTTTATTTTTAAATGTGTATTCTGTGAATTTCGTAGGTCTGTTTATTTAGCTGACACTGTTCTTTCTAGTGTGTCTCTGACTAAATCAAGACATAAGTGGACAGCAAAACTTATCATCATCATTATAATTCTATCGAGAGCAACTAAAACGATTAAAAATCGTTAAAATTCATAGAATTTTCATGCAGGCACTTTTTATTCCTATGTAGACCTGGTGCATGAACATACATTTCTGATTACATATAAACTATCGGACATTAGTTTAATTTTGTACTATGTCTTTTGAGTATCACCTGTCGACGTGATTTAGTAACATCCCCCCCCCCCACACATATATATATATATATATATATTAATCTAATAACATTCAATTTGTCACCATTCCTTCAATTAAATTTTTTTATTTTTGTAATGTCAGCTTGCATCAATTTGGACTCTCTTACTTTCTTTGGTTATGGTCTGGACTATAGGTTCGCACCATATTTTGGCCTACCGCCTCCTTCCAAGAAAAAAAAAATACTCATCACCCTCCTTTGAGAAGAAACATTCCGACTCGAAATATCGTACTAAATAATGTAGCCCATAGTGCTCCAACTTCTTTGGCCGGCAACGCACTTTTTGAAACAGAGATTCGATGACACAACTCTTACGTGAAGCGTACAATATCATTTATAGAGAAACAAGGACACAGTTCTAAAAATACTCTATTAAAAACTATTTACGGTGTATTGGTGTATTTTTCAGTCTGATTAACTAACTGATAGTATGATAAACATTATTAATTGGAGGGCTGAGCCTGATGTAACAAGATTAACTTTTCTATATTTGGCGCCTTATTTGTCACAATCTTAAATCACCGTGTTCCACTATTGGCAATCTGTTTCTTTTCTTAGCCAATAAGTCGCTGACTGCATTCAATCCTCTTTTTGCTATATATAATCATGGGAACGCAATTAAAAACTTCTTGAAGCAAATCACAGTAGAAACTGTGAATATGCGATGGAAGGGATGACGCAAATTATTTACTGATGGCACAAAGGTGAATCAATCGGCAAGTACAGCTGCCCTAGTTGGTACAGCTTTTAGACCGCCTGGAATATTTTCAGTCTTCTCTGCATAGCTGTACGCAATTATGAGAGCCATACTATACTATACATAGAAGGGACAGTGCAGGCCAACTCAGATATATGTTCTGATTCTAAAAGTGCTTTGCAGGCTATATAATAGGTGTTTCCAAAGACACGTGTAAACATTACCAAGTATATGACGTAGGCAGGGATCTACTGAAAACCATAGACACGCGAGTCGAAGTGAACTCCAGTGAATACCAGGGCACGTGGGAGTGAAAGGGAATGACGGCAACTTCACGTCCCTAATATCGAGAATCTCACAGATTTCAGGTTTATCGTCTGTTCCACGGCTATCAACGAATGGGTTAAAAAGTGGTGCGATGACAGCCAACACAAGGGATTGTGGTACCGGACAATCGTTAACCAAGTTGCTTCCAAACCATGGTACGATGAACCTGAACTTCACAGGAACGAAATTACGCTGTTCAGCAGGCTGAGGACAGGGAATACCCTGCTAAATAATAATAAAAAAATTACCAAAGATTTCTGATTATCCGTTCTGTGACTTTGTGATGAAGTGGAGGACATCTACCACTTCTTGCTCAGATGTAAGCTGCACTGCACGCCTAGAATAGCTCTGTGAGAAGACGGTCTACACATACATATAACTCACGCTTCTCCCAACAAGAAAGCGGTCAAAATAATTTGTTTACATATTATAAAAACTAAAATTGTGATTTCATTGCCAGCCTCTTATTCACAATGTAGCTGGCTATATTAGCCTTTGACTATAGCCATGATAAATTAAAAAAAAATTCTTCTTGGATGCAGCGCTCAGTGTCGGATATAATATTGGACAGTAGTGGCGGCGGTTCGCCCTCAGCACCCCTAGGACCAGAACCACCCCAAGTGGCACCGCCCCCGCACTGGTCTAGACGCCAGAGCAGTAGCAGTCGGCCTGGTCCCCACCGCTCAATAAGGGGGCATCCTCAAATTACGTGAGGTGTTTTTCCGGATTTCTGCACCCCCCACCCCTATGGTGAGACTTCGTGAGATCTGGTCCGATCCCCCCCCCCCGTGGTGAGATCTGGTCCGCGAGACCCCCGCCCCACCCTAGAAATCTCCCTCGCAACTTTTTGAAACATTTTTTTAGGTCTCACTCTTCCAAAACCGGTTACATTCCCACTTTTGAGTCATTTTTAGACCTTTTTTTTTACAGTCCAACAAAAATTTCCAAAACCTCACGTGAGATTTCTGTTGCCCCCCCTATTTCACCTCACGTAATTAATGGACGCGCCCTGAGCGGAGTTCTAGCATTCTTAGTCGGCGGAAGGGTTTTGCCCGATTCCAAAGCAGTTTTTTCTAATTCTATTAAAATTAAAAATACTAGCATTATTTAAAAGCATCTCCTTACAAAGATTGATCCCGTCATCCAGTATAACGTTTCGCAGCGTTAGACTCAGAGAATGTCATTAAATGTAATTTCATCAGATTTCATGACTATATGACCGTACAGAACAAATAAAAATATAGCTTTAACTACAGTAAGGCGTTTTATAAAGATTCATTCTGCCAGACTTAGTAAAATAGAAACATGAGGTATTTCGAAACTATTTGTTGTTGTGTGCTTCAACTTGCTTTAATTCTGAATTAAAAATTTTGTAAAGTTAGTTTCCTACTTTATAAATCAGCATTTCTGTGGAGCCGGTCGGCGGTTAGAAAATTTTAGTATCGAGAGAAGTACAAATGTGGACGGTAGTTATAAAATGGTTGTTTATCCCTGGTATAGACGTTTTTAAGAACTCGGAATTTATTCTTTTTAGCAATCTTATGATTGTTTCAAGATTTACAGTTTTTTTAATTCACCAAGGTATTCATACTTTCCGTAAAGCGTATGAGTATTTTCCTTAAACCTCTAAACTAAAGACGCTATCGATAAACTTTTTACTTAACTTTTATTTCGCAGAAATACATCAGAAAAACATACTTCGTCTCCGAAGATAGGCGCACAATAAAATAAACAAAAGACGTAGATTGGTGTTAGCAGGCTTCCCAGATGCCTTTCATGAGTAGTTTATTCAGGCTACGCAGGAAAACAATAGAAGGGGCCCACGATCTTTTCTGGCGTGCTAACTTTTACACAAACACTGCAAATCATAAAAAAAACACTTAATGAAAGAATTTAATGAAATTAGGAAATATTAACGAGCATTTGACGGAATATTCACTAAATTGAAATTTTTAAAATAATCGAATTCCTACATTAAAAATTATGCTTTACACAAGATTCCATGCAATGTACTGCGTTTAACACAATCAGAACTGTTGTTCATCTCATTTACAGCCAATTTATCCATCAAAACATCACTCAGTTATAAAATAAATCTATATATTTACAATATTGTCTCTAACAAACACAAATTTACTCAAGTGGATGGATTGTAATTAGTGGGAACTGGGTCGTAAGGGTGCCGTGATGCGTGTTCAAGTTTTCTTTCATTTCTTCGAAAAAATTAGTATTAGTGTGCATTTCGAAAGAAAACTTGAATGGTTTATCTAAATAATTCTAGTTCGTTGGGCTTGAGAAATGTTAAAATGCTTCAGCTAGAATGAAAGTTCATTGATGTTTTCAGTGTTCAATTCACATTTTTTTAATTGCAAATTATTATTCTCTGCAGAACACTACTTGCCAAAGATAAGAGCAGCTGCAGCCTCTAACCCGGTCAGCAGGACCATCTGCGACGAGACAAAAGAGCGTCGAGGTAATGCAAAAAATCAAAGATGGCGCGCTGGTAATCCCATTTGTGTCGCCCCTTTGACGGTGCATTACGCTTCGTTAGCAGCCAGAATGGAGTCTAGCGGCGGTTAATAGACCCGCTCCAGCCCCACCAGGACATTTCTCTTCTCAGGTTAAAGGTTGGTAGCGACTTTCGCGATTGACAATGCAGCGCATTTGATTTGTGGAGTGCGGCCTTTGAGCTCTGTAATCTAATATACTAGTCGCGTAGTACACGCCTCGGAGCCTTAGTAGCTAAAACGCATATTTCCCGTAGCAGCCACTGGTCACAGCTTCGAATCTGCGCTACATCATTTTGAGTGCCGTATTTATTTTGAATCTTCCTCATATATACTTACATATAATGTATACTAATATTATCAATGCGAAAGTACCTCTGTTTGCTATGTTTTCAGAGATAAAACGACCTTGGTGAAATCTGACAAGCAAACAGTATGTGCCATTAGGAAGATTATAGGTTACTTTCTTCATGATAAATAACAAATTTTGTCATAAAATTTTGAAAACTAATCGAGTTGTGACAAACAGACGAATAACCTGTGCACCTCATGGTAATGGTAGCTCAGTTACAAATGAGTTTGCTTTTAAAAGTTCTGGGTCCTGCTCCGGGTTATAACCTCCCAATAAATATTAAATAACTGTTTCAGCAGAGAGTCGCCTGATATAAACTTCACGATTACTGATGACTTCGTATTAAAAGTCTTTGGATGGTATTTTGGCGCCTCTTGACCACGCGTGTAATATGGAGGCCGAACAATCCTTTGGACTCTCCGGGCTAACAATGTGTTGGAATTTTTATGTTATATCGATTGCGCAGTCTGTTTGTTCATAAATTTCATATACAAATGCTATAAATTTTAGCACCAACTTACGGAACTGTTAGACAAATTTAAAAATTTGATGTAGCAAATGCAGTGTAAATAGTAGAATATCTATTGGTGGACAGTGTTATAGATACTACACAAGTTGCCATATATCCCACAGAGCTCTTTAACTGTTCGGAGTTACCCGGAATGGCTTCTTGTAAATTAGGATTAAAATTTGTGGTTCCCATACCACTGATGCACAACATCGACACACTGTGCAGTGGTACACGCCGACAAATAATACAATCTGGGCTCACTGTAATAAAGGCTGTGAACGGCTTAAGGTGAAGATGTGGTGATTTTTCGAATCATAATAATTCGACAGAGTTACCATTCCAGTTTAAAAGACTACAGTTCCCACTAAAATTACCCTTTGCGAACACTATTAGCAAATCCCGGGCATGGACATTAAATGTACCAGGAGTACACTCCCATGGGAAATTATATGTAGCTTGCTCTCCGTATCCAATCTCCGTAGGCTATATACCCTAGCGAGGACAACAAAATCTAAAACGTTGTTCACATAAAATGTACCCGTAAAGTGACATAATTTTAAATCACAAACAAAAATCTACTGGAGGAACTTTCGTCTGCAGTTTCCACAGTCAACTCCCCCCCCCCCCCCCCCCCCCCCGGTTTTCCTTGTTATTATTTCTAAACTGTTACAAATTGTTTCTCCTTACGAGACAGGTTCAATGATAGAGTGGTATGGTGGCGATTTCCCCATCATATTATCCCCACTCCCTGCCTTTTGGGAAACCATTTATTGAACTTGCAGGTTTCTATATCCAATTCTAGCAAGAAAATTCTATGTCCACTCCTACGAAGTCACGAGTAGCCGATATTATACTAATAAGATGGAGCTAGTTGAACTTATTTATAGCCTCACAATCAGTGCGAGAGGCATCTTCCGCAATATTGAAAGCGATTTAGGCAAAAATTGCTAGATCGATGTTTTTGTTGTTTCAGACACTATACAGGCGACAAATTAGGTGTATTGGTCGTGTAACGTCGAGATTCAAAGAAATAAATAAAAAAATCGGGTTCTTCTCTCTTTCTGTTTAATTCACTGAATGTAGTTTCCGCAAAACTTTCGGCAACATACATCCATAGTACCAGGAGTAAAATAGGGTGTTTTTCATTTTGGGGTCGTCGAAAAGCGAAGAAATTGAGTTAAAAGTATCAACAAATTATGATATATTTTTTGTGCAGCGCAACTGACGCAAAACCACTGGTCGAATTTTGATGAGCTTTGGATCAGTGTACGACTCATGATGCCAGGAATAAAATTGGTTATGTTTAACTCGAGTGTTATTTTTTCATCCTCTTCGGATCACCTGGTTAGCTTAGATGAGTGCTTGCTAAACGTATTGTGCCCACGGACCCCTCTAATAGCAAAAACCTGATCACGGACACCTAAGTCATATAACTCTAACGCTTGATAGAAAACTTACTGATTTAGTTTTGATGTATTGAATGATAAATAAGAATAAAGTATAAATTGAACATGTTAATATTTAAAGCAGTATTTTAAATTATATCTTTTGCTTAACAGCTTCTGCACAGTGGCCCATAATATAGGACATAAAATTGGTATCTATTGTTTTTAATCAGAATTTGTGGTTTCAGCTCCCTTGTACGATATTAATATGGATTAATCTCGGTTTGTGGGTCTACTTGCAAAATGGTCAACACCCAATCTGGGATAGAGAAGTGAAGAATTCCTTCCTTCAGATTGAAGATCTGTCAATAAGCAAACAAATGTCCATTTTATTTTCCAAATTCTGCTCTTCTTCTCATGTTTTGTTTAGTATATAAAAATTTATGCCACAAACGCGGATATTATATGCTTTTAGTTTTGATTAAATTTAATTGATCACTTTGTAGCTTCCGTTAAATTTGACGAATAACTCAGTACTATATGTTATGCCATTTTTTGAATTAATTAAATTGAACCGGGAATCATTGTCTTTACTTTTCAGGATTTCCAACGATGAATCAAAGAGTGTATAAAATCAATCCATACATTCACTTTTCTGTGTTAAGCAGTAAATTTGTTTATTTATCTTATGGCCATAGCACATGATCAATAATACAATTACATACAATGGTTTCACACTAATAAAATGTAACATTAAATTATAATTAAAATTAAGAATCGACATAACGCAGCCAATGTAGAGCTTCATTTGAAATATCTATGAAGTCTTTTGGTGAACCCCTGAAGGCTCGAAGTGGGCAATCAAAGTTCATGTGACAGATGGTTTGTTTTTCCTCACCACAGTCGCAATTCAGCGAATCTCTCATTCCCCATGTGTAAAGTGATAAACCAGATCTGCCATGGCCAGACCTGACTCTGTTAAGAGCTGCCCAGGTCTTGCGAGGAAGATCGAGTCCCTTTAGTACCTGTTGATTGGGAGTGCCATTCTGGTGAGGCTGAGGCTATGCACTCCAATTTCCATTCTTCTCTCCAGTTAAAATTATCAGATATAATCTGTTTTGCAGATTTTATGCTTGGGCTTCTTGATTTAAGTCTCTGTAATTGGGTGCTCTTGATACAGCCACTAATTATCCGCATTGTCTGGTTCAAGACTGTGTCGATCTTTTGGACGTGGGCGCTAGTCATCCAGACAGATGAGCAGTACTCAGCTGCAGAATACACAAGGCTCAGTGCTGAGGTGCGAAGTGTGGAGGCGGATGCTCCCCAGGAGGTGCCAGTTAACTTCTGCAGAATATTATCTCTGGTTCTTAGTTTTGCTGTAAGGTTGTTTAGATATTTATTATACGACAAGGTGCGATCCATTACGACTCCCAAATACTTGGGGAAGGGGTTGTGTCGGATGGGAGTGCCATCAAGAAGAACGTCAAGCGAGAGATTCGCCGCCCGGCTGTTAAGATGGAAGACACTAGTTTCCGTCTTGCTGGAACTGAGTACGAGACGCCATTTCTTAAAATAATTGCTCAGGGTTTTGAGGTCTGCTGTTAACCCTTTCGTGACCAAATTATTTACAGAAGTTGTGGAATTCTTATGAGCACTTTATTGCGCTAAGGAACCACACTTAAAATTATAGTTTCAATCTTGAATGTAAATAATTAGTCTATAATTACAAAAAAATTAGTGGGAACTATTGTTCCCACTGAACTCTGGACTAACTCAACTTGGGAATTTGAAAAAAAAAAATTATTTATTTTTAAGTGCAAAAAACATCAGAAATATTACATTTAAACATGTATTAATTTGTGTTGTCATTTGAGGTCACTATGGTGATGTACTATGGAATATAGAAAAGCATGGTGCTATACACAAAGGTACACCACAGCTGCTACACATTACTTTTGTTCTCTTTTCTTTGTCCTTTGTGCTACATAAACGGCATCTTCTGTTTGACATGTTTCCAGTTTCACTAGCTTCTATTGTCAAATCAAAACCATTATCATCACATTGCACAATAATGTTATCACTAACATCGTTCGAAATTTGTGAAGTATTCGTTGAATCTTCATCAGAATCTGAGTCAGCATTGAAATCTGAATCTTCTGCATCTTCTGGTAGGGAGTGCAAAATTCTCAGAATCTCTTCTGGCCTGAGCCCAGGCATTCTAAACAATGGGAAACGCACAATAAACAAAATGCCAATTTTACAGCTACACAATTTGCACATCCCAAACAGTTCAGTGGGATAAATAGTTCCCACTAACTTTCCTTGCTACACAGTTTGCACATCCCAAACAGTTCAGTGGGATAAATAGTTCCCACTAACTTTCCTTGCAATATTTCTGTGGTTTTTGGTAAAATTTGCTACATACAGTCATATACTGTTTCCTTAGTAAATATGAAGGTGGACAAATATAAAACAAGTCACTTCACACACAACAGAAAAGCGCAGAATACAAATATAGCTGTTGTGGTCAAATTATTGGGTCCCTTACACTCAGAAACCGCGCCACTGCATTTATTGACTAAGAATGTAGACATAAAATAGCTTCTGCGAGCCAGTTGATAAACTACACGTAATTACCACACTATAACAGAGATGGGAGCACAAGTTAGACGTGGGAACAATGATTACCAGTGAACTTAAGCCGAAAACAAAGAAGTGGGAAGTTCCCACTGGTCACGAAAGGGTTAAACTATTTTCAATTTAATGAAAGTTATCGGATTGTTGTACTACTGCCAGATCGTCAGCATAAGAAGCATTAAAAAGTACTAAGTGCAGTTTATGTGGCAATATTCAAACTGAGGTTTCTTTCTTATTTTAGATTTCTCATATATACGCTCTGCATTTTTTATATTTTTGCTTCTCGTGCAGTGATGCTGGGTCAGCACTTTATCTCGGGCAGATGTGACGAAGCCCCCACCCGATTGCCGCGATGGTTGTAACGCCATCAATCTCTCCCACCCCTAACGACCTCGACTTTGACGGGACGTATCCTCCCCTCCCCACCCTGACGCCCTGTGTCAGTGCGTTACTGTGGTTCGTTTCGGAAGCCCCTGTATAGTGGACAGTGATTGGCCGCTGCGGCAGCATCACCGGGCGACGCACTGTGGTAACACTGCAACCAGGCGGCCGCGCGGTTGGCACGCCTGCTTGAAGCAGCCATGTTGCGTTTGTTAAATGTGGCGACAGCTGAGCGGCAGCCCGCGTCATTAGCGGAATGTTCCGCGACCGACCGCATGCGGCGCTGACCGCAGCAATATGGCCGACACGGCTGCCGAAAGTCGCTCGAAATACGTCCCACCGCGAACATAGTGCTCTGCAATCATGATGCACGTTGTAACAGCCCTCATACCTGAACTTTATGTAGAATTGTATTTAATGAAGTATCTGTAGTGAGCTAAAGTTTGCTTGAATATGATCTGGTATGTTTGTTTTGCAATTTCTTGTAAATCAGTGTATATAGACTTTATTTTATGAAAAGGAATTATTTAAAGGCCATTTAATATGTTTAAGAACCGAATTGTGCAAGAGAATTTCTTAAAAGTGTGTAATTCCAAGTATTAATGCAAGTTACGATGTCTACAGGACAATTTTCTACAGTTTAAAATGATTTCTGCAAATAATTTTGTGTTTAAATATCTTTAATTTCCATTTCTGACCATTCTGTAATGATTTTAAGTGATTATGTATTAATTCTGATTGTTTTTCATATGTTTGAGTAATTGTTAATGTTAGAGAAATATATGGCGGACGCTTTTGAAGAATTCTAGAAATTTCGATAGAGCCTATATAAAGAAATCGGCAGAAGGACAGAGTTAGTTTACAGTTAGTTTTATACAGATTCTCTTGGAAACTGCCAAAGATTGCGTCAGTAGTATCTCTGGATTGTATCTTTGCATCTAAACAATATCGCTGACGTCGTTTTGAAAATAAACAAAAAATGTTAAACTGAACTTTATGGTGAACTATTTAATTAATTACTATATTAATTAAACCACCGAAGAACCTGACATCGTCTGAAAGCGCATCGCTCAAGTATGCGTACTTACTGAAGAGTGTCGCGGTTCCAGAATATCAGTGTACCTAGTACATAGGGATATAAATAACAGTAACTGTTTATTATGTAACAAAACCCAGGAAGTATTTATTTCCGCATATTACAAATATGCCATTGGTGCACGATAGTCCATTTTAGCCAACAGGCGACAGCTTGTCAGCACTGGTAAGGGTTCATTCTTTGCGATTCGGAGTTCAATTTATCTTAAGAAAAACCGGGCAACAACTGGGGTAGCAATCTAATTTTGGAACAATAAAAGTATATACATTATTTTGTGTTTTGGGATACTAAAAAAAGTACGCTGTATAGAAAAAGAATAATTTCAATTGAGCACACGTTTTTCATGACTTTTAAATACATTCACTTACTACTCGTTCTGCCTAAACTGTTCCACATCTTTGCGTTCAGTATTTAAATTAAAACTTGTAATGAGCTCGTTATTTACTAACAATGAATATCGAACGAATCGACGACAATCTTTGAGGTTCGAAACAAACAAAAAAGCAAGCGAGGAGTGAAGTGAATGACGTTTGACACCGGGACTATATTACGTACTTTGTTCTCTGTTATAGAGTAGCGCGAGCTGATTCTAGTTTTAAAAGCAATGCTAGAAGGACTGCTCACGATTTCTTTCCTCGGGCTTTACGCCTCGTCGACATCGAAGTGATTAGGGGCAGGAGATGTACGGAGCAAGAAGCAGAAAGGAATTCATCCATGGCCAAGGAACCATCTCGGAATTCGCCTGGAGTAATTTCGAGAAACCATGGAAAAGCGAAACCAGGATGGCCTGCATAAGATTTGAACCCGTGACCTCCGGAATGCCAGGCCACAACATTACCGTTCAACCATCAGACTCAGTGTGGCTCGGACTGCGAAACTGTTAAATCTGGTTGGGCTACGAACAGTGTGAAAGGCTTGTTGCAAACTTGACCAATCAATAACCAGATTGAAAGACCGTTTACACCCACACCAGCTTACGGGTGTTTATGTAATCCGCTGCAGCTGTGGCGGTGTTGATATCGGCGAGACAGGCCGCACTGTGGCGGAGAGACTTAAAGAACATATCCGCCACTGCAAATATAACAACAGCGACAAATCTAACCGTAGTTCGCCATGCCATTAACACCGGGCATGAAATAAAATTCAAGACACGAGGCTACTGTGGAGAGAAGACCAGTGGTTGCCTCGACGTGTGAAAGAGCAGAAACTTTTAAGAATAGCAACAACTTCAAGGAAGACAGCGCCATATTGCTCTGCGATGCTTGGCCCTCGTTGTTATGCCAATATAAACATTATCTCTGGTGAAGACTGTATAATGGCAGCAGAAACTTAGATTATCGAGTAAACAACGCGGGATATTCTGAAAATCTAGTAACCACTAAAAAGACAGCCGCGGACGCCGGAGAAATCTCTGTTTTATAGCGAATATATAAGCAGATAAAACTCTCCACTTACAAGTATTTCTGATGATTACGAAGGCTTCCGCGGCCACTCTATGTAATATATGTATGTGATATTACAAGTATTTCTCTTTGCACTACTTACTGATTTCCTTGCCCGTTTAAACCTAATGAAAAGAAAGTTTTTATTTTTTTTTTTTAATATAACCACTTATTTCACTGTAAAACAGACCTTTTCGAACTTCCGGACATTCAAATAAAAATATATATAAAATAATTTAAACGGTGATGATATAGCCAATATGTTGTACGGTGGGCAGTACTACGAACAAATTGATTGAGGTAGCAAATTTCTTCGTGGAAGATTTTGTGGAGGAAGTACTGGGGAGCGCTCCCACAAAGTCTAGTGCCATTTAGCAGCACTATTGTCTAACAGAGACAGTCTTGAAGGGTTTCTCTTCCATTCGAAGGGCATCGATAAAAATATCAGCTTCACGATGAAGTTGGAAAATGAAGGCCACCTGCCTTTATAGGACATCCCTATAGTGAAGAAACCTTCGGAACATTAGGACACTCTGTGTATAGAAAACATACTCACTAGTGCCGTGCAAAGTGCCGCCTACTCTGGCTCTAACTCGCTCGGTTATTAATGACAGGTCCTCTCTACTCAGGACAAACGAAGGTCATTAGAGGCGGCAAAGGATGGAGTACAAAGGACGAGAAGGAATTAGGCATGGCCTTTTGAAGGAAGCATCCTGGCGTTCGCTTGCCGTGATTTGGGGGAAAACATGGATAAACAGAAACTGGATGGCAGGGCGGGGATTCGAACCCGCGTCCTCCCGAATGCGAGGCCAGACCGTTCCTACTGTCTTCCTCGCACGTACCAGGCAGTGAGAAAACTTGACAAGGTTGTACGGCAGGGTCACTCTCGAATCTACAATATATCAATGATAACTAGCGACATATTGTGTATGTTCTATTAACTGAGGCGCCGTAGATATGTGTTTGATAAAGATATGTAACGGAAGTATTACAAACCGCGAGATTAGAACACAGTGTAATGAAAACTATAACATTATAATAAGTTATTTATAGTTACATACATAAGGTATAACATGAATCCACATTTAGTGCAATATGATACATGTGACGTCTTGTAAGTATTTATATACAACTCTGAACGCAGTTGTATGACATAACTGATATCACTCTCATTCGTGATTGTAAATAACAAAACAATCACTCAAAGATACTCCTGCATTTCTGAAATGATGCCACCATCTCTGCTGAAAAACCGTCCGTATGCACCACTTATACTGTAGCAACGTAAAATTCTCCTAGACACAAAATGGTACTTTTTTGTACTAAATTTGCACCCAGTAAGTAAAATGTCTTATTTATCGTCGGAGAATACATGATCCATGTAGTGTTAAATTTCATTCGCCTTTTCCCTGGTTACATGCGCTCACATGTATTTAAAAAATTGAAACTTCCGTTTTATAACTGGAAGTCAACATACGTTTAATTCACGTTAATTTGAACTAGAAGCCATGGCCTGGCCTATAGATACACGAAATACATAATTGAAAGAACGAAATATGTGTAAAAATGATGGATGAGAAATTGATAACAAGGAAAATACACACATCCCATAACAGTATACATCGTTGCAAAGCGGTCATTTCCTCCGTAGAGAAAATATTTGGATGGAGGAACAATTGCAATAGAAATGTTGAAATTTGGTGAAATCTACCGATTTTTACTTTTTCGTTAACAGAGAGTAGTGTCCGGTGTTTAAGCATCAGAATTTTCTGAAAGTAAACGTATACAATTTTATCAAATCATATAACAGCGCGCATAAAATAACAACAACAAGAAGCATATCCTCTACTCTTTTTTTTTTCTTCAGTTGGTTCATTCCTCTATGACACCGGTTCTTTTCAGTTCGTGCACTGAGCGACTACCAGCGTCGTTTCGTTCCCAGCACACTGCCAGCGCGGTTGCTGCTGATTGGCTGTTACCCTGGTAGCATTTATCACTTTTTAAGACTTATGCACATGAACGGTTGAATGCTGTTCAGACCCGATTGAATTAAGCCTCAGTGTTTCACGAAACGATAAAAAAAAAGTTTCCAAATCTTATAATAAACTGTGTGCGGTTTGGAACATGTGGATTTTGTACATGCAGGTATTTGTCTTTGTGAATTTCACTTGCTGTCACTTACTCGCTGTTCTTTGTACGCCGGCAGATAAATATATTCTCACTTCTGTCGAGCGTCCCACTATAAACTTTTTTTTTTTTTGGGTAGTATAACTAATATTATCTATTGAACTAACAAATATCCTTTTAATCCTGATTAAGTGCTTCAAAGTATCCATCCATAGATCTCATTGCTATAAAAAAAATCATACATATTGTTTGTAAAAAGTGATTAGTCACTTATCTCCGTTAATAACAAACAGAAACCGGTAAATGATATATGATTAAGGCCTCCGCTTTGGAAAAATCACAAATTAAGATTTTTTTTTTTTTCTTATTCGGCCCTGTGAAAGGACAAAAGTATCATTATTTTCTAAAAGGTATTTTTTTGCGAGACGCCATTGTCGTGGGTATTAATTTGTGTAGACATTTATTAGTCTTATGAAAGACAGTTTGCCTTCCGAACCAATCGAACCGACCCAACGCCGCACCACTATCCTTGGCTCCACTATCCTTGGTCGCGTAACGCGGCAGTCTGATGAGGGAACCTAAAGTCCTCCCTGTGATCACGTGATGTACTGCTCAAGACCTCGTGATGCTCAGCCAATAATAAGCTTCCATTACGCACTTCCTTTTAGTTTGTCATATGTATTTTTTAAGCTGCCAAAAGTTCTTTTAAGTTGTTTAATAAGACGTAGTAAGTGTTTTGTTATGTACTTATTCCAGTTCACAAGTACACTTTTCTACAAACAATCTTCCTTCATTTTACAGTAAACCACCAACCTCGCTACTCACTATATCTTTCTCTAAATTTTCATACAGATATCAATAAAATGTTGCTAGTGTGACAGTTCATTTTGGCTTTAAAAATAGAAGGAAAGAAAAAGAAAGAAAGCAGTGTTGTATAATGAAGTGCTGAAGAGCCACTGACATAGTTATCAATCGCTGGTTGTGCGGCCTCCAGTCGGTACTAAGTTGTCTGGACAGCCATCTGTGTAAAGGCGCGTTGCCACGATCCCTTGTAACGAAGGCGAGACGAGACGGGACCTCATTAGCCGAAGTGTAGGGACGACCGCGGGCCGGAGTTTAGTCCTAGCTTACCTCGCCGCCACCTCCACACCACGTTGACTAGTGTCGTTTGGCACAGAGTACTTTACACCAACAGAAGTGGTGCGCACCGCTGCTACAAACCGAAGGCAACAGCGCACTGCTACACACGCCTGTGATGTTTACCGACTCAGAGTGGGTAGCTGCGTCTGTTCCCATGGCGTGTGGTTGAGTATTCGTCCCGTCCCGTCTCGCCTTCGTTACAAGGGATCGTGGGAAGGGGCGTTAAGCGTCCCCAGCCCAACGGGAGGCGGAGCCCTATCGCTGACTCTCCACACTGATAACAAACAAGTTCCAAACCTAAAATCAGAACAAGCGATTCGTTACCTGTAATCCACTGTCGTATTTAAAATTGTGTAGCATTATGTTTTACAGAGCTTACATAGAAATAAATGATGGCACAGTTACACTTTACTCTGTACACTGGGGTATAGATGTTTAGAACTCGACAAACAAAGGAGTAAGAGATAATTCAAGAATGTGATTATATTCGAACTTGACTTTATCATCCCAAAGTGGTGTAATATTAGGTTTTTTTTTTTTTTTTTTTTTTTTTTTTTTTTTTTTTTTTTTTTTTTTTTTTTTTTAGCAGCCTTTCTTTTTACTTTAAAATCAATAAACATGGTATCATTCCAAACATTAAGTTCTCCGCTTAATTGAGAGAGGAATTTTTTCTGAATTCAACCCATAAATAGGAAAATTATGGGTAATGGAGGTCGTAGGCATGATGCTAGGCTTCATGGAGTCGATAAGGATTGATCGCGTTACTGCTAGAGAGCTGCAGCACGCATCACAGAGACATTGATAAATCGTGTGTGTTTCCTAGAGCGGGGAGCTTTTCTGACATTTTTGCGTTTTTTAGGGAATGATTTCATTATATCTGATTGTTTCGTAAGCAGTTGTTCTTTTTTCTACAGAGAAATAAACAATTAGTCCAAGCTACCCGATAGTTCTTTCAATATACTCCCAACCCCGAATCACGCTATTTATCGTACATTTTTTACGAAATTTTCTCACGGACCGTCTAGTGTATAATAATTACTAAACTTAACTTACTCCACAACCCGAAGGTTGGTTGGATCCTCCTTAAGGAGGCATACTAAGCCATTTTGACAGGGGTAGGACGGCGAGTTCCTTTCCTCAGGGATCTACAGTTTAACGTGGAATCCGAACCATAGAATTTCCTGGCATAGCTCATATGATCAAGCTCATATGATCAAGCTCAACTCTCAAAAGTTCTGCGCCTGCCGGTATTCGAGCCTAGGGCAGGCGCCTTAACCACTGAGCTACCACACCGCTCTATAATAATTATTAACAACAATATATTATTATATCTAATTTTCGCGGAGAATGCTGTGAGACCTGCGGTTTTTTACCTTTTTTCAGTTTTCGATTTCTGGGGAGAAGAAAATTTACAATTTGACCAATCGAGACGACTTGTAAGCCGTGTATACTCTTTTATTTGACGACAGAAGACATGGTGCCTCAGATTCTTTTGATGAGGAGGATAGTGAGATTGGTGAGTGCGAACAAAGGGAAGGAGATTCTGAAATTGAGTTAAGGGGAGAATCTAATGAGGAACAAGATGCTAATAACGATTAAAATTTTACAGTGCTCATGAGATAAAAGAGTGAAGATGACTAATCAATGAAAGTAGAATAGAAACCCAATGAACACTAGAAAACGGCGAGGGAAACGCAACATTTTGATTCATCTTCCCCGTAATGTCCTGGTGACGGGGTTTCTACTTGCTGCGCATTCCGCCTCTGTCGTAACCGCCTTAACCTAACCCGGAAATCCTACCGGGTACAGGGGACTTAAAGTTTAACGTGGAATCCGAACCACGGAAACGCTCTAGCGTACTTCACATTACACAGCAAGCTATGCCAGAGGTGGAGGTCGGGTTAAGGGCCTATCAATTTCTTTTTTTATCTGCTTAACGTCTCTCTAACAGCGAGGTCTTTAGAGACGGGAAAGGATGGGGGGCAGGGAATGGGAAGGAATTTGGCCATGGCCTTTTGAAGCAAGCAAGCATCCCGACACTTGCCTGGAGTGATTTGGGGAAACCATGGAAAACCCAAATCTGGATGCCCGGACGGGGATTCGAACCGCCGCGCCGTCCTCCCGAATGCGAGGCCAGAAGGCTAGCCGTTACACCACCACGCTCGGTGAGAGCCCATGAAAATCCCGGCCGAGATGCCTTAACCACTGAGCCACCAGACCGCTCAATCTTCCCGCTACCACCGGAACTGCGAAAAATATTTCTGGTATGTTAGATCCGTGGATCTGTCTTATTGATAATCATATTTCAGCCAATATACCTCGACAACCAAGAGAGATATCAAAAGATTTTATTCCTTACTTTCGATTTGTTTCGTCGAGTTCTTGCATCCTCACACTGCGGTGCCAAGGTAATGATCGGACTACCAATTTTTACATATACCAAAGTACACGCGTGCGAAGCAGCGGGCAAATGCTAATTATCAATAAAATTGTGGTAGTATACTAACACATACATATCTCCAACCCAGGCAAATTTTTCGAGAGCAAGACATGCAAAATTTACTGATCCTGTCGAAATTAAAACATTTATTGGGCTTTATTTGAGAGAATTTTTGGTGTCATCAGTCTTTCGACTGGTTTGATGCAATCCGCCATCCTTTCCTATCTTGTGCTAACCTCTTCATTTCTACATACCCCTTACAACCCACGTCATCAATTATCTGCTTCATATATTATAATCTCTGTCTTCCTCTACAGTTCTTACCTTCGACTGTTCCCTCCTCCAGCAAATTAACTAATCCAGCATGTCTCAAAATATGACCTACCATCCTGTCTTTTCTTTCTGTAAGTTTCTTCCACAAACTTCTTTCCTCACCCATCATTTCCAAAACTCGCTCATTTCTTACTTTGTCTGTCCACTTAATTTTCAGCATTCTTCTGTAGCACCACATTTCAAATGCTTCAATTTTCTTTCTTTCTGGTATTCCTAAAGTCCATGTTTCGTTACCATAAAGTGCTGTTCTCCACATATAAGGATATGGGAGGATATAAAAATCCTTAAAGTACAAAAAAAAAGTGAACTTCTAAAGGCTGTATCATTTTGATACTTGCGCCCTGAAGTATGTCTTTTGGAAGCGCGCCTGTCGCAAGGTTAGCGACCAAGGAAGTGAAAGAATGGCGTATTCTTGCTGATAAGAGTCGGAGAGTGCAATAAATTAACAAGGAAAACGCTGAAGAATTTACCAAAGTCACTAAAAAATCTTTAAGATTAAAAATCGTAGTTTGTGGTTACTGAACCTTACTTAAAGGGTTTAATATTTGGAAAAAAATGTAATTGCACGTTTGCTGGATCGCAGCTGAGTTGTTCGCCTCGTTCATTCTGCCTGCTCCGCACGCCCCGTTTACGCCGTTCACTCGCTGCGCCGGTTTGTTCCGCTTCGTTTCCGTAGTCACTTGTTTTCCGATTCCGTAACCCGCGCTGCTGGACATCATTCGAGCGGCGCATTGTCTGCTTCCGGTTCAGGGGGCCACACACGTGGCGACACGGCGCCCCTCTGCAGCTGCGAACACCAGCTGACTCAGACTCAAAGGCATCGCAATTATTATTGTTAGAATCTAATCACGCCAGTGCGCTCAAACTGCCCCCTAAACTCCCTCCGACAGTAAACACTTTGCATACTGCTGAAGCTGTGCCGTTGCGGACGCTTTGTAAAGGTTTTACTTGTTTTTTTTTTTTAATTTTTTTATCTGCTTTACGTGTCTCTAACAACGAATCTTTAGAAACGGGAAAGGTGGGGTGCAAGGAATGGAAGGAATTCGGTCACGGCCTTTTGAAGGAAGCATCTCGGCATTTGCCTGGAGTGATTTGGGAAACCATGGAAAACCCAAATCTGGATGTCCGAACGGGGATTCGAACTGCCGTCCTCCCGAATGCGAGGCCAGAACGCTAACCGTTACACCACCACGCTCGGTGGTTTTACTTGTTAAGTGAGCGATGGAAGAACGCTGTTACTATGAAACCCGTGACAGTGGGAAGTATAAAATGAAGTTTTCACTGCTTCTCCTCGCGATAGTATTGACGAAAGATCTTAGTTCTCACAATAGTGGAAAATATATCTTATCATTGCGGGCAAAACCATAACTTTGCTGGTGGCTGATTGCTAGTGAATTGCTGGTGAATTTTTCGACATAAGAAGCCAAGACTGTTACTTGTATCTCTATTTTGTAAGTTGCATTGATGTTTTGAAACCCTTACAATCGCTATGCAAAAAGAAATCTGTATAGCCGAACGGGGATTCGAGCCAGCGACCTCCCGAATGAAATTTCCCAGCATTACCGTTTGACGGCGAGACTCCATAATAGGAGACCATGCCAGGTTAGTGCATCTAGGAAAAGAGGTTACAGCCACCTAGAGCAGTATCCATGTTTTGGCTCTGTGCTGAATGCAGCCCGTGATTGTCGTTCCGCAGAGGTGGGTTGCGCGGTCAATTGATATCAGGCAGCTTAACTGCTCTCATATGTCAATGCCTACCTTTAATGAATCTAACAGGCGTTTGTATATGTGGAGCAAAAGTGTATAAAATTTCTGTATCATTATTTTCAATTTTTTATCTTAACATGTATGAACAACACCCGTACCTGATGTGAACGGTACCGTCATAAGTGGTGACGCACAAACATAGCCTCGTTGCTTTACAGTGTACTAGCAGTGTAAGGAAATACGGAAGAGAAAATGGAACGAACAGTGAGGAAGCGTGAATAACTAGCTGTGAACGCGATTAAGGTGTGGGCGATCGGCAAGAGTGAGCTAGCTTAGAATAACATTAAAACTTTCTAGCGCTGGTGATCGTGATTCAAAGAAGGTATATTTTCTTTAGTGCTACACAGGCAATGTTCCTATGTACCCGCAAGTAACCCTTAATCAGCTGACACCACACACCTTGAATGGGAGAAAACATGCATGGGGAATTCATTTGTTAGCGTGTAATTTTAACTATAAATATAAGGTCCAGACAGCGGAAACCCCACAAATGGAGACTGGTATCAGAAATGGGATCGCCAAGAACCAGTAAATACACACCTGGAAATTGAAATAAGAACACATTGACGCCGGTGTGTAAGACCCACCATACTTGCTCCGGACACTAAGAGAGGGCTGTACAAGCAATGATCAAACGCACGGCACAGCGGACACACCAGGAACAGCAGTGTTGGCCGTCGAAGGGCGCTAGCTGCGCAGCGGTTGGACACCACCGCAGTCAGTGTCAGCCAGTTTGCCGTGGCATACGGAGCTCCATCTCAGTCTTTAACAATGGTAACATGCCGCGACAGCGTTTACGTGAACCGTATGTTCAGTTGACGGACTTTGAGCGAGGGCGTATAGTGGGCATGCGGGAGGCCGGGTGAACGTACCGCCGAATTGCTCAACATGTGGGGCGCGAGGTCTCCACAGTACATCGATGTTGTCGCCAGTGGTCGGCGGAAGGTGCACGTGCCCGTCGACCTGGGTCCGGACAGCAGCGACGCACGGACGCACGCCAAGACCGTCGCATCCTACGCAGTGCCTAGGGGACCGCACCGCCACTTCCCGGCAAATTAGGGACACTGTTGCTCCTGCGGTATCAGAGAGGACCATTCGCAGCCGTCTCCATGAAGCTGGGCTACGGTCCCGCGCACCGTTAGGTCGTCTTCCGCTCACGCCCCAACATCGTGCAGCCCGCCTCCAGTGGTGTTGCGACAGGCGTGTATGGAGGGACGAATGGAGACGTGTCGTCTTCAGTGATGAGAGTCGCTTCTGCCTTGGTGCCAATGATGGTCGTATGCGTGTTTAGCGCCGTGCAGGTGAGCGCCACAATCAGGACTGCATACGACCGAGGCACACAGGGCCAACACCCGGCATCATGGTGTGGGGAGCGATCTCCTACACTGGCCGTACACCTCTGGTGATCGTCGAGGGGACACTCAACAGTGCACGGTACATTCAAACCGTCATCGAACCCATCGTTCTACCATTCCTAGACCGGCAAGGGAACATGGTGTTCCAACAGGACAATGCACGTCCACATGTATCCCGTGCCACCCAACGTGCTCTAGAAGGTGTAAGTCAACTACCCTGGCCAGCGAGATCTCCGGATCTGTCCCCCATTGAGCATGTTTGGGACTGCATGAAACGTCGTCTCACGCGGTCTGCACGTCCAGCACGAACGCTGGTCCAGCTGAGGCGCCAGGTGGAAATGGCTTGGCATGCCGTTCCACAGGACTACATCCAGCACCTCTAAGATCGTCTCCATGGGAGAATTGCAGCCTGCATTGCTGCGAAAGGAGGATATACACGGTACTAGTGCGAACATTGTGCATGCTCTGTTGCCTGTGTCTATGTGCCTATGGTTCTGTCTGTGTAATCATGTGTTGTATCTGACCCCAGGAATGTGTATATAAAGTTTCCCATTCCTGGGACAATGAATTCACGGTGTTCTTATTTCAATTTCCAGGAGTGTAGTTCAGTCTTCTTTCTTAATTAACCGTCGTTCTGCACCTGCCAGCATACGGTGCGGCTGGGTATGGCTTTTACATTATTTATCTACTAGGCCCAATGGAGTGATATGGTAATTTCTTTCTCTGCAGTTGCCTAACTGAATAGAATTGTTATAAAATAAAGCTCATTGTGCTGTAGCAAAAAGCTTCAGTTGTCAACTTGGTCCAGGTCGCATTTCAGCCTAACCACAATCTCCGCTAATATTGCCGCTAGAAAACCAAACCTTCAATCACACGCGAATTAATTCATTCCCGTTATCGCATGTCAGTGTCATCATGCATCGCAAAATAAACTTGATCCAAAATCTTTCTTTATTATTATCTGTGATGAAGATCGATGTCTTAACGGCTGACGCAGGTTACATCGTCAGAGTAACGGCGGCTGTCTTGCGAGGCATTGTCACAGAGTCTGTGACCACCGAAACGTCATGTTTGATCGGTGGACTAACTCGTCTAGTTACCAGAGAAAACCTCCAGTCTTATGGCGTTATTCTTATTATTCAAGGTCACAGCATCATTGATTTGATGTATGAGGACATAATTTGTTATTTACAATGTTTTGCGTATGATTCCTTTAGATGTGTTAATTATTTGAGTTTAATTTCAAAGTAAAATTCATTTGTTAGAATTAAGCTTTTCCCGGCGTATGTATGAAATAAACACTTCGCGCGTTTGTTTGCTGAATCAATGGCTAATTATACCTCTAGGCGTTGCTTTGTTATTTTGTGCTATCATGTATGAGCAACTTTGGCGCAAACTAGACGAAGTGACGCAAAATATATCCAAAATGCAAAAGGAGAGATTCATGCAAAGTTTAGCAAGAGGAAGGCCAAATCAAGCCGACTATGACGTCACAGAGTAACACCCGAGAGCTGCCACAAGCGTATGCGTGTCTAAGCGCTCAATCAGCGAATCATATATCGTGCTGAAAACGCAACCAGCTGGTCTGCGGAGAGGAGTGCTTAAACCATGTTAAAGACTTTAAATGGACCGTTTTGCAGCAACACCACTGGAGATTCTACCTACAAACAAGAACTTGCTGAAGCAACACGTATAAAAATATATAATGTATAAGTTCTTTAGTAGTGCTCACATGAACTATAGTCCGATGCATAAAATGTGGTCTGACATTGCAATAACACAAATAATAGATAATAGTTGCAGTCTCGAGCCGCTTCTGAAGTAAAACATTGTTATCTCTTAAAATATGTAAAAATGTTAATAGTTAGTTAAGAGTAAAAGTTGTAAATTATGTAGCCAATAATCTTAAAATAGGAATTTGTTCAAATATTGAAAATAACAAATACCGGCAGTAGATGTTAAACTAATCTAGTTCACCTGTGAAACGAACAGCCTACTAGTTGGATATTAAAGACTCCTTACTTCTGCAATTACATATATATCATTGAAAATTAGTTCTCACAACCAGTGTTGGAGGTGGCCAGTCTCCCGATGGGCGGCCTTCTCGGTCACTTTGGCTGCCAGAGAGACTGAGAACGTGCGCTATTCCGGGAGATTTGGAATTCGGATTACCGCACCGATACCAATGCTGGAAAATGCTTTCTTAGATGGTAGAGTAGTAGATAGTAGTAATAGTTTAGTAATAGTAGTAGTGGTAGACATACGAAGTGACATAGTGAAATATTAAAAATTCTAACCATAAAGTGGACAGGAAACTGCAGACACCATACAAAACTAGAAAACTATAATAAATCAATTATGACAAAATGCAGCAAGTTTAGAAAGTTATAATATATGTTAACAGCGGAACAATCGTATGTATCGTGCCAACAAGAAAAGACTGTACAGATATTGCCAACGCCATACATAACAAAAATTGAAATTATTCATTGTGAAATTATCTGTTGAAATATCAAATGTAAAACTGTTGTGTTAAATTAAGGACTATTTTAGTTTCTAGATACTAGGCTGTAAAGATGTGTGCTAAAAAAAAAATATCATGTATTAACATTAACGGAAAATTTACTTAGATATGTAATTGCCAATTCAAGCTAAATAAATATCGTATCGTGACAGTTTTTCCTATACTCCCAGTAACATAAAGATTCTTCCAAAATTCATATTTGTATTCCCTCATAAAATTAAATATCCTTTATTTATTTACTTATTTCGTATGGTCTAGCAACTGATGTAATACATATAAATATATAAAATTTATTCAATGAGAATAACATTATTAAAACGATAAACTATAAATTCCTTTCCCAAATGAAACTCCACCGATGGAGCGCACGCTTGGTGGAACTTTCGCTACTGACATACGAGGCGTATTTTTTAAGTAAGTACCGTTTTGTCACACCGTGGCTGCAGCGTTACGGTCGGCGTTCCGCTCATGCGCACTGGGTACCTGCATCTCTTGCCTACGCACTGACGCCATTACAGTCTAATTCTTCCTTTTTTACGTTGTTCACTGAGTGTTTAAGATGCCCCCGATAATCGTCAGTCCCACCGACTGTGAAGTACGGGCTGTTATAAGATTTCTTTGTGCTAAAGGCCTAAAACTGATCGATATTCATCGTGAGATCTGTGCAGTTTACGGACAAAACATTAAGAGCGATGGAATGGTGAGAAAGTGGGTGAGAGCATTTAAAGATGGCCGCACAAATGTGCATGTTGAACACATCTTTTCGATGGGAAACTCTAGATAATCCTCCGTATAGCCCTGATCTGGCGCCCAGTGCACTTGAAACACCTGGGCGGTCAGCGTCTTGAAGACGATAACAAAGTCAAAACAGTTGTGATGCAGTGGTTAACAAGTCAGGCGGCAGACTTTTATGAGGAGGGTTTTCTAAAACTGGTACTACGTTATGACTAGTGCCTCAATATCGAAGGGAATTATGTAGAAAAGTAGAGTAAGGTACAGGCTTTCATGTAAAAATAAAATTACTGAGATATATTTGCACGTCTTTTTTTAATTTCAAAACGGTACTTACTTAAAAAAACATGCCTCGTATTATTCCCTGTTCGTACCTACTTCTGCCCTTTCCCAATGTCAATTTTAAATTCTTTCTGTGTAGTTGGTAACGATGTTCTGTTGACTTCTTTTGCATGATGTATGAATTATTATAAAATAGCTAATGTCATATCATTCGCAAAATGATATTTAGTACAGTATTGTTTCAAACTCGCAAAAGTAGTGTAACATATTATTTAATGGATGTAGTTTAAGTTACTGTGTTTGTTTCTTCCCCTGGTAGCGCGTGAGATCCTCACCCGTGTTTGCGTGTCCGCCGCTCACGAACTCTGGCGCAGAGTTTTAAGTGGTGTTAGAAGCCGCGGTAGCGCCACAGTTTAGTCCCACTCCGGCCAGGAGGTAGTCAGTCTCAAAAACCACACCGACTCAATGGACTACTAAGTGGTTCCAAGACCGTGTTTTAGCAAACACAAAAATCAACACGAAAAAATACGCGCACAACACAGAGAAACTTCTTCTTGTGGGACGCGCCACATAAGTGAGAACACCGCGTCTCTTTTTTTTTGAGTAATTCTCCAGTTGTATTTGTTCATAACTTTATTTATAATTAATTATCTGTCAGAACTCTAAACCTTGTTTACCGACCTTGCCTCTGAGTGTAAAGCAGTTGGCCTAAGAATTGATCTATTAAAACAAAAAAGTCTAACGAATGGGCCACAGAGGGTAGTGTATAACTAGATAATGAATCTTTATAAAATGTCAGTGAGTACATTTATTTTGGCCAGCTTGTAAATATGAGAGGTGATGTAAGACCCGAAATTTTCCATCGCTTCAAGCTGGGATGGCAAACATTAGGGAGGCATTCTATTATCCTGATGTCTAAAATGCCCACAAATCTAAAGCAATGACCAGTGCATTCTTCCTGTGCTGACATACAGCTGCGAGACTTGTAACCTCCCCTTCTCACATTAACAGTAAAACTAATTACTGTGTGAGGCTAATGCATTTGGGAGGTTATATCCAGTTTTGTATGCTCAGAAGGGCGTACTGGGAGGATTAGCTCCAAAAATGTTAATTAATAAAGTAACAATTCGGTTCCAAGAATATCTTTGCTTGGAAACCCGGCCCGTAATGTTAAGCGCAACGATTTTAATAACTTTTATAGGTCTGGCAACGACTAAATGAAAAGCGATAGTACATAGGTATACTTCACTTTTAATATCACAACCTTAACACCGTATTACAAACATCACCACTTAATACATTTCGTTCCTAAAATTACACCACAGCCGCAGCAAGACTTTTTGTGCGTGCTTCTGCACGTATTTCTTCTTTTCTCTAAAGACAATAATACTTCCTCTCTCTGACTCTCCAAAGACAATACTAATCCTACTTAAACCATGGAGGAAGGAATTATATGGAGGAGAAGTGACGTTAAATCGGTGAAGCAAGCACTAAACTCTCCCGCATGGTGGCAGCACCGGCAGCGACCATATGGCGCTTCCCAACAATTAAGGTGTTCACATTGTGGTAGATGCAGTGATTATTTCATTTAGTATTGTGTATAAGTGTTTAAAAATGCCAGCTTGTGTTGCGTACGGTTGCACAAATAGGCCAGACAGGAAAGAACCTGGAATATCATTTCATAAGTAAGTTGAATTGTAATTATCGTTGTTGAAGTGAGCGGTAGACACCGCAAACTTTGCAGCACGTCTATAAATATTTAGTCATAGCTCTCAATGGGATGACTTTGTTCTCAAATTTTTCTTGTTGTAGTGTAGAAAATCAGCAAACTTGCTATTTTGCACATAATAGACTAGCATTATTTTTTAACGAGTGTTTCTGTGTAGGGTAAAACCAAGAACTTCTTGCAGACAACTCTTTAAGAAACTGAATATTCTTACAATGTATTCTCAGTATATATATTCTCTCATGAGCTTTGTCATAGAAAATTTTAACCTGTTTACACCTAATTCACAGGTACACAGTTTCAATACAAGAAACAGAAATAACTTGCATAAAACACAAACATCTCTGTCATTAGTACAAAGAGGAGTTAATTATTCTGGGATACATCTGTTTAATAAACTACCTAATCGTATAAAACAGCTTTCAGATAATAAAGATGTATTCAAACAAAAACTTAGAGATTATCTTATTGGCAACTCCTTCTACTCCATTCAAGAATTTGAAGAAAATAATTAATTGTACTCATTATGACGTTTGCAAAACTCAGTTGCAAAAATGTATGTTTATTATTATTTCTTGTATTTGTAAAATATGTATATATTTACTATGATATGACTCATATTATGTGTATATGTATCAACAATGACATGTTTCACATCCCAGAGGTATTTCCTCAGCAGGGATCCATGGAACAAGATTGATAAATAAATAAAATAAAATAAATAAAATGAGATTTAAAGGGGCGTGTTTTACTTCGCGATTCAGTGAATTTATTATTACGATTTCTTTCGTCACGTTGCTGATTATACTGACAATGGATGATGAAATTAACTGTTATGTGAGAAGCTGTGAGTTTTATTAATTTTTTAAATAGCTATTTCAGGCCATTGACTTAGGTTATTTTTAAAGCTTCATATAAGACTTGTTTCTGTTTGTAAATACGTCTATACCTATTTTTACCGATTTTGAAATCTTTCTCATCTATTTATGTCGAAACAGGTTCATGCAGAAATAAAAATGGGCTTCATAAATAAAGAAGTTATTGGCCTTTGAACAAAATCAATTTGGGGAATGTGTTTCTAATTTAGTCTCTTTTTTTTGTACAACATTCTCTCCCCCCCCCCCCCCCCCGTATCTAAATCTTAACTGAGAGATAATTTTTTTACAATTGTCCTAATAAGTAGGGCTGTGAAATTAGACAACACATCTTGATCAAGAGAATGTTCATTAAGGTGACTGAATAAACATTTTATTTCTGGTACCAGCCTACAAAATGTCTGGGTTGCTCATCCCTAGAGTGGGTCCTCTTACTTTTTTTCTGGTCTAGGACACATTTCAGACTAACCACAAGTGGTAGTAATAAAACTGAGATATCCATTCTGCATGTCAACCATGTAATCATTGTGGCTTTGACAGAATTAATTTTTGGTCCAGCCTGCATCCAAACCTAAACCCCTCAATTTGGATGTTCTATATCCCCCAAACTAAGCAAGATATCGAAAACATTTATTCCTTATTATCGAGTTTTTTCGTCGTATTACATAAGAATCCATCATTAAATTTGACTTTTGCGAAATTTTTCTTCTGCATTTCAACTCAAGACACCTCACTTTTGAGACAGTATATCTCGAGAACTAGGTGAAATATCGAAAAATTTTACTCTTTATTTTTTATTTGTCTCGTCTTTTTAAATAAAAATTCATCATAAAATTTGACTTTGAATAATTTTTTCTTCTGAATTTCAACCAAAACCATTTCACATTTGAGACAGAATATCTCGAAAACTAAGCAGGATATCAAAAAATTTTATTCTTCATTTTTTATTTGTCTCATCGAGTTACATAATAATCCATCACCAGATTGCGGCGTCACTTTTATCCTAGAGTCCCCTTGAGGTGTTTGTACATATTCCCCGTGTTTGTTGGGAAGTGGTCAAGCCCCCACCACTCCGGCCATGCCCCCCCACTCCTCCGCCGGCCTGCTTCACTCCCATGCGTGGTAAAGGTCTCTTGCGTCGTCTCCATATTATTCCTTCCTCCATGACTTAAACCTAAGAGCTTACAACTACCCAGTACAATATTAAAAGCGTCTGTGGAACTCGTTATATTTACAATTTCACAGTATTTACATTTTTAATTATTAATCATTATTTAATACGAAGATATAATTAATAATATATATATATTGATTGGAGACTAAAGGTTGCATCTGCCCCCACATTGAGACAAATGCAATGCTGTCACACCACTTCTATGCCACCAAACAGTATTCATTTGTCGAAATGTATTATACCCCTTGTACATCTGCATTCCTTTTGCTACAAGTTCAGTGTGAATCATTTTACAGTACATTCACATGTTACACCTGCTTCTGTCAATTTTAATTACACAGTCATCATAAGTTAACTTTACAAGAGTAATACTTCTCGCTCACTCATGAAAGTACTATTGTAACTTTAAATGGTCCCTTAACATTTAACACACCATACAGAGAATATTGGTACTTGGACCAAAATAAAATTTGATACTCGTTCGTTCTGCCGTAGCTATCGGCACTCGTTCGACAAAGCCAACAACGCTGTTACACACAACACTGAACGTACATCAACACTCGCACTCCTGTAGTTAGATATCTACACTCAAAGCTGGGGTAGGGTATTCACCTGGTATTTTAATATATTAGGTACTTATAAATCGCCTTGGCGATTGTACAAAGGTGTCCGCTCACTTGAGCGAAAGACAAGTAGATGGATTTTGGGCTTTATCTTTTAGGATCAGATTTTAGATTTATACAGATTGAAAAATTTCGCTGTCGCTAAAAAGGGTGTTCCCTCACCGGGAAAATTGGGTATAGCATGTCCGCATGTTCAGTGTTTCGTTCGGAGTAGAGTGACTGTTTCAGGCGCTCCCCGAACAATAACTTCGGCATTTATTTCTAACACGAGACATGGTTTTCCTGTGCCGAATTGACCTTGCATCTCCCCATGAAACTACCTGTATTGCACCCGTTTCTTTCCCATGCGTACCTTCAAATGTGTGGCATGGCTTGTAAGCTCTGGCGAACTCCATTTCATGCCCGACTTCACTCCCACCAATGTGAGCCAATTGTTGTCTATTCTGAAATCCCCATTGCACCCTAAAATTACATAAGGTTCCATTTCCATTTGAAAAATATGTTTGACTGCTTTTGTTTTGTTGCTTTTAACAGTAGTAATTGCCTTCCCCTTAAGGGCCACCTAACTATCATCTTTTCCTCGTCTATTGCTGACATAATTTTACATAAGGTTGTTTCTTCCCGCACTACCTCAGCTTGTTCTTTCCCCTCGGCTATACCAAGCTCTACAGAGACTATATTTTTATTTACAGCCTTTAATTCCTCCTTGCATTTTCTTTGGTTCTCAGCAACAATTCTCTTAACGTCTTCAATAACCGCACACTGTTTCTCATGGTTACTTCGCACACCCTGTTCCACCAGTACCGCAACCTCTCGTTGTACCTTTTCTTGAAAATTGTTTAATTCTGCTTTCACTTCTTGCTTCCATTTCTCTTGAAATTTATTTAATTCATCCCACACAGATAGTAATCCTTCTTCGATCTTCTTTTGACTCAAATCGATCCTTTCATTAATTTCTGTTTTCATTTCTTGATTTGCCTCTTCTAGTTTCTTTTCCATTTTCATCAAAAACGACATTAATGATTGGGTATCAAATTGGGTATCCTGGTTCCTTTCTCGAGTTTTTAGTGACCGGCTTAATTCTGGTGAGATCGTTCCATCATCATGATATTCTCTCCCCCCATTAATATTACATCCATTCATTAGCTCGACATTCTGATCATTACTGCTATTATCAAAATATTCATCCACCCTCTTTACCTCGGATTCGCCATTAGGACTGCTAGTATTTCTTGTCGGACCTTGCAAATCATTGCTCGCATCCCCCACATTTAGACTAATTGCACCAGTACTGTCTGTCCGCCAACCCGACATTTTACTTGTATCTTCGAAATCACTTCCTACATTCATTTTCATTAAATCAACGTAATTACTTGCCATATTTATCAACAACAAAAAATATCTTGACGTACCCAACACACAGAAAAAAAATTATTTGGAACAACAAAAAATTCTTTTAACTCACAACATTTCCTGCTTTATCAAATTAAATCATTAATACCCTTAGTACCACACTGATATCAACGCCGATAACATTGACAAGAGAAACCAATAAACCAACTTTACTTACTACTATTCTTTGTAGCTTCTGTAAAACATTTCAGAAATGCAGAACAGAATAAATCCACTCCAGAACAGAGCTGAAATTTAAATCCAAACACACACATACAAATAGAAAAAAATTGTTATATAATTACTTATAAATAAATGCCCCCTTTTTTGTTCAATAATTTTCTTTTATTTCTCTGCCTTATTAATTACGAGATATCCACAGACGCCTAATTTTAAGGTAAACATTCTACTAGATTCCTTTTACAAATTTAGTTTTTAACGTCTTTTACAATAATCTCTTGTTATCCTTGAATTTAATTCTTTACTATTATCAGAATTTAACGTTGTTGCAGTTCAAATCTGTAAACTTTGTCTCTCAATCAAAATTAATTTCAACAGTTAAACTTTTACGTTAATTTTCAGTCTTTAGTTTACCACACAGCAACAACTAATTATTGCTCTCCCAATCACTTTAACTACCGACGACTCTTCTAGTAGTCCCACGTAGATTAAAGAAACATAGATCGGTACTTGAAATATGCGCCTTTCCGCCTCGTAGTTCTTCGTCCGCCACGTTGTCGTTTTTAGCAGACTTGTCCACCTCCGTTCTGCAGCATCTCCATCAGAAGATTCCTCTAGCCAGAAATCAACACTTCTGCTGCTTTACCAATTCTGACAACCTGGTCCACATGCAATCTGCCGCTTCACAAAACCTCAGATCCTGGCAGGGTAAGCCACATGTAACCTTCCCTTCTCACATAACAGTAAAACTAATTACTGTGTGAGGCTAATGCATTTGGGAGGTTATATCCAGTTTTGTACGCTCAGAAGGGCGTACTGGGAGGATTAGCTCCAAAATGTTAATTAATAAAGTAACAATTCGGTTCCAAGAATATCTTTGCTTGGAAACCCGGCCCGTAATGTTAAGCGCAACGATTTTAATAACTTTTATAGGTCTGGCAACGACTAAATGAAAAGCGATAGTACATAGGTATACTTCACTTTTAATATCACAACCTTAACACCGTATTACAAACATCACCACTTAATACATTTCGTTCCTAAAATTACACCACAGCCGCAGCAAGACTTTTTGTGCGTGCTTCTGCACGTATTTTCTCCTTCTCTCTCTAAAGACAATAATACTTCCTCTCTGACTCTCCAAAGACAATACTAATCCTACTTAAACCTAAGAGCTTACAACTACCCAGTACAATATTAAAAGCGTCTGTGGAACTCGTTATATTTACAATTTCAGAGTATTTACATTTTTAATTATTAATCATTATTTAATACGAAGATATAATTAATAATATATATATATATATATATATATATATATATATATATATATTGATTGAAGACTAAAGGTTGCAGACTTGGACTCCAAGTGAATTTACAAAAGTTAAACTAACGACTGCCCGAAAAGCTATGGAGAGGTCAATGCTAGTCTTAACGACAAAAAACAAGAAAAGAGGAACTGACATTAGGTCAGTTACAAAGGTCACAGACATCTTAGCGAAGACAGCATCCTTGAAGTGGTAATGGGTCGACCATATTGCAAGGAGAAAAGACCAGAGGTGGACAAAAACAGTGTTAGAGTGGAGCCTAAGAGATCACCACAGACCAGAGGAAGACCACCAGACCAGGGGACAAGGGCATACGCAGGGTAGTAGGAGTTAACTGGCAGAGGATCGCCCAAGATCGTACGACTTGGAGAAGACTGCTCAAGTTATATCTGAAAAAATCATGACTTTAAGAGGCCACATTAAAAATGATTGAACTGGCTGATAACGATAAGTCAGTAGAACGCTCTCGTCACTAAACTCCAGTGATACCGTCGCTGACGATATGTTTTGATAGGTTTTCTCACGAGTGTAATGCTTAGCTGTAAACTCACAAAAGACAGCATAAGGGCTGTAGCAACCAGTCACGAATCGAGCGGCCCTCCTCTGCACCCTCTCCACTGAGTCAATCAGAACCTTGCGATACGGATCCCAAACTCCACAACAGTAATACAGATGCGGACGCACTAGTGTTCTATACGCTATCTCCTTTTATGAACATTAAAATTCCTCAAAATACGACCTATGAATCGCAATTTAGAATTCGCCTTGCGTACAACGGAAGTTATGTGCATGTCCCATTTC
>CM061918.1:2132232-2254873 GCA_031002005.1 Vandiemenella viatica | reverse complement strand
ATCACGCCAGTGCGCTCAAACTGCCCCCTGGTCCCAACCTAAACTCCCTCCGACAGTAAACACTTTCCATACTGCTAACGCTGTGCCGTTGCGGACGCTTTGTGAAGGTTTTACTTGTTGTTTATTTTTAAAAAATTTTATCTGCTTTACGTGTCTCTAACAACGAGGTCTTTACAGACGGGAAAGGATGGGGATCAAGGAATGGGAAGGAATTCGGGCATGGCCATTTGAAGGAAGCATCCCGGCATTTGCCTGGAGTGATTTGGGAAACCATGGGAAACCCAAATCTGGATGCCCGGACGGGGTTTCGAACCGCCGTCCTCCCGAATGCGAGGCCAGAACGCTATCCGTTACACCACCAAGCACGGTGGTTTTACTTGTTAAGTGAGCGATGGAAGAACGCTGTCACCATGAAACCCATGACAATGGGAAGTATAAAATGAAGTTTTCACTGCTTCTCCTCGCGATAGTATCGACGAATAGATCTTAGTTTCTCACAATAGTGGAAAATGTATCTTATCATTGCGGGAAAAACCATAACTTTGCTGGTGGCTGATTGCTAGTGGTGAATTTTTCGACATAAGAAGCCAAGACTGTTACTTGTATCTCTATTTTGTAAGTTGCACTGATGTTTTGAAACCCTGACAATCGCTTTGCAAAAAGAAATCAGTATAGCCGGACGAGGATTCGAGCCAGCGACCTCCCGAATGAAATATCCCAGCATTACCGTTTGACGGCGACACTCGGTAATAGGAGACCATGCCAGGTAAGTGCATCTAGGAAAGGAGGTTACAGCAGTATCCATGTTTTGGCTCTGTACTGAATGCAGCCCGTGATTGACGTTCCGCAGAGGTGGGTTGCGCGGTCAATTGATATCAGGCAGCTTAACTGCTCTCATATGTCAATGCCTACCTTTAATGAATCTAACAGGCGCTTGTATATGTGGAGCTAAAGTGTATAAAATTTCTGTATCATTATTTTCAATTTGTTATGTTACCATGTATGAACAACACCCGTACCTGATGTGAACGGTACCGTCATAAGTGGTGACGCACAAACATAGCCTCGTTGCTTTACAGTGTACCAGCAGTGTAAGGAAATACGGAAGAGAAAATGGAACGAACAGTGAGGAAGCGTGAATAACTAGCTGTGAACGCGATTAAGGTGTGGGCGATCGGCAGGAGTGGAAAAGCTTAGATGAACATTAAAACCTTCTAGCGCTGGCGATCGTGATTCAAAGAAGGTATAGTTTCTTTAGTGCTACAAAGGCAATGTTTCTATGTACCGGCCAGTAACCCTTACTCTGCTGACACCACACACGTTGAATGGGAGAAAACATGCTTTGGGAATTCATTTCTTTGTGTGTAATTTTAACTACAAATATAAGGTACAGACAGCGGAAAACCTACAAATGGCGACTGGTATCAGAAATGAGATCGCCAAGAACCTGCAAATAGTTCAGTCTTCTTTCTTAATTAACCGTCGTTCTGCACCTGCCAGCACACGATGCGGATGGGTTGTACCTCCAAACGTACATTATTTATATACTAGTCCCAACGCAGTGTTATGGTAATTTATTTCCAGTTGCTTAACTGAATAGAATTGTTATAAAATAAAGTTCATTGTGCTGTAGGAAAAAGCTTCAGTTGTCAACTTGGTCCGGTAGCATTTCAGCCTAACCACAATCTCCGCTAATATTGCCGCTAGAAAACCAAAGATTTAATCACATGCGAATTAATTCATTCCCGGCATCACATGTCAGTGTCATCATGCATCGCGACATAAACTTGATCCAAAATTTTTATTTCTTATTATCTGTGATGAAGATGGATGTTTTAACGGCTGAAAATCTCCAGTCTTATGTCGTTATTCTTATTATTCAAGGTCACAGCATCATTGATTTGATGTATCAGGTCATAATTTGTTATTTACAATGTTTTGTGTATGATTCCTTTAGATGTGTTAATTATTTGAGTTTAATTTCAAAGTAAACTTCATTTGTTAGAATTAAGCTTTTCCCGGCGTATCTATGAAATAAACACTTCGCTCGTTTGTTTTTTGAATCAATGACTAATTATACCTATAGGCGTTGCTTTTTTTTTTTTTTTTTTTTTAATATGGCCTTCGGTTATTTCGACCATTTAGCCAGCTCCAATTTGTTTATGTATCAACTGTTGTATCAGACTATAATTATGATACTGTGAACACTACAGTGAGGACAGCACAAGACGAACACAACACTTAATTAAAACCACCCATGCCGTAGGCCGGACTCGAACCGGCGGCCGTTGCAATGCGAAGCCAGCGTGCTAGCCCCTACACTGCCAGGGCCAGCTTTGCTTTGTTATTTTGTGCTATCATGTATTATCATTAACGGAAAATTCCCCTAGATATGTAATTGCCTATTGAAGCTAAATAAATATCACATCTTGACCATTTTTCCTATACTCCCGGTAGCATAAAGATTCTTCCAAAATTCATATTTGTATTCCCACATAAAATAAATATCCTTTATTTATTTACTTATTTCGTATGGCCTAGCAACTGATGTAATACATATAAATATATAAAATTTATTCAACGACGAGAACATTATTAAAACGATAAACTACAAATTCCTTTCCCCAATGAAACGCCACCGATGGAGCGCACGATCTGGAAATTTCCCTACTGTCATACGTATTATTCCCTTTTCGTACCTACTTCTGCCCTTTCCCAATGTCTATTTTAAATTCTTTCTGTGTGTTTGGTAACGATGTTCTGTTGACTTCTTTTGCATGATGTAAGAATTATTATAAAATAGCTAATGCCATATCATTCTTAAAATGATATTTAGTACAGTATTGTTTCAAACTCGCCAAACTAGTGTAGTATATTGTGTAATGGATACAGTCTCAGTTACTGTGTTTGTTGTTTCGCCTCGTAGCCGCGTGAGATCCTCACCCGTGTTTGCGCGCACCGCTTATTCTCGTATGTTGCGCCGCTCAGGAACTCTGGCGCAGAGTTTTAAGTGATGTTAGAAGCCGCAGTAGCGCCACAGTTCAGTCCCACTGCGGCCAGGAGGTAGTCACTCTCAAAAACCACACCGACTCAATGGACTACTAGATGGTTCCAAAACTGTGCTTTAGCCAACACGAAAATCAACACGAGAAAATACGCGCACAACACACAGAAACTTCTTCTTGTGGGACGCGCCACATAAGTGAGAACACCGCGTCTCTTATTTTTTTGAGTAATTCTCCAGTTGCATTTGTACATAACTTTATTCATAATTAATTATCTGTCAGAACTCTAAACCTTGATTACCGATCTTGCCTCTGAGTGTAAAGCAGTTGGCCTAAGAATGGATATATCAAAACAAAAACAATAAAGTCTAACAAATTGGCCACAGAGGGTAGTGTACAACTAGATAATGAATCATTAGAAAATGTCATTGAGTACATTTATATTGGCCAGCTTGTAAATATGAGAGATTATGTAATACCCGAAATTTTCCGTCGCATCAAGCTGGGATGGAAAGCTTTTGGGAGGCATTCTATTATCCTGAAGTCTACCATGCCCACAAATCTAAAGCAAATAGTCTGTGACCAGTGCATTCTTCCTGTACTGACATACGGCTGTGAGGCCTGGACTCTAAGTGAATTTACAAAGGGTAAACTAACGACTGCCCAAAGAGCTATGGAGAGGTCAATCCTAGTCTTAACGGCAAAAAAACAAGAAAAGAGGAACTGACATTAGGTCAGTTATAAAGGTCACAGACATCTTAGGGAAGACAGCATACCTCAAGTGGCAATGGGCCGGCCATATTGAAAGGAGAAAAGACCAGAGGTGGACAAAAAAAGTCTTAGAGAGGAGCCCAAGAGATCACCACAGACCAGAGGAAGACCACCAGACCAGGGGACAAGGACACACGCAGGGTTGAAATGGCTGAGGATCGCTCAAGATCGTGCGACTTGAAGAAGACTGCTCAAGTTATATCTGAAAAAATCATGACTTTAAGAGGCCACGTTAAAAATGATTGAACTGGCTGATAACTATAAGTCAGTAGAACGCTCTCGTCACTAAACTCGTGTGAAACCGTCGCTGATGATACGCTTTGATAGGTTTTCACGCGAGTGTAATGCTTAGCTGTAAACTCACAAAAGACAACATAAGGGCTGTAGCAACCAGTCACGAATCGAGCGGTCCTCCTCTGCACCCTCTCCACTGAATCGATCAGAACCTTGCAATACGGATCCCAAACCCCACAACAGTAATCCAGATGCGGACGCACTAGTGTTCTATACGCTATCTTCTTTGTATGAACATTAAAATTCCTCAAAATACGACCTATGAATCGCAATTTAGAATTCGCCTTGCCTACGACGGAAGCTATGTGCATGTCCCATTTCATTTGCTTTGTACTATCACTCCCAGATACTTCAGGGAATCAACCGTGTCAACAGCTGTACTATTTATTTTGTACTCGTGAACAAACTGATTCCTTTTGTTACTTATCCGCATTGCCTTGAACTTTTTGCATTTAAGTGTAAGCTGCCATTTGCGGCACCAATCGAAAATAGCATCCAAATCGCGCTGAATTTCTAAGCAATCGTCGGAGCACCTTATTTCCCAATAGATAACTGCATCGTCGACAAACAATCGCAACCAGCATATGACGTTATCACCTAGATCGTTTATAAATATTAAGAAAAGAATTGGTCCTATTACACTTCCTTGAGGAACGTGTATTTAGAAGTGAAAATTGGTGAACCCCGAGAACTAAATCCATTGAATTTTATCAGCATCATAACAACGTGTATCCCTTCTTGTTTACAACTATCGTCAGTGTGGCAACACTTGTTGAGGGAGCTATAGTCGAATGGCCATGCGCCATTGCTTGTCTTCTCAGCGTCTAATGACGCGGCTATCTTACCGACAAATTCATACCTCAACCCAGGCATCGGTAAAGAAGTTCTCTCAACACTGTAGATTTTCTCACTACACAGGTTTACTTTTCGTTGACGTTGATGTCATTAAAGCTGGGACAGGTTACGGGACTAGGGAAGGAATTAGGCCACCTCTCCATTCTAGTCGACTAATTCCGCGAATCTGTGTAAAAACTTAGTTGTGGATGGCCATTCAGGGATTTGAACCAGCGTCCTCCCAAACAAGAGGAGTGACCGTTACCGCTCACCCACTGGGCTCTGTTACAGAAAAGATGATTTCGTGGTGACAGAATAACTTTAAATGAACTCACGGAATAAGGCAGAAAGTAGTGCGACAAGGCCTCCTCGCTTTCGGGGCCGTTTGTCTGTGGCCGTTGTTTGATTGTTTGTGATTTCCCTCAATAATCTTACTCTGTAAAGTTCTCTGCGCTAATACATCTCAGGCGTAATTAACATTTCTAATTATACTGTCTCTATTATAACACCAAATTTAAAAGATAATTCACTGATTTCTCTATTTCAATTTGGCTGGAATTTTTTTCCGGCCTTGACGTCTCGTCAAGGCGAGAAAAAACTGGCGGCAAGTAACGGAAAAGAATTCGTCCATGGCCGAAGAAACTATCCCCTCATTTGCCCGGTATGATTTGGGGAAACCATGGGAAACCGAACTCGGTGATTTGGCTGTAGTTCCAGCCTAGTTGTATATCAAGTATATTCTTTGCTAGCTTTATATCAATTTCGTTTTCTCCCCCAATGCTGTCGCTACATTATGAAACTGCTCTCATACAGTTATATGGGATAAGTCGCAGTCTTCAGATTTGGGTATGTCGTGGAGCGGTGTGCTACCTCATTTGGTTAGGGTACCTCAGTGGACGTTGAGAGGTTCACGGTCCGAATTTCGGCCCCTGACAGTATTTTTTTTGGTCTTTAAGGAGACCTCCATGTGTGGTGCATCTTTGCTTTGTCCAAGTGGAGTTCGCCGCCACGATCCGTGGTTCTAATCCCACCTGAGATTGTGAGTCCCTGTCGCCGCGCAAGAGCCGCATGCGTGGCGAACCGAAAACTCGGTTATTCCGTGGCCGAACCCTACGCGATTGCGATATGTTACGGACGAGGTAGCAAATTGGTCACGGGGACATTCATACGTGTAAGGGAACAGGTTAGGGAGAAGTCTTAAAGATGCATGAGAACTTTTTAACATGGAAATTTTCCGTGTGATCAAAAGCGAGGAAATCATACTTTACTGTGCAATGCCACGGTGAAAATTTCGTTTCCATATTTATTTGATTTTCTCCCTCCCCCCACCCCCTCAGGAATCTGATGTTATTCCCTTTTTTTTTTTTTTTTTTTTTTTTTTTTTTTTTTTTTTTAATGGCATTCGGCTACCTGGCCATACAGCCAGCTCAATGTGATTTCTTGCTATCAAGTATTGACACAACGACACTACAACATGGACAAGACACTCACAAACACAACACTACCCATGCCCTCGGCCGGACTCGAACCGCCAACCATCGGTACGTGGAGCTAGCACTCTAGCCCCTACGCTACCGAGGCCGGCTTTCCTTTACATTGCCCTTCAGTGGCTTCGGAATCGAGTATCTGATCATAGGCTTCAGGAAAATTTCGTACGACGAGGCAGTAAAATGAGGAACTTAATTCGTAGCAATATGTGCTCGATAGTGAAACCATAGAAGCAAGGGAAATGCTGGATTGGACGTGGAGTAAAATGTGAAAATAGAAAAGAGGAACAGTGAAACATCGAGAACCAAAGAAGTGCGTCGGATCCAGTGGCGGATCATCATCAAAGGAAATCCTTTGATGATGAACATAATTGAGTTTGTCGCTGTCGTTGAACTGTTGCAGAAGGGTTTGGCTACCAGGCGGCAAAGTTATGTTTTTGCACGCATTCCATCTGAGTCTACAGTGTGAGATGTCCCATTCTGTAGATCTCATTGTTTATCAGTAACAAGAAATCTTGTTGTTAGATTCAGTAGTTTTATTGCCATACTGTATTTAATTTACATAAGTTCGTTTGATTTGATTTGAGTGCGGTTCTCGACCGACAAGGTTATCATAAGGTTTTTTTTTTTTTTTTTTTTTTTTTTTTTTTTTTTTTTTTACAGTTTAACGTCCCTTTTAACAACGTGGTCTTTAGAGACGGGAAAGGATGGGGGCAAGGAATGTGAAGGAATTCGGCCATGGCCTTTTGAAGGAAGCATCCCGGCATTCACCTGGAGTGATTTGGGGAAACCATGGAAAACCCAAATCTGGATGCCCGGACGGGGAATCGAACCGCCGTCCTCCCGAATGCGAGGCCAGAACGCTATCCGTTACACCACCACGCTCGGTGTTATCATAAGGAATATTTAATATTTAATATTATTATTTGTCATAGAAAGGATCATGGTTGTAATCTAGTGGACAGGCTAGTGAGTAATAAAGAATATACTTTATTGAGGTCTGGTTGACGTTCAAAAGAACAGACATCCCTTGTGTTACCGAATGTTTTGGGTCATTAATTTACTGAAGTGATGGAGAGCTTCTTGAATATAGTGCGGGTTTGTTTAAAACAATGGACACAGTGTGACATTGTGAGCTCGCCTGTTTGGATTTTCGACGAATGAAAGGCATCTTTGAAAACCCCGATAATAAAGTGTTCCAGCGCTGAGCTGTCAGACTTTGCAGACGTCGCTGGCAAAAACATTCATTCACAATAAACTGTTTGTACGTAAGTAGTGCAGCCCACAGAGACTATGGCTATATGGAGGGGGATGACCTACCAAGAAAATTACGCTGGTGGTGGGGTTATCCCAGCCAATGGAATTCATTCCCGCTGGTTGCTGATAATTTTTTTATGTTTGTTATATGTTCGGCCAATCAGGAGAAAGAAGGGGAACGAGCTCCGCCCTAGGCGAGTCTACGAGGGAGGTACATATGGACGGAGAGGGACACTCCATGTAAGACCAGCTATCCTCTCCTTCCAATTCATCGCAAGCCCTCGTCAATGTAACATGATTTATCCCGTCCCCTTTACTATCACATTATCTGTTTTTCTTGATTCTACTCAACTCATAACCTGTTGGTTCCCCCACGTGTCTGAACCATACATCTAAGTCTTTAGAACACTTGTATCGATCAGGCTTATGGCTTTTCGCTTCGTCGACGTCTTGGTCATTAGAGGTGGGAAGGACTGGTGGCAAGGAGGGGTAAGGAATTCGACCATTGCCTTCTGAAGTAACCATGCTGGCATTCACCCGGGGTGATTTCGTTCGAATCTATGCCCGGGCAATGAGAGGCTAGAGCATTATCCCAACATGTTCAGTCGGAAATGTTGATGAATCACCGGCAGAATTATTTCGATATCTGCGTGATTGTAGTAAATGTTATAGAATCAACCAAACACTTTAATTTTTCCTTTCTTTCCATCATGTTGCCTAGACTTTTTTCGATCAAGCTTCATAAATAGTCGAAATGTTGAACTTTGTTAAACTGGCGATGGATATGTTTTTTGATGGAGCCGCACACTGTCACACACCTACACCACAGATCGTAATCCAGCAATTGGAAATCATCTTGCTGATACATCAAACGCAACGAATTATGTCAATAATAGGGTATATGCACGTATTATTTTTATATTTTATATGATTTATTTACCCTGTTATATAACCGTAAAAATATAATTTTGATTAAAATATTAAAATTTAACACTAAAAAAAATATTTAAAACTGCATTCCAGTTCCGACGATTTAAACACCGTCAGTTTGGCACGCTGCACTGTGACGTCATTGTACACGACTACATTGGCGTATTGTATATTGTGGAGTTTTATATCTCAAAAAAAATTATGTTTTATAACTAATTTCGATATGGAAGGAGATCGAAAATCACAACAGAATTCGAAGTGTTTGGCCGTAATGAAAATTTAAACAAACTGTAAGTTGGTTAATAATATACTTGCGGCGGTCCTGCAAAGTCAAAATGTACATTTCTTGGGAGGTTTGGAGGGACACCCCCAGTTTCAACCAACTGAAGTCATACTGCCCCAGCAGCTGTTTCGACAGTGCAATAGATGTGGTGACGCCATTTCCGGTTCTGCACCTTGCTGGCACGCATATTGACCACTTAAGCTGGTACACAGTACTCTCGTTGACTAGTAGATCACCTGTTCTGATTTCAATAAATTCAGAGTTTATACTCTACCAAAAATCTCTAGCACTGGCTAAATTTGTCGTTTCTCTTTACCTCCTCGAGCTGTATTCAGCTAACGCAAATTTTTCTTTCCGGTTCAGACGAACATTTCTTGCCTGTCCCTAACGCCGCTCGTCTGTCATACGTATTTTCGCCCACAATTCACATGAAGTTAGTAGTCCCATATTCACGCTGCCAACCAAGTGTTTAATCTATGAAGGTAGTATGAAAATAGTCTTTAGTACATGTTTGCCCACCAATCTACCTATTTTACCACTTAACGCAATCACAAATGTACAGAAAGATAGGTCCTTGGCGTCTACGCGACCAGTTTGTCAGACTTCATTTTTTTTTTCCGACGAGTGCCTCATTCGCGAACATTACTCTAACTTAGCCGCAAGGCCACTCAAGCTAGTGATTATAGCGGTGTAGCGATGCTGTCAGCGATCAAACACAAGTCCCTCGTTAAGTCCTCTCCGCTGTGCGTATGAAGTCAGAGCTTAAAAGACTTCCCTTTGTTACGCCAGTATATTGTGTCGGCTTTGCCCGCAAATACTCATCTAAACTTGCCGACAACATCTTCGACGCTGGTCCTAAACTCCGCCTGTACTTACAAGCAGCTGTTCTGAGAACCGACACATAATGAACTCTTCCACAGTTCGCAGAATTCGCCACTTATACAGGCGCTCATTAACTCCTTCCCGACGAGCGCTTCACTGGAACCACACGCTCCCAGCGCCTCGCGTTGTTAACACTACAAAGCAACGCCTTCCCAGAAGCTCTCACCGTTGACTTAACAGTTACTGTGCGTTGTTCTTGGAATTACAGAATCAACCGATACAAGGTATCACAATAGTGTCCCACTTTTTTGTTACAGTTCCATCAGTTGTGTTAATTTCCCGAACCGTACGTGATAATATAAACCACGACATTTTCTTTTTTCTTTATGTCGTCACTCTTTCGAGTTGTTTGATGCCATCCGCCATCATTTCCTATCCTGTGCTAAACTCTTTATCTCTACATATCCCTTAATGTCCTCAATTATCTGCTTCATATATTCTAATCTCTGTCTTCCTCTGCAGTTCTTACCATCGGCTGTTCCCTCCACCAGCAGATTAACCAATCCAGCATGTCTCAAAATATGACCTACCAGCCTGTCACTTCTTCCTGTAAGCTTCTTCCACAAACTTCTTTTCTCACCCATCATTTCCAAAACTCGCTCATTTCTTACATTGTCTGTCCACTTAATTTTCAGCATTCTTCTGTAGCACCACATTTCAAATGCTTCAATTTTCTTTCTTTCCGGTATTCCTAAAGTCCATGTTCCACTACCATAAAGTGCTGTGCTCCACACGTAGATATTTAAAAAGTTCTCTTTAATTCCTAGATCAATATTTGAAACTAGAAGGTTTCTCTTTTTCATGCGGACTCTTTTTGCTAGAGCTATTCTGCTTTTAACATCATTCCTGCTTATGCCATCGGTTGTAATTTTGCTTCCCAAGTAACATAATTCACTTACTTCTCCTATTGCATCCGATCCTATTTTTATATTTAATCTACTAGTATTGGTATCATTTCTGCTACATTTCATCACTTTAGTCTTGCTTTGATTTATATTCATTCCAAAATCTTCCTACAGTATTTTGTTCATGCCATTCAGTAACTTCTCAATATCCTCAGCCCTTTCTCCTAACAAGACAATGTCATCAACAAACACTTATGCCACAAGGAAAATTTTCTTTTACGTTCTTTATTGCTTCCTCTACATACAAGTTGAATATTAGTGGGGATAGACTACAACCTTGTCTCACAACCTTTTTAACTGATGCATGTCTCTTGTGATTCTCTACTTTTATTACAGCCACTTGATTCTTATATAATTTATAACGTATTCTTCTATCCCGATACTTTAGAACTGACTTCATTAAATTTTTGAATATGTTGTCCCACCTAACATTATTAAAAGCTTTTTCTAACGCCATAAAAGTATTTTTGTTTTTCTTGATCCGCCATTCAAGTATTAATCGTAATGCCAGAATTGCTTCGCTTGTACCGCGACTTTTCCTAAACTCAAACTGATCTTCTACTACCCTTTCCATCCTTCTGTATATTATTGTGGACAGTAATTTTTAAGGATGTGATGTTACACTAATGTTGCGATAATTCTCACACTTGTCGGTTTGTGCTTACTTCTGAAGTGTGAAGATGACATAAGTATTGCAATCCCGCGGTATCCGTTTAATCTTAAATGATAAAAATTAACAGTTAACAATATTTTAATTGGCAAAATGACATTAAAACTTTTTAGCATGTCTTAAGTACATTTCGAGGTTTTACATTTTTGTTTTTAATCTAAGCCAATGTTTAAATAAATAATAAAAAATATTCAGTATTAGGTTATTATGTGCCTTACAATACATCACATAAGTTTAAAAACATGGTTTGCTTAGTGGCCAAGTTACTAAATTTTTTAAAAAAATTCTAAATAAACGTTCCATAACACCGAGAGAAAGTATTGCATTTCACAAAGTGAAGTGAATATACTCTGTAAAGTGTAGATTTGGCTCAGAACAAGATCTCATAACTTTTTGTCACTGCACAAGCACGAGACTTGGCCTTTTTTTTTTTTTTTACAAAAAATATTTTTGTGGGATTCCTTATTATATCTCCTGATTCCTTGATTTATCTTACACTTGATTCAATGTTATTAAAAGAAACTGCTCACCAACACTTAAACTGTCAAGTATTTCAGTTTTACTTATGTAACGCCGTTTTTAGAGTGGAAATTGTTACTTTCTAGTAAGAAAGGAGACTTTCTCAGCGAATGATTGCAATGAAGTTTTCATAGGTTGTATCTTCGGATTTCATTGTAAAACACGAAATTTCACACGTGAGGGAGACGGCGGTGGCAGCTGTCGAAGTATGGCGTTCCTATAACACGATTCTTCGATACACCCGTGGAAACTTCATTATAACTTTTTTGCCTTTACTTGAAATAATAACAAGCAGAAGAGGTATTAATCGATAGCCTGAGCGGCACATGTAATCAGGCGGCTTTCATCAAAGAAACACATTGAGGCCAAAACAACAATAAGTCAAAGGATATACAATTGCCTTTTCATAGCTGCTAAATAAATAGGTATACGATCTTTAAAATTACGATAACATTAGTTTCCTATCAACGAAGAATCAAATTTTTAGCCGCAAATAAGGAAATTGTCACAATAACTTTATCTGCAAATACATAAAATGGGAATAATGAAACCGTGAATAAAAAGCTGTAACTGTGTAGTTCAGATAACGTTTGCGACACATAAAAAATTATTATATAGTTAGAAAATCTTACTAAATCTAACTCAAATTACAGAAATGTGTACTCGCAAATTAATACGTAAAAGTGTATCAATTTACTTACGAATGACGAAGGTTGACAAAAACAAGCGTTTGTTCTCACGCGTCAAATGCCAACTGCAAGGGTATAGGCAGACAGTGTAAAACATCCGATAGAGACCGAGTGGGGCAGCGAGTCACGCAGACTAACACACGTTTCCGCCGGATTTTGCGGATTGCGGATCCGCTTAATTTTGTGCGGGATCCGCCAGACTGTCTAATGATGCGGGATCCAGCTTTGCTGGATTCCAATCCCTAATTATAAGCCATTAAAATGTGAAAAACCATCTAAATCGTATCAGCTGCTATTAATGCCGGATCGTAGGTAGATAAAGTTTTGAGGAGATTTTTTTTGCTGATGCAGGGCCAGCTGTCATAGCCTCACAAACATGACGCAGTGCTTAAGTCAGATCCTTACTGTAAAAGTGTTCCGAGGAGTTTCTGCGCTATGGCCTTACGGCAGTACTCGCTATTAGCCGCTTCGCCCACGTAGTAATATTTCCTTCACAAAATTGAGATTACAGAAATCGTGAATGGGAAAGTAGGTGGTAACGGAAATTGTAACTGGGGCGAATATTCCGTTACAGTTAAATGAAATTCAGATAATGCTCGAAATTAAAGTATTCAACCTGACAAAAAAACGAAGAAAAACTCTTCATACTATTTGTCTTACTGAAAGACAGTAACTATGAATTGCGTAAAGTGAAGTTAAACTCTGTGATAATAATAAATAAACGACTGCAGCTTCCAAAGAGTGCTGAAGGTCAGCGCGTCGCTCTACTGATGCCCCGTTCTCGCAGATGCCACCCGCCCAACAGGATGAGCGGACGGTAGCGGGGACCAAGCAGGGAGCCTAGAGATGTGTCGTTCGCGAGTGAAACAGTTCTTTGGAACAGTTTCTTTGAAACAGCGAGTGAGCAGTCGCTCACTAAAAGTGAGCTGTAGTTCTTCTTGGAAGCCTTAATGACGGTGGTGTGTCGGTCTCGATTGAACTTCAGTCGAGTGAGCGCCAACAATAAGTCGGCTTCGGCTTTGCCACTGTCGCCCGCGGCCCGACTCATGTTTGTTCTGTGTACCTCGCCGTTCATTGTTTATCCACTCCGCTCTGAAAGAATATTAATGAAAATATAATATATTTTTAATTACATTAAACAGACGCACAGCGAAAGATGTTACAAATAACTTCTGAGAATTTGAACTTTCTAGTTGTCTTGATTACTACCTAATAATGAAGCTTTAACTAAAACGTTGCATTGTTGGCTTGTCCACACTACCAGTTTGAGGCGTCAACATGGAGGGAAAAAATGAAAAGCAGTTTGTTACTGAATTTCTGTCACTATATGAACGGCATTCGTGTTTGTGGTCTGCACAAAGTTCAGCATATAAAAGTAAACAGAAATTCGGCGTATGAGGAATTAATAAAAAAGGCCCAGCAGCCAATAAAAAATTTGTCACCACAAAAATTGCCAACTTTCGATCTGCATTCCGTAGGCAATTACGAAAAGTAGCAAAATCAAAGAAAACCCGAAGTGGAGCAGACGAAATTTATAAACCCACGCTGTGGTATTATGATTTATTACTCTTCACAGCTGAAGACGAAATCGGAAGAGTTGGAGTAACATCGGAAGATAGCAATTTGGTAAGCAAATATTTTTCTATCCGTATTATATTTTGTTTCTCAGCTTAATTGCCGTTATATTTTACTTTCTTTAAGTCAGTCTGGAGGAAACTACACATAGCTTCACTGTGTTTTGTTTACTTTGTAAAAACAGCTTGTAATGTTTAGGGGGTTTCGTTTTTTTTTTTTTGGACGCTAGTTATCTGAGTGACTTCAACACTTCACAGCAGGCTCCATCACCATGTTCACCCTGCTCGGCCCCAGTTTCAGAGTTCTCCACGACTCTGACTTCATCAACACCATCAACCCGAGGGAGTGGAGTTTCGTGAATAAAAAAAAAACAATCTCCATGAAAAGAAAGAAAGAAAATCTTATTGAACTTGCCACCAAACATCTATCTGCTGACCTTAGTGACGAAAACATCACTGGTCTTAAGATCGCTTCTCAATTGAAGAAAATCTCAAATGAACAGCGTATATTAGCGGAAATAAACTTTATGAGGGATGTTTCCAGTATATGCCTATGTCAAATACTATTACTGCTGCTTCATCCACACAACCATCTCATCAAAACGACAGCAATTTGAACTTTCCATATAATATTAACGATTATCCTTCGACATCATCTGAAGAAGGTAATACAATTGTTACATTATTACCAAAAGCTGTTAATCCCACAGCTCTTACGCAAAGCATGGCTGAATATTTGGTCTTTTCTCAAGAAAGTAAGGATGGTGATTTTGTACAGAAGAATTATTTAATTTTCTATATCTCATTTGAATACGATTGATCTGATTGATTGTAGAATAGGTTGAAATAATAATTCATAATCAATTTTTCAAAAACATATATTTGTAAGAAGCAAAAAATACATTAATAAATAAATAAATCTGTAGAAAATTTAATTATTGTATCATTTTTTCTTGAAACTCAACCTTACCAACCGTATTAAAGTAACGTTTAAAATTGTCTCTTGCAATTTTTCCATTTTCATCAGAATATCGGGATGATATTGGTACATCTAAAGGAGTCAAATCCCCAATTTCTCGCCATAGACCCTCTGTTATGGTGCCACTTTCGTGGTTTTCGGTATCAACCAATCTAGGTGTTATGTATTGATTTTGAAAATTCCTTCTTATGTAATTATGTAGTACACAACTGGCTAATACCACTGCATCAATATTTTCCAATTTCAAGTTTATTGTAGTATGAAACACGCGAAATTTGCTTGCCAAAATCCCAAAAACATTCTCCACTATCCTTCGAGCTCTACTTAATCTATAATTAAACATTTTTTCATCATGTGTTATATTATAACCTGGGTAAGGTTTCATAATGTTCTCCCTTAAAGGAAAGGCTTTATCTGCTACAAACACATATGGAAATTTGTACAAGATCTGTCGAGATAATTTTTAGGGTTTGGTATATGCAGTTCGTTTCTCTCCAATTTTTCGAACAGTTTTGTTTGCTGAAACAATCCTCCATCTGATACTTTTCCGTTAACTCCCGTGTGGACATAAATAACTTCATACTTAGCATTCACAATAGCAAACAATGTAACACTAAACGTGCCCTTATAATTGAAGAATAATGAACCTCTGCCCGGTGGCTTATTTATTTCTATGTGCTTCCCATCCATAGCACAGATGCAATTATCGAAATTCCATGCTTCTTTGAATTCGGCCACAATTTTCTTCCATTCATCTTCTGTATTAGGAAGCTGAAAGAAAAAACAAAAATAATCAAGAATTAATAGCTCACAATAATACTAAAAACATGCCAAATTACATTAAATAAAATGGTAAAATATAAACTGATTTAAGTACCTACCTTTAAATAATCTCTTTTTAAGGTATTGTAGATGAGGTGATACTCGATAAGATGTTTTCAAATCTTCATAACTTCTTCCTGTGGCCAAAAAACGTAAAGTTATTGCTAGACGGGTCTCGGCATTTACTGCATCTCTCATCAGAGTATCTTGTTTGGTTATGTGTGTCCGTATGGCCTGCAGTAGTTTATCGTAAGTTTCATTATTCATTTGAAGGTAATTTTTGTAGTCACCAGGTTCTTCCGTGACTAATTCACCGAGCAAGCTGATGTCACTGTACAAATTTCTCCTAAGCAACCATTCTTTGGACCACTTACATTTCTTTTTTTTTTTTCATCGGTGCACTCTAATAGCGCTACAGCAAGTGCAGCTTTTGTCTTTTTGCTCAAAATACTCATAGCGATTCAAATCCAGAGCACTCCACTTCGCACTAAGAGAGACAATTGAGGTGAAATTTTGTAGAACCGTCTATACGACGAGTCGCAACGTGTGTGTGGTCATACGACTGTCGTTGCGACGGTTCGACCGACAGTCTGTGCGACCGTCGTAACGTGTATGGCCTGCTTAAGAAATCCCGAAGATCGAGAAGAGCTGGTTCGTTCGCGACGTTCTCCGATCCCATGGCTCAGCACAGCGCGGAACAGTGCCACTGGGGAGCTAGTTCTTTTGAATCTGACGTCCCGCTCCGATTCTTTTTGTGTATTCCGGCTACTAGCGTGCCTTGTGAAAGATTATTTTCAAATGCTGGACAAATTTGCAATGAAAAAAGAAGTAGGCTGCTGAATGGAAAAATAAGTAAAATTTTACTTGTGAACAGTAACCTTCATTTCATTTAAAGCAAAAAGTTCTTTAAAATTGATTGTACTTTGTGTTTGAAAATAAATTAATGTAAAATTATCTATGCTCAAATATCAAATATTCCTAGTAAGCCGAACAATATTTCATTGACTCTTTGATATGGCCTTTTATGCGTGAAAGTAATCCGGTGGTATTAAGAAACAAAAATGTTTCAGAATAAATAAAAAATAAATGAAAATAACCAATATGAGATTAACCTTAGTAATCAGTATAAATGTAAATAAAAGAACAGATACTACACTCAAAATAGATATAACTGCTCATTTTCTTTAAACTGAGCCAGTGAACTAGTGAACCGTTGAAAAGAACTAGTTCTTTTCGTAGAGTGACCAAATGAACACCGCTCTTTTTAGTGAATCACTTTGCCCACCTCTAAGAGAGCCAGCGCGGTCCTGCAGTCCTCAAACAGGTAACACCTTGCAAACAGTGTACCGGAAATTCAACCATCTGCGGAGTGCTCGAAGGAATATTAACGAAAAAGCGACTGTTGTTGACACTTTAATGATTTCTTTTTCCAGTTTCGAAGCCTCAGAGTATACAATTTAATAACATTGCTTTCTAAAGTTCCTGCATTTTGAATATTTTTTCTTTATATATAATAGTGCAGTTAGAAACTGAACAAAATTAAAGTTTAAAAAAAAAAAAAACAAAAAAAAACAGAGACTTCTGCATTTGCTACAAGAGTCGACAGTTTGACACATTGTGTACCTATAGCGACACCTTTACACGACTATAAAATAATATCAGGGTGCGTGAAGGACAAGAAATGAAGAAGGTAAAACGATAGCAAAGTTTATAGAAGGGTCCTGGCCCAAGCGGAAGTAATTCCAGATCTACACTGGTTCCCATGGGTGTCAATCCAGGTTCAGGTCCCACGACTCGTGGGCACATCGGGGGTGATAGTGTTGACTCAGAGAAGCAACTTCACGTTAAAAAATTTCTTCGTTACAGTATACAATAATAAAAATAATCTCACATTTTCCTTTACGATATCTGCGTTCTTTACATTAAGTACTTAGCAAAATATACTGTACACTTTCTGCCCACGACATAATGTATGTAACTAAATGCTCGTGAATACGACATCGTATCTACCGAAGACCGACGCCATGTTGCCAATTTTAAGTCTCTACCGCCACGCCGTAGCGTTTAAAAAAGTTATTGTCGTAAAAGGCACACTGGTTCGTTCAGTTTATGACTAAAACTTTATTTTAGTGAAGTGCATAAATTTGACACTTTTGAATTTGAGTACTTACATCCATAGAAAAAAACATTCTTTTCTTATAAACTATGAATGCATACTCTTGTATATACTGAATCGTGATCAAATTTACATATATTCACGTGTAGCAGAAAGTAAAACAAACATACAATAAATGATAGTTAAAGCGATTCCCGACGTTGCAAGCAAGGTGATAATTTCCGAGTACGGGAAGCACAAGGTCTATAGACAGTGTGAACCATCTACAGACCAGACATATAGATCCGTTCAGATAGACTAGTTGCGTGTTCCTCTACCTCCGGCCTTTGTAGAAGCTGCTGTTCGTTATCTCGGGGTAGTTGCAACCCGGTCTCTTTGTTCTCGAATGTTCTGCCAGGTTGTGTTACGCGGTGTAATGTGAGACGACGGTAGCTTGTGTTGACTCCATAGCAAGTGCCTTCTCGACATGACTCAGTTTCGGGAGTACATGGCCGCTATGCCTAGTTTACTATCGTGAAGTTACAATATTATCGGAACATACGTTGACAACCATAAGGAAACGAGGTTTCCACTGCTTCTTTTCTAGCCAACAACTTCTTCTGCTGATAGACAATGCAATACTTTGTGTAGGTAGATTTTATTCATCATGTTGCGGTGTGGGCGGGTTTCTAAGGAGTAGGGATGTTCATCCAGAAAATACATCGATGTTTTTTTTCGATGTGATGCATCGAAACGTTGCATCGATGTTTCACGATGCATCGAATAAAAACATCGATTTTTTCGATGCATCGATATATATATATATATATCGGTTAGTAAAGGTTAGGTAGCTTAAAAATGAGACAAAGATTAGGAAACTAGCAACACGAAGTATTTATTTGAATTATATTTTTAATTAGTCTTTTACAAAGGCAATTTGAAATGACTGGGATTTATAAATTAGAATAGAAAGATAGAATAAAAGTAAAGCTAGGAAACGCTGAAAGAGAGGCAGTTCTAGTCTAATTGGAATTTATAAATCCTAATATTTTCTCTCTAAACTTTGCATAAATAAAATTTTAGTAACCCGCTTTCCTTGAATTCTGTTTCGTTGTTGATTTAAAACTTGTGCAGCTTTCAAAAAAAAAGTCTTTCTGATTGCACTACCAAAGTTAAATATTAATAAGCTATTTTGTACAATTTTTGAAACTGTTGTTTATAATCGGACAATACTTCTAACGGATTTTCACTAAGCCGGCCAATCGGAGTTCTCAAGTAGACAGACAGCTCGTCGGAAACACTTTCTTCGGTCCTGTTTGATTTCCAGTTTCTTTAAACTAGTTTGTGGAGATCGGTCCAAAGACTGAAATCTTCCAATGTTTTGTCTGAACTATCTGAATCAGATTCTGTTCGCTTTTCTTCCAGCTCCCTCTTCATCATATCTTTGATCTTTTGAATAGCATTTGCACAAGCCATCGGGTCTTCAAAATGTAGTTTTTTGAACCGTGGGTCCAATAAGGTCGCGATAGCTAACGACGAAACTTGTTCGATAGCACCCATCCGTTTGTTGATTTCTTTTAGGATAAGCTTATGTACGTCCATCATTAAAGATTCATCAGTCTTAACTGATTTAAGTTTTGAAAGCATGCAGTGCACTAAAGGGATCACTTTACTGCTGGTACAATATTTATCCCCAGATATTTCTTTAGTTGCTGCTTCAAGTGGGCGTAGTATGTTATGAAGAGATGATGCGATATTTAATTCCAAACCAGTCAGCATTGGAGATGCTGTTTTATGGCAAATCAATATTTCACTTACAACATTTTTAAGCTTCAAAAATCTTTGAATCATATAATAAGTGCTATTCCAGCGTGTTGGCAGGCCTTGTATTAACTTTATTTCAGCACTTAGTGACTTTCTCAAATCGTCGCTTGCCAAACAACTGTGTTTAAAGAAAGTAACAATGGTCTTTATTTTTGACAATATATTTTCTAAATGTATTTTGAGAATATTTTGAGCAACTAAATTAAATGTGTCAGCGAAACAAGGGATGTGCATCTTCTTTCCAAATCCTAATTCCACAGCTTTTAGCATATTCGAGTCGTTATCAGTAATGACCGCAGAGACTTTGTCCGTATCAAATCCCAATCGTTGCAGGTCTTAAGGAACATTTCTGCTATATATTCCGATGAATGAATTTCATTGAGTTGATAAACTCCTAATGTCATTGATTCCAACACTGTGTCTAGACCAAAATGCGCTGTGACACCCAAAAAGTTGCGCATCTGCATGTCTGACCATATATCACTTGTTAATGTGAGGTGTTCAGCATTTAAGAGTTTTAATTTTATTAATGTTGCCAAGGCGTCATACTTGTCATCAAGCCACTGTGTCACAGTTGCTCTGCTGGGTATTTTATAATGAGGAGCAGTAACTTTAAGCCAATTTTTGAAGCCTACTAGGTACTTTTAGCCTTGCGCTAAGGTGTGGCTCCGCGCTGCACTGTCGCGAAATTTCATGTTAACTGTAATTTTTTGTTGTTTTATCAAAATTAAATTAAAAGAAAAATGTGATGTGATTTTGTAGGTGAAAAAATATCGTATAGCGATACAAGTTCCTGGTTTTTTGTTTTGCTTTAAAACCAATCATATCGCGTAGTTTTTTCTTGTTTTATCAAAGTTAAAAGAAAAAATTTAATGTGATCTTTTAGGTGACAAAAATAATGTATAGCGATCCAATTTTCCAGTGTTTGTTTTGGCTTAAAACTAATCGTGTTCCATATGTATTTGTTTTTTTATTCAAGTAAAAAAATGTATTTTGATATCTTAGGTGACAAAAGTAACGTATAGTAATACAATTTTCTGTTTTTAAAACTGATTCTATCGCGTCGAAGAAACGCATGTGTTCTTTCGATGTATCGAATGAAAAATATCGATGCATCGTTAAACATCGAAAGTAAACGATGCATCGGATTGATTCGATACATCGAATAGTAAACATCGATGTTTTCGATACATCGATGTATTTCGAGCATCCCAACTAAGGAGGAGAAGCAGCTGGAGAACAGGCGGTACCAAGCGTGCTCGACTTCGTAAGAGCGAGGACGAAGCTACAAGAAGAAGATTACCAATAAGAAAGTAAGTCACTGACAGCTGCTGAATATGATTGATTACGAAGTTACCAATAAGGAAAGAACACAAGAAGATCAGCCTTAGTTTATCATTTCTACGACATACGAGTATTACTAGAATTGATCAAAAACTTCTTTTAATTACAAACTGTATTACAAGATAATTATTAAGGTTCATTTATTTAGGATTAACATTTCTTTCAATCCAGCTAAACTCAATAATTAATTCCTCTATGTGCTATTCCCTCTCATATAATCTCTCCTTTCATCTGTATAGCTCCAAAGATATTACACTTCTTTCTCTGTTGTCAACTTTAAAAAACCTTAACATTTAATAAAATACAAGATTAAAAATTACACGAACGTATTTTAAGGGAAGGCAAGTCCGTTGCTTCACAAGTCCCGAACCAAACGTAAGAGGATCGCTGACGACCTATGCGAGAGAGATGGGGAGACTGGCAGAGATATTAAAGACTCTGCAAAGCAGCAAAACTAGCATTCCCATCACGAATTTAAGCTGCTTGGAGCTTTTCAAAGGGGATTAGCAACTGAAGAAAGAGCAGCACGAGGATCACAATGAGGGTGTAGTCGCGAATCTTGACAGAGAGGACGAATCTCCCAGAGAAAATAAAAAAGGTAGATCTCTACAAGAAACAGTTCCCCATCAGCATGATAAATGGCAAACGTAGTCGATTTACATTCCCGTTTCCAGTTTTGCGTTGCGTTAGTGCAGATTTCTCCATCTGGAACAGCCGGCTATTGCGCCCATGCTCTGCTACACGGGCCTTGGTGGTGCGGGTAGTCTAATCAATACGGTATATGAGTTACCACATTGGCGTGGTATACTGTAGACTCCTGACGTATTTAGCCCCAGGTCGACCTGTGCACCGACAAACTTGATCACGGGACAGATTGGTATCTTTGTAGGCACCTGTCAATATTTAGAATGTGTCCTTAGTGCATATGTCGAGTTTGACGCAAACATTTAATGGCGTAACATTGCTGTATCTCTACTCGTGACGAGATACAAAAACAGCCTTCGGCTAGCACGCGATTCCGACCCGCCCATAGCTGGGAGGTGACTAAGCTATGCTACCTGGTTCGCGAACGCTTCAGTGCTTTGAGGCGACTTCCGAAAATCAATTTCATTACTTTTGGGATGTACGCTGTATTTTATTTTATTGGAGAGAGTAATTTATATAAACTCGAATAGGAGCAAAGTAGGTTTTCGTAATACACAGGTCATCCTCGAGGAGCAGTATTAACTCTGTTGCTATTTATATTATATTATATTATATTATATTCATCTTTATATATAAAAATCTCACATCACGATGTTTGTCCCAGATGAACTCCGAAACTACTTAACTGATTTTGATGAAGTCTGGCTTCCTGTGTGTAATTTGGTCCAACTTAAAAGATAGGATAGTTTTTATCTCGATTATTAACCTTAATATTTATTATTTCGAATTAAATGTTTGTTCAATGTTTGTCATAGGACAATGGTTTGTAATTATTTGTAAGGGCCGTAAGTTTGAGCGTTCTTGTGGCTAAGTGGTTAAGGCGTCTGATTGGAGGTCTAAAGGTCACTGGTTCGAATCCCTGTGCCGGCGGGGATTTTTGTACGCACTTAACTCGGCCTTCACCTCCGGCGCAGGGGTGGAATGTGCAACAAATAGAAACCCTGTCACCAGGTCATTACGACCACACGAAATTATTATTATAGTTCCGTAGGTAACTAACAGATGGCGATGTGTTAATTTATCGGCACAACACTTGGTTATCTAGGTTGGGTAACTACCCAATAGATGGCGTTGTGTTTCGATTTATTTATGTTACAGTCTACTCCACGTCACATGTGTTATGTATGACATAACCCAGTTTCGTGAATTTTTCGTGTAGTATAATTTTTATAATAGTGCTGTGTATTGTGTTGTGACAAAGTAACAGGGCCGCATTTAGGCTCTGTGGGCCCCTAGGCTATACATGTGGTGCGGGCCCCCTATGTAGCCTATGCTTAAATGCGGCCCTGGTGAGGTGAACAATAGTGGATAACGTGAATGAATAATTCTATTTCCGTCGTTTGTGCGGCATTTCGCGTTAGTGGGCGTCGTTGTGACTCTGTTCAGTTTGCCCACCTGCCGCTAGAGGCGCCACATACCGCGAATACCAGAAGCGCGCTTAGCGGCATAGGCATTGTTGCGATGACAAAACAGTCCCGCCCAGGCGTGCCAACCTGCGCGCATTGTGTGGTTTCTGTTCCTCTGTGTCGGCTCTGTTCGCACTGCTTTGCTTTGGCAAAGAATTTATCGCACGCGGTGGTCATATAGCAGAGGTGTCCGAAGTACTGCCTGTACAATTTAAACCGCGCAGTGGAGAGAATCGAACCTTATGGTAAACCATTGTTTAATTTGTGGAACAAGCTGCCGCTGAACCAAGTGCACACCTGGAACAGGCGGTTACTAAACATATTTCCCAGCAAAGTATTTATCTGTTTGCAAGGAACAGCCTCGATCAGTTTAAGTATGAACGTCTCTCTGCAAACTATGACTTATGATGCCGGGAGATTTATGAAGACAGAAACGTTTTTCATTTTATTCTGATACCTAACTTCCAAGTAAGTAGTAAGAGACTGTTCCTGATCATTTCAGCGTCGATTGGGACGGAACCTAGCTCGTTCAGTAGTGATCAGGCCTTCAATTGCCGGAACTGTTCTGTTCAAGATACGCTAGTGAGTGACATTATGTAAAACTGTCCAACGGTAAATCTGTGGGATGTTTAAATTTTTTCCTGGTTTAAGTGAGTGTAAGCAAATGGGGATTATTACGTTGTATTTTGACTTGTTGTTATCCCATTTTAATCATAATGTGCACTTTCCGTTAAGACTATGGCAATATACCTAATCATTTATCATTTGTTCAATAAATCTGCTATTTTGTGCCAACACAAAAATTGTGTTGTGCTTATCATTTATTTATTGAAACCTGAAAGAGAAAAACTTGTGTACACTTAACACACAAATAAAATAGCAATTTTTTTTTTTTTTTTAGAGAGCTAATTGAAGGAGCACTTTTTCTTATATTTTAATCAATAACATTCCATTTAACCATTGAAGCAATGCGGAGTAATACATTCTTTGACATGGACATAAATTCCTATTTTCTGTTAACAAATTGTGTTATACGCTTATCGTCATTATATTTCACATTTATTTTGAGTTTCTCTGTCCTACATTAAGTTTGTGGTCGATCACTGAAACATAGACTTTTTTTTTCTTTTTTAAAATATATTGTAATAAAAATAACAATCAACCCAGTTTTTAATTAAATTAAAAATTAGTATTTCTATTCCATAAGAACAAAATTAATATCTAAGCAAACGTATACGTTGTGATACATCCCTCACGAAGGCAATGATTTTTGATCTCTTGAAGACCTGTGGAAGACTTCCCTTTCGCTCTATGTAGCTGAAGCATGAAGCAAGCCGCCGAAATGTACCCGGTCTGATGTTTTTCAGAAAATCTTGACAAATTCCATCTATTCCAGCAGCTTCGCCATTTCAAAGGATTTTCAATACTTCGTGGACTTCTTTTAGTATGAAGGGACGGAAGTGTATCGAGTGAGGGTGAATTTACGTTTGCGTTCAGATTTGAGCCTTCTAGTGTAGTGAGCTGCTTGTCCTCCTTCTTTCTGGAGATAGCTATATGGTGATTGATTCCATACTACACGATGAGTGAGTCCTTGACAGTACTGGTGTAGGATTTACTTTAAGAATGTGAGACCATGCTTTTCTGCTGGCACGGATAATATTCAGATGTTTAACCATTTTGTCCATTCCTCTAGTCTCGCTTGGTCAACATATTTCAGCAGTTCTGTTTCCTTCTTGTGATAGCCGTTTTCCTCGAATTCTTCTCTAAATGTCCTCGCTCCAACCTGGAACATAATCTTTCCGGAAACCTCGCGGGCCGCCTCTCTTGGCTGTCGCTGACCCTTTGATATTAATCCTACAAACTGGGGACTCAAGACTTGCTTCTTCTTTCGCTTCTTTCTTGTAATTATTGTTGAAATGGCCGTTCTGTATTTTATTTAGATTACTTCCTAGTATTAGTTTCTTCAACTTGATTGAATACTTACCCAGCTCTCGACATAATACCAATGGCAGGTTTTCTGCCAGCGCTGTAAACTTCTGAAAATAGTACTCTTACCATACAGATGATTATTGCTACACCAGTCATACACTGTATACATTCCTTTTATTCAATTAACAATAATGTTCTTGTAAAACTTCAAGCTCGTAATCCACAGTATAGAGGATTGTATACAGTTGCAGGGTGATCTGGACAGGATATCTAATTGGGTTGGTAAACATGGAATGAAGATAAATGCAAAGAAGAGTCAGCTTATTAGATACACAAATAAAAAACAAAAGGTTAATTATGAATATTAGGTGGGGAAAGAATTGCTTGCTGAAGACTTGAAATGTAAATATCTTGGAATTACTTTTGATAACAAACTTAACTGGGCAGGACACAAAGGACAGGTGGTAGGAAAAGGTTTCAAAGTTCTGCATTTGTTGGAGAGAGTGATGAGGGGATGTACGAGAGAAGTCAAGGAATTGGGTTACAAAACTTTGGTCAGACCATTGCTGGAATATGGTAGTGTAGTATGGGACCCTCATTTTACGTATCAAATACAGGAGTTGGAGTGGGTGCAAAAAAGGGCTGCTAGATTTGTTTCTGGAAATTATCGCAGAATGCAATCAGTGACGGATATGATAAAGGAACTGGAATGGGATTCATTGCAAGACATGAGGAGGATGAGGAGGCTCATGGGAGTGTAGAGGGCATATACTGGCAATGAGGCATGGAAACATATTGCAATAGGTATGAAAAGTAGTGCATGGAGGGGAAAAGATGACCATGACCACAAGCTGGCACTCGATTTCAGGCACAAGGGTGTGGGAAGATTCTCTTTTTTAGGTAAGGGTGTCAGGGATTGGAATGAGTTACCAAGAGAAATGATGAATAATTTACGGAAAACTTTGAAAGAATTTAAAGATAAAATTTGTAGAGGGCAAATGTGGGTAGGTACAGGATAGGGGGAAGATGGGTGTGTAGAGAAATTGCCACCGGAGCCTGTGCTCCATTGCAATTAAATTAAATTAAATGCAGGTTTGGCTGGATAGTTAGAGGTACTATTCTTTACTAGCTCTTAAGCCTGACAAAAATGACGGCATTAAAGCAGTATTCTAACAAATCGTTTATTTGTGGTTGTCTAAATAAACGGGATTGTTGTTGTATAACGCTCTAAACATAGATTTTTTAATGTTGTACATATTTCGTTTGTAGTTCACACAGTATTAGAGTTGGACTTCTACTCAATAAATGACGTAAGAAATATGGAACCAATTAAATTTACAAAAAATTATGAATCCCAAAACCTTAAGCTATACTAAGTTATGTAGTTTTTGTTCCTGGTCCAGACAAATTCAGCACGATGAATATGCAATAACGTCTATCCGTATGAAGAAATAACTTCAGTATGATGGCGCTTATAAAAGCAGCTTAAATTCTTTATAAAACAAAATTTATCCTGAATTATTCTGAAAATAAGTGTAGCAGTTGCCATTCCTGCATTTCGACCTAATCGCAACTATCACTAGTATCGTTGTTAAAAAAATCATAATTTCAGTTCCCCTGGACAAATACATACACTATGTAGCGATCTAAATTTGACCCAGTGGAAATATTTACATGTGTCTGATACCATGACATCAGTAATAAAACCCAACTACTAATTAATATATTAATTTAAACGCAATACTTACTTTTATTTCAGTGTATCGGCAAATCATTTCTTTGGGTATACTATACCTGTGATTTAGAAAGTCTACATCGCATAATAATGATATATTGAACGTTTGCAATTCATTTCTTCTCTAACTAAATACTATTTTCATTAAATAACGCTCATAACTTTGAAAATAATGTAATGCAGATGTTCCTTAGCTTACTGCCAAGACGGGATCGCTGGAAACAGAGTATAAATAAAACTCTATATAGAACGAATATTAACAAACAAAAAGCGACTAATAAATAATATGTCGATTTAAACGAAATACTTTTGTTTCAGTTTTATGGCAATTCATTTATTCGAGAATGCTTAAGTAAATAGAACTGATACTAAACAAATCTCACAGCCTCTACTATGCACAATATCTCTGGCGATTGTGAATCCAGCGGCGAAGGTTGGCAGCGTCGCGTCGGAATGTGACTTGACAGTATGACGTCACAGCAGGTCATCGCCGCATGACACATACATCATGAGCAACATTAGCATTCTATTAGTATAGTTTACCTTGTTATTTATTTTCATATTTTTATAAATGATTGAAAAATTTATAGCATTTGAATTATGACGGAAGTGGGTGTCAAATGACGTTCTATCATTAATGACTAGAAGTGTCGTAACCTGACAGTTTTTTCATTCAACGAGAGAGGCATACAGACGCAGTTGTACTTATGGTTAGGTGAAACAGAAATAAGCAATTTTCGTCAAAAAGAAACACTTTGTCTTGCAATTCATGCCATTGAACGTTAGGAATAAATACAAACTTATGCAGAAATTCATGTGAAATTCTAACATGACATTAGTACAAGGAAAGCTTATATGAAAGACTGACAACAAAATTTGGTGGTTTATAAAATATTATTCACACAACAAATTGAAATTTACAAAAAAAAGAACACTTCCGTTTTTGATGAAATTCATAAACTTAAAAATATAAGTTACCAATATATTGTAATATGAGATAAAGTCTTTCCTAAGCATATTATTTTTACTCAGGGTTGTTAGCTATACTTAGTTAATTGCACTTAATCGATCAAATTTCTTTGCACAGAGTCGTTACAGGGTGGAGGAAACTGAGAACATGCACACTGAGATCTGTCAGTTTCACCGTTAGCAGTGACGTCAGAGTTCTTTACAGAGACAGACAGCGCCGACGTAATGCTCCAGGCAGCTTAGAATGAAGGCGAGCAAAGTGATTTCTCAAGCGGTACTCATCAAGCCGCGTCCCACGGCGCCTTGTAAGCCGCGCCGCGCCGGACGGATACCTCTGCACGGAGCCGCCTCTGCTGGCGGGGGTGGCGCGCCGTCGGTAAACATCACAGGCGCGGGTAGTGGTGCGCTGTTGCCATCGGTTTGCAGCAGAGGTGCGAACCCCTTCTCTTGCTGTAAAGCCAAACGACACTAGGCAACGTGGTGGGGGGGGGGGGGAGGGGTGGCGACGAGGTAGCGAGGGCTAACAGGTGGCGCGCGCTCATCCCTACACTTCGGCTAATGAGATGCGGCCTCCCTTACCAGACGCCGTTGTGAGTTCTAAGCTGTGTAGTGCCTTACTGCGCGCTGGCGACAACTGGAAAGCAGTGGTGGCAACCTTGCCGACACCTCTGCACTGCGTGACCTCTCTCGCTGAAGGCAGTACCGCAACGCCTCGATAAGTCATCCGTCTGAGTCTTTACACCCCGGTGTCCGGCTACAGTATTCTTGGTGCATCAATCCATCGATACGTAAGTACATACAAGTCAGAGAAAAACTAGTCACAGGGTTATAAAAACATCGTTCATTGGATTTTACTGGGATATTTTTAATCACGTGACACTCACACAGCTTAATACTAGGTACTCTACCGTGGACAAAATCGTGCACCTTCTGGTTTGTCTGTCTCTCCTGCTAGGAAACTTTCCGTTCGCGGTGAGCGGTCGTCGCTCGAAGCACGTTGACAGTAAATAACCGCTGCTGGCTGACTCTTTAAGTCTGCAGGGAACACATCTGACGCTCGCTTAAGTCCTTTGCGCACGCGGACTCCTGTTAATCCCCGCGAGGTATTTCTCGTTCGGGTCTGTGAACGTGCTGGTCGCAGTTGCACTAGCAGTTTCTGTCCGCTAACCCTCGCACTCTCAACGCAAACAGTAAACATCTTTATCTCGAATAATTAATATTACTACCTAAAGATTTTGCGAGCAGCCTGATTAAGATGTCTCGTTACATATTATCTGTACTTAGTTTTTGGTATAATTACAATACATATTCTTATCTTAAAAACAACACATTACTTTCAAAATAGTCTGCTCACTCCATCGGGCTTGTACTTCCGGTATAAATTCGGAATTTCTCAGCTCCAAAAAAAATCTGCTTTAACCCATTCCAAGCCAATGTGTCTCGTTTTCTCCTTGGGGATCTTTTCCTTTGAACTTAACATAGAATAATTAATTTCACGTTTATAAACTGTTAAAAATGATTTTAACATTCGTTCATACAGGAAGTGACGTCATGTACCTCACAGACTGGTTTCATTCATCAAATGTTAGCATCAGCGTTTTCCCAAGCTGGCTCTCCACCGAGATTTAGGAGTGGATCGGATAACAGGTATCTGAATTCCTGTTTTAATGTCTATGGTGACTGTGAGTGAAGTAAATGAGAACTCGACTATGGAAGCGGAAGAAAGATGACGTTGAATCACAAGAGAACGAATCAGGCGTCTGGTGAGTAACCTTATTTCCAGCGGGCGGAATGAAATGTACGTGAGGTTGTTATCATCAGCCCATTGTATCTGCTTAATGCCCTTCTCATCAGTCTGGTTATATCTCCACTGCGTATGGTGAGTGTTGAAATCTCCAAGGATAATGCTATCCTTAGCGGAGACTAGCTACATAGTGTCTGGCCAAGGTGCACTAAGTGGGTTATGGATGTTGGTGAGGTCCTGTCCTTCTACCGTGGAGGAAAAGTAAGTTGGAAGATAATCTGCTGGATTGACCTAGTAGTCGCATATGTCACTCTTAATATAGGTTGCGATGCCATATTTTTCCTGATTTGCTGTTGCCATTTTATGTCCAGGTATTTCCCCTCTAGCCAGCAGCTGCTTGTCGTTCTCTGAATGAGTTCCTTGCAGTATTACAACACCAACTGAGTATTTCTGTAAGACCGATAATAAGTACTGGCTGTTGGCTTTGCTGATGCCTTCCATTTTAAGTTGGCAGATATTTAGCATAGAATCTGTTGCACTCATAAGGCCAGTGAAATGTAGTGTTATTGGTCGTGATCATTAAATCACTCTTAGTTCGCAGTATCCACGTTTTTCAAAATCGCTCTTTCGGTAAGATAGTTTGCTCTACAAGTTTTGTTGTTATCACGATTTTAATTTCGTGGAATTAGCTTATTACGTAATTAAACTATAGACACTGGAGAAAGGAAATTGAAACTCATAATCAATTTATATTTTCCAGGTAGGCAAATTGTTCTTTGATCAAAGTATAAATTTACTGAAGAAAACAGGACTGGTTAAGTTCTGACGACGGGATTTAAAAATCTGATGCGGTAGATTTTTTCATTATTATTCGTGCGATTATCTGTTGGTGAGTGATGTGACTTGATTATCATTCAAAAATTAAAATGGCTGAAAGGTTCAGTAACAATAAACCACAATCATATCACAGGAGATGGCGTATGTCTCTCTTTTTCGTTTTTGTCAGATGGCATGGTTGTAGAGAAAACCCTCAAAGCTCGTAAGGAGATTAGCTGATGTTTTTATTGTTATATCAATTGACAAAATGAAATTAGAAAATAGACAATCCTACTTCGAAACATTTTCACAGCACAAAGTTATTGAGAAATAAATGAAAAAAAAATGGAGATAACTTTTTTTATTCGCCTATATTACTTGTTAATGCGGATGTTTTATCGAACTTGGGTACCTCGCCCCTTAACTGACGAGTAGCTGAGTCCATGGTGGCTGTCCCCGCAGAAAACTGTTAGTAATCAGGAGCGCAAGTTGATCGGAATTCATACGTTTCTGATCATTGAAACAAATCAAATAAGTGACTATTGTGTAACATTTTGATTCTTTACACAGCTAAAATTTTGGCAACAGAAATTAAATAATCACTATAACACGTGGAATATTAGAGGGGTGTGGTGAAGGAGACTTAGGACCCAGTGTTCCAATCCCGTGTGCAGCCGTGAGTTGAGTCTGTCGAAATGAAATATGCCAGCTAACGTGTCATGACGTATTGATTGCTTTCCTTTCGGTATGAAAGTAACAGGACGATTGCGGCGCGTAACTTAAATCTGTCACGTCATATACTGGACTCAAACCATAGACGAGCGCAATAGCTTCATTCTTGACGACCTCCCTGTCCCAATGTAAGCCTCTCTAACTAATCATTAGCACTGCGAAAATACAAAGGATCTTATTTATTTAGTTATTGCTTTACACCTCGTCGATATCTAAGGTCATTAGAGGCGGGATGGAACTGGGGACAAGGAACGGGAAGCAATTCAGCCTTGGCCTTTTTGAAGGAAGCAAGCATCCCGGCATTCGCCTGGAGTGATGTGAGGGAAACCATGGAAAACCCAAATCTGGATGCCCGGACGGGGATTCGAACCCGCGTCCTCCCGAATGCGAGGCCAGTAACGGATATGTGCCATCCAGATTTGGGATTAATATGGATGCCTTAAATCATTCTTGGCGAATGCCGGGATATTCCTTCAGAAGGATATGGCTGAATTCTTTTCCATTCCTTGTGACACCAGTCCACTCCTACCTCTAATTTCTTCGTTGTCGAAGAACCGTAAAAATCCTATCAAAAAATAAGTCATTCTGCGCGTTGTAACCAAAACAGTTAGGCGCAACAGTTAGACGCCACAGATGGCGCTGCGTTTAACACTAAACTCCAAAGAGTACTATCCTGTCGGTATCAACGTGAAAAGCTTAAGAGGTCATAGGGGGCGTTCCTCAAGTTGTTTTATTTAATTTTCGATACTGGAACGAGGGGATTTAAGATTTCAGATGACAAATAAGAACCAAATATCGAAAAACTAGTATCATTACACCTATTTCAGCCCTCTAATTATTTTGTTTTTCATTGTATGTATTTGTAAACCATACTGTAAACAATACAACGCTATTGTTAATATCTTTTAATAAAATGATTTTAGAAATCTGTCCTTGTTTTTCTGCAATGTATGTGATATTGCGCACTTCACCTAAGACTGGCGTCATCGAATAATTGTTTCAGAAAGTGGTGACGACCCAAAATAAAGGAGTACTGAAAGTTACAATATTTGTTACAAGAAGGGATGTCTCGGTGTGTTTGTTTATGAAAAGCGGCCGATGAGTAATGTTTTTTTCGAAAAGGGGGGGGGGGTAAAGGAGGTGGTAGCGTATTAAAGGTTAAGAAACTAAAGTTTAAATGAAAGTCGGCCAGTCCGACGAGATCAAAATGGTTTCTAGCGGGAAAGAATTTTCTATTACGCTACGTGGGGTAGGATAATATTTATGTACAATATTTCGCCTTCGTATTAAAACACCTAATTTTTATGTAGCTTCATGAAAATTTGATTAGTTAATTTGTTTATGTTTCTCAATTAAACCGTGGTAAAATTCAGAGAAGACTAAAATCAAAACTTTCTGATATAATGAGGAACATCAGAAATAAGAAAATGGCTAAATGAAATAAAAATTCCAGTTTGACTTTTAGGCTCTTTACCTCCTACGGGATAGTAAATGCTACTCGAAGATAATCTATACTAATTAAACGCTAATCTTGGTCACGCTTCCCGCCTTCGCTGCCTAACCAATAACGACCAGACGTGTTGTTGTAGGTTATGCGCGTAATTTAATAACGGTTCTATTAATTAAGCATTCACGAATAAATGAAATGTCAGAAGAAAAGTATGTATTTCGTTTACATTGTCATTTTAATTTTAGTTGATTATATTAATTTAATATTGGTTCGATGAAGAAGTGTTCGTGAAATTCTTTAGCCATAGATATGTAAGATAAAACATTTAGTTTTCTATTAGATATGTTAGCGGCTGTTTCGATTAGTTTGTCATTTCGCCTGGGTCAGAATTATAACTAGCATTGGACGTTATAGCATAGACCATAAAACTAATTTATAATGTTTCCATGAATGTCCTGCTCGTGAAATCATTACTTCGTTTGAACGAAATTAGTTCAACACCGATCGTGATCTATGCAGCCTAAATTAAAAGCAGTATTACGCGGCATAACGTAAATTGTTATGATTTATTTTTAATTTCCATTACTTTGACTGAAAACATATTACTGAGGTCATTATTAAAGATTCATATATATATATATATATGTTTGCTTATAGCTTTACGCCTCGTCGACGTCATTAGAGGGGGGGGGGGGGATGGAACTGGATACAAGGAACTGGAGGGAATTCGGACATGCCCTTTTGAAGGAAGCATCCCGGCATTCTCCTGGAGGTATTTGGGGAAACAGTGGAAAACCCAAATCTGGATGCCCGGACAGGGATTCGATCCGACGTCCTCCCGAATGCGAGGCCGGAGTGTTAACCGCTGACCCACCACGCTCGGTTGAGAAGAACCCGTGAAGATTTTGGATCAAGTTTACAGGGTGATTCTGGAGGAATGGTAAATATTGAAGTAGGTGGTAGTATGAACAATATTGAGTCAAAAAGTTCATATAAACATGGGTCCGATTGCCATTCGTTTTGGATATACAGGTGCTAAAATGTTATGCTTACCCCATTACATTTAGTGTGTGGAGATCAGTGAAAACGAAGAGTACAATGAAAAACCAAACGGAAGAGACGAATTACTCGCTAGCATTGTAAACACTGCCACACTCATAAAAGTAGGCCTACACCAAGATGTACTCAGAAGAGCTACACGTGCTGTTGCGAAGAGAGCTGCAAAGTGTATTGAAATAATGGGGTGATTTTTGAATGGGTAAAGTACTTCAGTAAGTTTTTTGTGTGCTCTTAATCATTTTCTGAGGATTATTTTATGAATAACATTGCGGCACCTGTATCTCGAAAACGAATTGAAATCGGATACATGTTTATATGAACATTTTTACTCAATATTGTTGTTACTGTCACTCCTTTTAATATTTGCCATTCGTCCTGAATCATCCTGTATATTGCGATGCATTATTGTTCCTAATATGCGATGCAGTACATATATTAATACGTGAGAGACCAAAGCATTGGTTTTATAGCGGCAATTTTCACTACATCTCAAGGCACGAGGAACTTGATTGAGCTGTATTTTATAACTACTGCGAAGATAAATTGCAAGAACACGCCATTCTAAATCTCATTTTTGACGGGCTTTAAGGCTAGTTATAATAACAGATTACTTGGCACTGCTAGGAGTGAAGCAACGGGCAAATAGTAGTACTGTATCTGACTGGTCAGGTGTAATCGAAAAACTACTAAACAGATTTGGAGTGGGTTAAAAATATTTGAAACCTTTGACTCTGACGATGCATCAGTATATGATCTGAATATATAATTTAAAATCTGACGTAAATTAAAAATTAATGAACAGGATTTGACCGGAGTTTCCATAGTCTGTTGCCTGAAATTTGAGGTGTATATCTCCTCGTTGTTGTATTGCTAACCATCGTCACGCGATCTCTGTGACACATCGAAGCCTGGACCTCTCTGCGGCGGATATCGATCAGCCTCGGCATCACACAGGTGGCCGCTGCGAGCGGGAGATAAGGCTGCCCCCAGGGCTGCACGGCCCGTCACCTGGTCCACAACACCCGCCCCTGTCACTCCGCAATGACTGAGGGAGGGCGTGTCTTACTGCAATACCCTTCACCCAGTCCTGAGTGGCAGGAGCGTTAGTTATATTAGAAAGTTCGTTTGCCTATGCTTCCGGTATACCCAAATTTCTGAGATAATTTGAAATGTAGAAAGAACATATTCCAAAATACAGCAGCTTTTTCTCCTAAGGCCAATGTTCGATAAACAAACTGGTCCGTGTATCAGTACATGCGCAAGAAATGGAATGTCTATGTATTTTCTGTGTATTTTGTTTTTATTTTTGATGTGGTCGAGGCGATTGCGTTCAGCTGTTTGTTGCTCTCGGTACCGGGTTCAAATCCTGGTTGCTGCAGACATTTTTAAGAGATGTGATTGATCACTGCGAAGTTTCCACGTTAAACAGTAGGTCCCAGGGGAAAGGAACTGGATGTCCTATCTCTGACACAATGGCTTAGTATGCTTCCATAGGGAGGATACAAACAACCTTCGGGTTTTGGAATAACTTGTTATTATTATTTACAGTAAATAAGGACTTTGTCTAAGTTATTTTTATAACTAATGAAAGTTGTTAAACGTTAAAGCATATATCACGGTTACAATACTTCAGCACAGGTAGATCAATGCATTTAGACAGCCTGTTGACGTGTCTGATATATTAATGCCGCACCGAATATGTTTTTCTGATCCAACGTTATATTTTTTTTTAACTGCTTTACGTCTCTTTTTAACATCGAGGTCTTTAGAGACGGGAAAGGATGGGGGGCAAGGATGGGGGCAAGGAATGGGAAGGAATTCGGCCATGGCCTTTTTGAAGGAAGCATTCCGGCATTTGCCTGGAGTGATTTGGGGAAACCATGGAAAACCCAAATCTGGATGCCCGGACGGGGATTCGAACCGCCGTCCTCCCGAATGCGAGGCGAGAACACTAACTGTTACACCGGTCCAACGTTATAAAAGTTGAAGGTCGTTCCAGTTAATAAGACACCGTTAATTTGTTTAGTAACAACCCACCAACATGTTTAAACATATTAACTGAAATTATTCGAAAGCTTTTAGAATTCGTATGACTAGAGAATCGAATATGTTTTCGTAATGTTGGCGTGTGATCGATCTGTAAGCGGGATAGGTGGCGACCTGACAGCAGTGTGTGCTGCGAAACACTTGTGCCTGCACCAGCATTGTGCTCTGCTGTCAGATCTGCCACAGATCGAGCAAGCTTCCGACCTCCACGTTCTGTGATGAAGCGTGGCCGTCCACCACCTTGTCGCCCAGTCGTGGTTTCACCGTCGTTCAACCACTCTGCGTACATGCTCACTGCAGTAGCACGCCAACAGCCGACCAGACTCGCAGTTTCCGAGATGCTTGTTCCCAGCGCCGCGCCCACTAACCACCGGCCCGTAAATTAAGGAAATCGCGTGACCTGTGCATAGACATCTGGTGATAAACAACTCCGGAAACCTAACAAGGACTTTTAGAATCCATGCCACGCCGAATCACTGCTGTATTACGCTCGAAAGATGAACCAACACACTAATAAGCAGCTGGTCATATGTTTTGGCAGATCAGTGTATAATATTCTTAAGAAGCTTATAACACTATAAATTACAGTTTCGCATATATTTACTTAGCACCGTAAAAATAATGGTACTTTTACGTTCAGCTGCAAACGAATAATTGATAAACTACAAACGAACAATTGAGAAACTAGAAAAATCTTTGTTCGCTTTTTTTCTTGTACGTAATGTGGATGTTTGATGGGGTTTACGATACGAGCGAGTAGGGTTTCCAGCGACTTGCTGGCTTGTGTACGATGTGCTCCGCCTATTATTGGCTGTTTATCTGAGGCTCTCTGGTGTTGTTCCCCATTAATCCCGCTGTGCAGTCTAGAGGGGGAGGCAGGCCCTTTGTTTCGGCTTCTCGCCCCGTTTCAAAGTAGAACCGCAGCTAGGGGGGAGCGGATCCGACTACTCCACATCAAGTGGCGGCGTGGCGCCCTCCCAACTGCTTCAGTGCGTTCCAACCTCTGTTCCTCGTCCCAGTGAAGCTGCGTCCCCACGACGTCTTGTAACGGAGGCCGCACGCAGCACGCCGAAGTGGAGGGATGAGCACGCGCCACAGGTTAGCCCTCGCTACCACACCACCACCTCTTCACCACGTTACCTAGTGTCGTTTGGCACAGAGCACTTTACAGCAACAGAAGGGGTGCGCACCTCTGCTGCAAACCGATGGCAACAGCGCTCCACTACACACGGCTGTGATATTTACCGAAGAGAGTGGGTAGCTGCGTCTCATACCCGCTAGCAGAGTGTTGTTGGGTATCCGCCCATCCCGTCCCGGGAGTTCGCTCTCCGTTAAGGGAGATCGTGGGAACGCAGCTTAAGAATGTTTGATTCATTCGTACATATGTTATTTTATCTAAATGCATTTTAGTTGAATGTTTGTCACTAATTCACGCATTGTGACCGGGTGGTACAACGAGTACCATTAACTAAGCTGAATTAAATTAAATTTCGTCCTTCCTCAGAAAATTTTAGCTAAATAACGGATGCTGATCCTGAACCGTATTTTCACCGAGGGAAGTGAACGCACTGCTAAACAGTAACTCCAAGCGCTCCGTACCGGCTCAGCGTAAAACGGTATTCCCACATTCGTCTGTCCCTCGTTGCTTCCGAACCAATTAGCTCAGAATAATCTTACAGCTGGGAACCTCCAGATACTCAAAACATTTGGATATTCCTTTGTGAAAGGTTTTGCAGGAAAACCATACGAAAGTACCATTTACCCTTTTCGAAGCTATTGAGCACAAAATTCTTTCGAATCTTACCGTGACATGTAAGCGCCACTTAGCTGAGGCGGTAGACCGTCTTACTACTGCCCGGACGGTCGGGGTTCGCCCCTCGACGAAGAGGAGGAGGATTTTACTTCGAAGCTGAATCACTCCACCCGAATGCCGGGATGTTTCCTTCAAAAGGCCATGGCCAAATTCCTTCCCGTTTCTTGTCCCCAGTGCCATCCTGCCTCTAAAGACCTAGACATCGACCAGGCGTAAAACCGTAAATAAAAAATAATCTCAGCCTGCTATCCAATGAGTAGCGTGGATGAAACTACGAGGGAAGGTTAAAGACGGCTGCAGAGTGGCGTTGACCACGTCTCATACTTCCATTGGCACTGGCTGTAATGGGAATGTAATTGCAATGGAGCACAGGCTCCGGTGGCATTTTCCCTGCACCCCCATCTTCCCCCTGTCCCGGATGAGGTCTACCTTCTAGGGAATGCGGTAACTAACTGCAGAAGCCCAAGTCCTTTAGCTTATTATCAGCTAAAGTTTTCTGGAGATTACGATATTTACAAAATAACTAAATGAATTATTTGAATAACTTAAACGTTTTCCTTAGAAACATGATGCGAACCATTCAATGGAGAATTTTATTAATTAAACAATAAACGTGTCAAAAAAATACCTTTTCAAAATTTTCAAGACTTTTCGAAGATTTTCAATATTTTTTTCTCATCTAAATTATTGTTTCTTTACACAATTACTTCATCTTCCATTTTTTACTTATAAGTTTGGTTAGGAAAACAAAATCTCCAAAAAGGGAATGAATGCTATCTAAAAATCGTTTGTTATTGATTTTTAAGCTATTTTTTTGCAGTGAATTCAATGTACGTGTGAGTGATGGTTAGTGAGTCGCATCAAGTGCAGAGAGTTGCAGTACATTATGGCTGTGGTGCCGCGCGTTTATACTCGGGACGAAAGCGAACCACAAATTATATCACAGGTGGGGAAGGACAGGGTGATACGGCTACTTTTTGTATATCATTACTGAACGAGAAAACAATTTATTATTTGTCAATCTTGGTTAAAATTTTAACTTTTAATGACAGAAGATTCGCTAACGCATCATCCCACTGGTTTATTCTTCCATGAATAGTCTTTAGTGTACTCTCTTTCCCGTGCCTCCTCTATTTGCTAAACAACAAAACTTTGCTCCTTCCTCTTGTAGAATTCCGCAGCTTGCGGAGCCCTGTCCCTCTATTGATGCCTGTAAAATGCAAGATGGAGACTTCAAATTTTTACATGTTACTCGTTTCGATAACTAAAAACCGAAAATAATATTAAAAAATTTCTTAAAATGTTATTGTCATCACGGTTTGCAAAGAAATAAAGCGTCATAGAAAGTAATTTTTCTTTACCTCATCTTGAGACACTCAAATGTTTTGAGCTCATTGAGTAAAAAACTAAGATATTTTTCGATTATTTTTCTTCTGGAAACAAAAACGTAATCGAGCATCGAATTCATCGATTTTAGTTCTGTTTTTCTTCCTAAAACGGTATTACCTATAAACTTGCCATAAGCTGCCAACAAGGACCATGTACTATATTTAATCGAGATATACTCAAAACACTTTTACACAGTTTCTAGTTTGTAAACGAAACAATCGATGTTTGTATGTTTTCGTTACATTTCCAAATATTCATCTACTAGCTGTAACCTGCGACTTCGTACGGGTGGACTTAGAATTTGATTGACAGAATTGGATATAGAAATCTGTAAGTAATGTAAGATTTGTCCCAGACAATGCCGAGTCCACATTATATGACGGGAAAGCCATCACTACATCATTCCACCGTCGAACCTGTCTCACTAAGAGAATCAATTTCCAACATATTCAAAAATAGAAAACAAACGAAGGTACGGGGATATGGGGAGTTTAACTGAGGAAAGCTTTATTTCAGTTCAATCTTTTGTTCTTTCTTCAGCATGAGCATCAGATTCTTGGGTTCTAATAACTTCAGCTGCTAGAGCTTGTAGCATTTCTGATTATGATCTTATTATCATTAAGAAGAAGTACCTGGAACGGGAGCCATGTAGCATTTCTTAATATGTGGCTGTTTATTCATTAAAAAATGGTACCGTGTTGCATTTACCATGTGATTATATTTTATGCTTTATCTTTATATTGATTTATCGTAATATGCTTTTTTGTGCCGCTATAGTAAATAATTAATCTGTTAGCCGTTATTCTGCACAATTTAAATCACTCTTTTATTATTTTAAATACATCGTTCTTAAATACATTATCGGACTTCTTTCTGCAAGTTCTCCTTAGCTCTGCTCTAGGCAATCTCCTAGTTAATCTCTGTATATCTCGTTGCTATAGAAACCCTTCTTAAAAGAGTATTGATAGACCCGTGCCATGGAACTTATACTTCAAAGATGTTATTATACTATCTGTTATGCTATAGCCCCCCCAAGTTTACCATACCATTTGACATCCATACCAGTATAAATGGTTATGGTAAACTTTTCTGTAAATGTTACCTTTTAGGTAAGGAGAGCTTACATTGTACATTTGACTAACAACACATTCTTTTTTTTCCACATATAACAAGGACTGATGGCTTGATTGACTTTCTTAGTCGGATTCCCATGCGTAGCGACTGGTTGAAACGGCATATTGTCTGTAACACACATTTTGACACTGAGTTACAGTCCTTATCACTTAAAAAAAAAAAACTACAATAAGTATATTCTACTACAGAATTGTCCATCCCACCAGTATGCTACTTAGATTGCTATTATAAACAAGTTATTTAGTAACATCCTCTTAGCTGTCATGGCCTCCGCCTGTTACCACAGCATACCATTCAAATAGTTAAAAATTCCATTAACTACCCTTGGTACATTATATTCTTCATAAGATTGATCTTTTTTGAACAATTTTACTGTTGGATAACCGGCAACATTATTTAAATCACATGATTGGTACCCTGGACCAGTACAATCAAACCTCGCTAATACGACTAGGACACCAATGTTTCTTGTTAATCTAGCATCACCATCACAGCTTCATTTTATTTTATTTCTTCAATATATTACATTATATTCTCCCCATAAGTAATAACTTCTCTCCACTTTACTTCATCTTGAATATTCATATCTAGGCTATGAGATATACCAACAGAGTCATTTATAGGTTCTCCCTGGACCTCAGCTATGTCTGTGTTAACCAAATCCTGAACCTTTCGGTATCATTTAAAGGCAATGCCTGGATCGTGGCCTATTCACGGGAACTGAGTCTTGACTGTCCTGCTGTACCCTCTCTATATGACATTTTACTTCTTAATTCATTACACATTTATTCTATCATAGCAATACCTTGTTTCTTCTCAACTCATTCTATTCATTCTAATGCTCCGGTATACCTTACAAACTATATACATTTTTTTAAAAAGAAAGTCCTAATAAACAATAAACTTTTATGTAATGGTATGCTGTGGTAACAGCCGAAGACTGCACATCTGACCAAGATCGTCAATATTGGTAAATTACAGCTTCCACTTAGTGATTATAAACTTTTACTATCATTACAGTTGAAGAATTGTGTGCATCCACAACAATCAGTACTATTTACAAGTGTTTTGTGGCACTGAAAAATAATAAAATGCCAACTATAACTTGAAAATAATAGTAAATTGCAATATGACAGAGTATATATGTACACACCTGTGCCTTGCACTTAGTGTTAAATCTTTTCATTCACCTTAAACTAATTCATCATTTCCTGAGTTGTAGGTTCAATACCCTGATTGAATTTGTACACAGGATGAGGCAATAAACATAGCTTACCCCTCTACAAAAAAGAAAACCCTTTTTTCTATATTTCCAGTTCACTTTTTCCCAGTTATTCATACAAAATAAGTTTCTGTTTACAGTTAATCTTACTTTGCCAGAACAGTAACATGGCAAACTAACTTCAAAATTATGTAAAGAACTCTGAGAATGTTCAACACAATTATTCTGTAATTGCTTTGATTCATAATCACAAACATAATTCTCCCCAACAATGGAAAAATTGTCACAGTTTACATCCTTCAAAATCATCAAACTACCCAATCCATCTACATTCATTAAAATCTCTTCCATCTCTTTTACATGACACCCTTCTTTGACAATTTGTCTATCCTTTACATGTTTTACATCATCATTAATTGTAACATCACTCATATCATATTTTTCCCTTACATTATTAGGCCCACTATCATTACTTTCAATTGTATTACCTAATGATTCACAATGAATTGCATTCGTACTTTGTTCAAACCCTCTAATTACTAGACTCTCATTGCATACCTTTAGTTCCTCATTTATCTTTGTACACTGTTTTTCAGCCCTTTCTATATACTTATCTAACTTTGCCTGTACTTCAGTTTCTGATCTAATTATTTGATCCTCTAAAGACCTTTTAAAGGTTTTTATTTCTTCACTTAATTGTGCTTGTATAGCTGTAAGTTGTGTAGTAAATTGTGTGGTAAGTTGTGTTTGTATAGCTGTAAGTTGTGCTGCTAGTTGCGACCCAAATCGAAACAGTATTTTTCCTAATGCACCTACAGTGACTGTTTCATCTTTCTTATTTACAGAATCCAAAGGACCACAAATAACCATTGCACCTGGCATCTGATTAGCCATTCTGTAGAAAGCTAAGCAATACTCATCGTCCCAAAACTAGTATCAATAAAATGACGTGATATAATAAATTATTTGAATAAACAACGAAAATTCGAAAAGATAGGTTATGTTAAACTCCCAAAAAACGTAAAACTAATTCTACCCGCACACCGCTTCTGTCACAGTCAACGTTCTTGTTACAATCAACAAGTTTTTGATTACAAGAACAAAGATAATTGAGTCTAGAAAACACTTAACTTTAACGTATTTTTTAGCTGGCGGTTTCTACGGCGGACGTTGTCGATCCCTGGCCTGTTCCCGCTCGGCCGCTAGTAGCGCTGTGTGCTTCCAAGTTCCAACGATTCTCCTCTGTTCTTTTCTTGATTTTTTTGTTGTCTGCTAGATACTCAAATTCGTAAATTTGCGTAGTAATTTCTTTATTCTGCAGCACCCAAGTCCACTGCACGATCGCCATTTCTTAAATGATCTCTCACTATCGCCATGTAGCATTTCTTAAAATGATCAATGTTCAATTTTAAAATTCCAACTTTTGTCCTCTTCACGGTCTGCCATGTAGCATTTCTTAAAATGATCATTCAATTTTAAAATTCCAACTTTTGTCCTCTTCACGGTCTGCCATGTAGCATTTCTTAAATGATCATTCAATTTTAAAATTCCAACTTTTGTCCTCTTCACGGTCTGCCATGTAGCATTTCTTAAATGATCATTCAATTTTAAAATTCCAACTTTTGTCCTCTTCACTGTCTGCCCTGTAGCATTTCTTAAAATGATCATTCAATTTTAAAATTCCAACTTTTGTCCTCTTCACGGTCTGCCATGTAGCATTTCTTAAATGTTCTTGTATATCATTAAGAAGAAGTACCTGGAACCGGAGCCATGTAGCATTTCTTAATATGTGGCTTGTTTATTCATTAAAAAATGGTACCGTGTTGCATTTACGATGTGATTATATTTTATGCTTTATATTGATTTATCGTAATATGCTTTTTTGTGCCGCTATAGTAAATAATTAATCTGTTAGCCGTTATTCTGCACAATTTAAATCACTCTTTTATTATTTTAAATACATCGTTCTTAAATACATTATCGGACTTCTTTCCGCAAGTTCTCCTTAGCTCTGCTCTAGGCAATCTCCTAGTTAATCTCTGTATATCTCGTTGCTATAGAAACCCTTCTTAAAAGAGTATTGATAGACCCGTGCCATGGAACTTATACTTCAAAGATGTTATTATACTATCTGTTATGCTATAAGCTACACCTTACGTCAGGTTTAAGCCTGCAAGACATGACAAAAAGAAGACAAATTTAGCAAATCGACATCTATACTAAATAATAAGTTTTGTCTCTAAACGAAATTTTCTAACGAATCATACACTAACAGACTGCAAGAGAAGCACAGCTTGAGCAACCGAACTAACATTACAGAGTAACACACATATCCGTCTGTCTGTCACCATTCGATAAGTTCTCGAAATTTCGTGACTACAACTGTTATTAATACCTGAAAAAATGTCTTGTGTCCTTCCTACAGATACTAAGTATTTCGTTGTCACATTCCATCAATATCGGTGCAGCCGCTTAGTCAGAAAAACGTAACGGAAAGACAGACACTTCCTTTCACAGTTATAATATTATTAGTGCAGATCACACACAGTTTTACTGCTAGATAAACAAAGCCTTAGGGATCAATATAACGTAAAATAGTGTACACATATGGCATTGTTAGAGTGCCTACGATTTGCCACGCATTGCACTCCTAAATTTGTGGTATCTACAGTATAATATGGAATCCAAACAACTGACCGTCCAGGCGTGGCTCATACGATCAAAAACAATGCTTAAAAATCTTTGCTTCCACCGGGATTTGAATCCGAGACTACGCTCCAAACATCACTAAGCAAGCGGTTTAACCTCTGAGCTACCGGACCACTAAACCAGAAAATACTACAGAAATTTGAACATCCTATGAGACTGTCTTCGCCGTTCAGTAATTTTTCAAATTCCCATCACAATTTGTATTATTTAAACAGAATAGCGTATCATATGTCCATCCCAATGCCAAATAGCATCTCCTTGTCAAATTTCATTCAGATTAGCCGTTTAGCCCAAGAAACGTAAGAAATAGATAGACAGGGAGACACATAGAAAGGGTTACTGTCGCGTTTATAATATAAGTATAAATTGCATTGCATTGTATCGTATATCCGTGACATACATTTTGACGGTATGAGCGGCAACGCGGCGCGAAATCTTACAGCCTGACCTAAAAATACGTCACTCGTTGTATACTTTATAAACCGACTGCCGTCCGACTTGCCACTTTCGAGATATCGATTATGACGATTGGAGTGCTCGCCTCGTACTTGCCAAAGATTTTAGTTAGTAACTTGCCAACAGGAGAAGCAAGTCTGTGCTAAATTTTGTGATTCTCTTGCGTATGGGAACTTGTGGAGCAGGAGGAAAATTCCTTTCCAGGAACTCTGGATAGATGATACTCTTCCAACGCTTGGGTACTGCAGGACTTCCTGAATACTGCAACATGACAACCACACGTGGTGCTGCGTGGATTGCTAGTTTTCCCCTCACTCAGTTCCGTCTAAAGGGGCCATCCATAAACTACGTCACACCTTAAAAAAGGGGGGGGCAACAAAACGTGACAAGGGGGGGGAGGAACATGTCATAAACATTGTGACATCACATGCATAATTTGTATCGCTTTTTGGCTTTTATTGCCCCACTGTCGAGGCATGCTTATTTAAACGATAATGTGGCATCTGTGGACTATATTTTTCATCATACAAAGCCACTAACCAACATAAGCAATTATATAAAAGGCAACTAGAGGTTTTCCCTATCATGAAGATTCGTCCACAAAGCTTTCCCGCTAGACGAACACGGAAGTTCTTTGCTTATTAAACGATGACGATGCTTTATGGTTGGATAAAGATGATGTTGACACGTCATCGAATGTTCCCAACACTATCGAAATCAAGAATGAAGTAACTATTATGCCAATAATAAACAGTATCAAGGAATGGGTTCAAAAACCATGGATACATGACGACTCAATTTTGTATCATTAATTCGATTTTTATATTTTCTTAAATGTTCGATTTATTGTTGATATGATTTTTTTAACTAGAAATACATAAATCATTTTGAAAGTGCTGTTTTAATTTATAAATTTAAAATTGCGAAATGAGACGTCACACCAGGGGAGAGGGGGTCCAACAAATGTGACAACCTGTGAGATGGGAGAGGGAAGGGGTCCAAAAATCATGAAACTCGTGTGACGTAATTCGTGGATGGCCCCAAAGTAACGAACTCGTCTAAAGAGATTTCGCGACCCGAGGTGTAATAATGTTTCAACCTGTGACGGAGACGAACCGCCGCAAACACAGGGCGCTTGTGCACTTGTAATTAGTGCTTACGGTAATTAGGAGCTCGATGTTCACTCAGGAGGAGGCGATACCCATCCACCTTGTCTGAAGTTTCCTCGTCCTCGCTCCGAGTCGAGTCTATAGCAGCCGCGCCGCCTCTTTCAGTCGGGTTACGAAGTCGACCGCGACTATCGACCTGCCCACTTGTCGCTTGTTCGAGCTACTTCGTCGCAGACAGTTCTAGTTCGCAATTTGATGTCTTTAGTTTAACAGTTCACATCTGAAATCCTACCCTTGTTCTTTAGTTCCCTTAAATACTTTGATGACGTTTTCTCCATGTCACAAATGATGTTATATTTTGCTACTATAATTCAAGATAACTTAAGCCACGTAGGACAAAGTATTGCTGGTTTTACACAACTTCCAACTACTGCTAGAATGAAACATACTTCGCGAGATATACGGAATAGAGTCTACTCGCCTCGCATTCGGGAGGACGGCGGTTCGAATCCCCGTCCGGGCATCCAGATTTGGGTTTTCCATGGTTTCCCCAAATCACTCCAAGCAAATGCAGGGATGCTTCCTTCAAAAGGCCATGGCCGAATTCCTTCCCATTCCTTGCCCCCATCCTTTCCCGTCTCTAAAGACCTCGATGTTAAAAAGAGACGTAAAGCAGTTAAAAAAAAAAGGAATAGAGTCATACATTTTTCTTACAACACATGTTTCACATTGCTCAAAGTTTTCTTTACATTTTTCCGACATCTACATGTGCACCTGTAGTTGCCCTGTCGAGAGGATACTGGAGTTCCAAACACACGTGCTGACGCAAAGTAACATCAACAGTATGCATAACCGCAACCATACGTCTTCGTAAGTCCGGCAACATCTGGAACCGGGGTTTCCTAGACTCGTTCGTTGGTGACCACCCACAAGAAACAAACCGAAGGGGTGCGAGGTGATTCGGAGATTTGTCCATCACCGCCTGTCCATCCCCCAAGGAAAAATCTGATCAAGAGGTCTCTAACATCAGCATACCAAGGGGGTGGTGGGCCGTCTTGTTGGAACATTAAGATTCGGTGACGGAGTAGGTCGACGTAAATTGCCCCTCCAATCGTATTCTCAACAAAGAATAAAATTTTAGTTTAAAAAACTAAAAACACTCTTTAGTTGTAATGTGAATCAAAAGGTTAAAAATAAACTTTAAATTTAAAGATTTTGTTTAACAGTGATAGGACGCCGCACAATTCAGGATACATTAATTTTTTGAATAAGCTTAAAGAATAAAAGAACTGATTACAAAATTAGCTATACTATAAAAAAGCGTGGTGTGGTTTATCAGTTGTCTTATATTTTTTTGCCGCTGACTGTTTGTAAAGATATTTTGAATAGTAATGTAGAGAGCACCTCACGCTTTTTTACATTAAAGTTAATTTTGTAATCAGTGACTTTATTCTTTAAGCTTATTCAAAAAAATAATTTATCCTATCGCTGTTAAACAAAATCTTTAAATTTAAAGATTATTTTTAACCTTTTAGTTCAAATTACTACCAAAGCGTATTGTTAGTTTTTTAAACTACAATTTTATTTTTAACTGTTTAGTTCAGATTGTTTCGAAAGTATGTAAAGTAAGTTTCTTGCTGTAGGCTCCACATCTGTCAGAAGACGGTTAAATCACTTCAGTATTCTCACTTCAAAGTAATGAAATTACCAAGTCATAGATATGAAATTATTGGATTGTTATCGGTTGTTAAAAAGTGTACAAAATTTCAGACATTTCGGACTTTCTGAAGTGGGTGAAAATTGAACTGAAATTTTCTATTACATTCGTCCACTTTTAAGTTGTTACTGACAACGCGGTGAAAGTGTAATTATTGAATTTTTATCGGTTGTTAATAAGTGTTCAAAATTTCAAACGATTCTGACGTCAGGAAGTGAGTGAACACTGAAATGAATGATTCCATTACATGCAACCATTTTTCTATTGTTACCGTCAAAGTAACGTGAATAGCAAGACGTTGCTAAGAGACTACTGTATTGTCAGCGGTTATTAAAACGTGTGCAAAATTTTTATGTGGTCACTGTCAAAGTACTGAGAATATCAAGACATAGTGATGAAATTATTGTGTTGTAATCAGCTATCAATACATCAGCAAAATTTCAAACAATTCGGACATCTGCAATTGGGTTAAAATTAAATTGCAAAATTCCACGACGTTCAACCATTTTTCTGTTGTTACTGTCAAAGTAATGAGAATAGCAGGACATTGCTATGAAATTATTGTATTGTCACCGGTTCTTAATATGTGTTCCAAATTTCAAACAGTTCTGAAATCTGAAAGGAGGTCAAAATGGAGTTCTAAAATTCCGTTACATTCATACATACATACATACAAGTAAAGCTAATATAAAGCGTGTAAAAATGGGCCAATTACTCTAACGTGCGTAAGAGCACAACAAACGATGACTTTGCGGCTACCACGAAGTGATACGGGGATTTTTAGAATCCCATATCCGAACGTGAACCTGTCAACACGCCTCCTATACGTTGGGCCTTGTCGCGTAGTGTCGTTACTAGCCACAGCAAATGTAGAGAACACTTTGTGAGTGTGTGAGTAGCATGTCTCCACCACACATAGTATGTACGGCAGGAGGACTTTCTAGATGCCCTATACTCTGTAAACCCTGGGTTTTTTCCTCCATATATATTTATGTAGTTTTCCTCCTGTGTTATTGCATTGTTGCATTTTTTTAAAATCTTATTTATGTTATACGGTATCTTCTCTTTCACGGAGACCTTTTGACGTCTTCTTAAATTAGAAATTGTGTCACCCAGTTCCACGCGAGCATGCAGAGCCTGTTGGCACGAATGCACGGAACACATCAAGTATCGCTGCACCGAACAATTCTCGCTCGTCGGGGGCTCTAAAGGCACATCCCAGGAGTCACGAATCTGTTGTGCGATCGAATGTTGTTCGTCTTGCCAAAGCATCTCTTTTTCAAATATTCATTGCAGTAACACGTTTAACTTGCACTCCTCTATACCCAAGGTCGTAAACAATTCTACTCCCAGAAGAATCTATTTCGACAACCGCGCAATTCAGGAAGAGCTACGGAATGGGTTTTGTAAAGTTGTACTTCCCCGTCTCCCAGCAGTAGTTTCATATTGTTGCGACGTCAACAAAACTGACAAATAAAGAAGAATTGTGCGATCGACGAACTATTTAATGCTTATCGTTTGATATTACCATGCGCTAAAAGTAACTTACTTTAAAAGTTTTTCAAGATTTTAAGTAATATTTACCATTCTAAAGTCTACAGAAAATATAGTTTGGCGTTTATGATTTTAAAAAAATTTCTAATCACAAGAATATTTCAGAAGATAATTTTTTCCAACAAAAGTTCATATGTATTATTCGATACAATATTTGAATTATCGGATAACAAATACGTCCTGAAAATACTTTTGTAAAACAACTGAATTCTATTTTAAAATTATTGTTAGTTAATTTATTACGCAGTGTTCAGAGCTCACATTATCTTGACAAACATATTCAGCTTCTAACTTTAACAAGATATTTCCATCACTTTTAAAGTTTCCGAAGGTTCTTTTATTTTTTTTCATAGCGCTTTGTTTGATTCTAAAAGCAATCGTTATCTGGTTATTATTATTTTAATTATTGATACTATTAGAAAAAAAAATGGGAATTTTGCCTTTTTTCTAAGGTTTAACGAAAATTTTCTTCAAAGAAAAATATATGTTTTAAAGACTAGACTTGCTCCATGTTTGCCTTACTTCATTATTCAAAGATGGGCAAAACAGGAAGTAAAAAAACTGCGAAGCGAATGTAATCTTTCATCTTGGGATAGTAACCCTGGCTCCGTTATTTGTTGAGTTTGAATAGAGCAGTTCCCACCCCTTAGTGATTGAGTCGAGATCATCTCACCCTCGTGTTCCTTATAAACAACCCTCAATAAATGAAACTGTAAATTCTCCCACTGTCCAAATCAATAAAAGCTTTTACTCAAAAAACCGTTTACTAATAACCTAAACCCATGTGCCAGAACAAGTAGTTCAAAAATTATAATTAACAATTTTACCATAGCAGGTAGTTTTCACAACTCATAAATGTTGATGTTCCTGGCTATTATCCCACGTTTTCGCCCTTTATGCCCCCAAAATTTGGGAAATTATGACAGAAGTGTTGTCGACCCAAAGCGTCTTAGAGAATTTCGGTAAATGCGACGCGTTGGAATGTACTGGAAAGTCGGACAGAAGAAAAAGGACACCTTCGCTTGTATCGTAGTTTATGAGCTGGAAATTCACCAAGTTTCGAACGGTCGCATTAGGAATTGCAGAAGAAAGCCCCACACTGGGTACTCACAATGTTTCACCCAAGTTCTTTATTAGTTACCTGATACGTTTTGTGACTGAGGCTTTCTAAGGCGCAGTCAACACTGTATGGGTGGTTTGAGAAGACAATTCCTAATCACCAGATTCTATGCCACACTCCGGATCTAAGTCTGAAACCATTTAGGGCGTAGCTTCCCAAACTGAGGATATCCCAGAACTGAAACCTATATTTTATCATCACATACTTTTAATAATTTCTCTGCGATGTAATTGTTAGTTTTCAGAAATTTCAATTCTGATAGCGTATAACATCGGTCAAACCTTTAATTATTAAACAATGTATTACTTCAAAATAAAAAAGATGCTGCTACCAAATACGCTCTTAATAAAACGCTGCAGTTATATTCACTTGTTCCAAGCACTTTTTTTGCAAAAGAGAATTTTTCGTTTTAGTTGCAATAAAAACACAACATTTAAACAAATTCGAAATTGCCAATGATTTATGTTGAACACCTTCTAATGTTCAACGAATAGGAAATCTTGTAAAATGAAATGACTTTTCATCCTTCCCACTAATTTATTTTTTCTTTGCTACTTTTCAGAAACTTAGTTTTTTACTTTAAAAAAACAAAAAAATATTTTAGATCCAATAAAGAATTAATATATTCGATGTTATACTTGATTTTTCTACTTTATTAATAATAAATTTATGGGGAGGGGGTGAGGAGCTGGGGAAATTTTCTTTTGATGGAAAGGGAAGAAGTAAAAAAACTTTTGGAACCCAGTGTACAATTCTGTTGGTGGTCATTTGCCCAGCGGCTGTTATGCGAATTTCGGAACAGTAAATATTAGGCCGGAATGACAGGAGTGGAAAATCAACTTTTTATTCATTAATCCCCACACACAACAGGAAGAGCACGCCACCAATCACATTTACCTATATGTTAAATAATAAATAAAAATGCTATGATGCTACGGCTCTGAAAACAGCGGCAAAACACAGCCTTCAGAATACCCTGGCAAGTTACTCTGAATACACTGGCAAGTTACTCTGAATACCCTGCAAGTTACTCTGAATACCCTGGCAAGTTACTCTGAATACCCTGGCAAGTTACTCTGAATACCCTGGCAAGTTACTCTGAATACCCTAGCAAGTTACTCTGAATACCCTGGCAAGTTACTCTGAATACCCTGGCAAGTTACTCTGAATACCCTGGCAAGTTACTCTGAATACCCTGGCAAGTTACTCTGAATACCCTGGCAAGTTACTGTGAATACCCTGGCAAGTTACTCTGAATACCCTGGCAAGTTACTCTTTACTCTGAATACCCTGGCAAGTTACTCTGAATACCCTGGCAAGTTTCTCTGAATACCCTGGCAAGTTACTCTGAATACCCTGGCAAGTTACTCTGAATACCCTGGCAAGTTACTCTGAATACTCTGGCAAGTTACTCTGAATACCCTGGCAAGTTACTCTCAATACCCTGGCAAGTTACTCTGAATACCCTGGAAAGTTTCTCTGAATACCCTGGCAAGTCTGAATACCCTGGCAAGTTACTCTGAATACCCTGGCAAGTTACTCTGAATACCCTGGCAAGTTACTCTGAATACCCTGGCAAGTTACTCTGAATACCCTGGCAAGTTATTCTGAATGCGTAATACTGATCATAATAGAACCAGTTTTCGTTCCAACATGTGTGTTCATCGAAATCCAAATTTTAAATTCCGGTTGAAATTTGTGCAAAAGTTTCTAGTGTTAGTTGGATGTGTTTCTGTCGCTGTTATCTCAGTGAAACCTAAAATCCAGGTCAGTGACACTTCAGTCTGTACTCTTCATTTTCTAGTTGTTATCAATCAATTCTCCGTGATGCGGAATACTTGGTGTTTAATGTTTATTTTGACCGCTCTGGAATACACTAATACAAATATGCTGGAGGTCTGTTCGTGCTCTATTAAGTCTTCGGCAGATTCATTTATAAGCTGTTTTGTGGGAAAGGACCTAGAAGGAAATCCTGTATAGAACTGTCAAGCGAGTATTACAACAGTGTTTTAGATGCAATTTTGCGGTACAACAGAAATGTAGATACCCAATGCGTTAGCATTCCGAACCAGCACGATTGGCTGTGCCAGAAAATATCCTCTTTACACTCTGCCTTGTCACACCTTTCGCATTGGAGATTATGAATATTTGTTTGGCTGCAGTCTGTTGCATATTGTGTATGGTCCGTGAGTCACGCAGCCCTCAACTGCGCGCTAGGACTCTACTGATTACATACAGTGCGATTCCAATTTAGTGCTGGCGCGGTTATTAAGGGCCATGATGTTGCTGAGGGTGCCGGCTGTGTAATGGACAGAAACGTGATGCGCAGCGAGGCAGACAAATGCTCCGCTGTTGGCGCTGATGCGATCAACCTGTTAGCGCCTGTCTGCAGGGGACAACGTGCTTCAAGTGCTCAGCGTACGTGAGTTACTGGCGACGCATTTCCCTGCACACAGTAACTTGATTTTATTTTTTATATGGCCTTCAGCCATGCAGGATATGTGACAATTTCTTAAGTTTACATGGTACCTTATGTATAAGAGATAATAAATTTACCTAATTCATTATCTTCCTACAGGTAGAACAGTTTACAAACTACCTTAACATGACAAGAAATTATAATTTTACCTTAAACATTAAAACAGCAGGTTTACAAAATACATTAAAATGGCACTGTTAAATAATACGCTCATTAAGAAAACAGGTTAACAAAGTACATTATATACCTTAAGAAAGAAAGTTTGCACAACACATTACATACATTGGAAAAATAAGATCAAATTTTTACAATTGATAGTACCATTATTAAACTTTTACAGTTCCAGTTTAATTTGTCGCAATAATATGTACATGAGGGAGTAAATTTTATATTTGTTTATAGCTAGCAGGATTGCAACATTTTTACGAAGATGGAGACCCATCTGCACCAAGTTCTTAATGAGGCTGTCAGATGTATGTTTTTTAAGTGGGCACCCGAGGAATACGTGATTGGCATCTACCTCCTGGCCACACTATCTGTATGGTTCATCTACCACACCAATCTTATATAGCTGCTTCTTGAAGCGTGCATGCCAAAATTTTAAATGGAATTTACCGAGCGTGGTGGATGAGCGTTAAACTCTCTCGCCACGCGTTCGGGAGGACGGTGGTTCGAATCCCCGTCCGGGCATCCAGATTTGGGATTTCCATGGTTTCCCCAAATCACTCCATGCGAAAACCGAAATGCTTCCTTCAAAAGGGCCATGGTCGAACTCCTTCCCGTTCCTTGTCCGCAATCCCACCTCGCCTCTAATAACCTCGACGTCGACGAGGGTAAAGCCGTAAATAAACGGAATTTGGTGGTGTATAGTTTCCTGTGGCAGCAAATATCTTGAAACCATGGACGTTTTAGAATTTCCGGGTGTATCTATGCGTAGTGTTTACCTTTCTTGGAGGACGTATGTATCCAATCTTTATCCCAGTCTTTGTATAATTTGTGTTTTAATGTCACGATCAGGTTCTATATCGGTATCATTTCGTGAATAGTTTTCCTAGTCTCAGTTGCTTCTTTTGATAGCATGTTTTCTTTCTTTTGTTGCCTCGTGCTTCTGTCAGATTTTCCTCCACCTTGCGATATTACGTATGGGTTCTTGATTTATGAGCACGGGGTTTGTTTAGATGCAATTGAATGCACCTGTATGTTTATAGCCTGGGGTTGTCGTACTTGTTGAGGTGATTGCTTCCGGATAATGGAGAGAGCATCAGCCATATTTCACTGCCCTGGGATACCGACTCTTTATTCGAAGTTTGCTTTGTGTGCTCTCGTATTTTGTGTTGCATCAGATCTTTCTGATGTTATTGAAATACCAGCGTACGATGGGGAGTTGATTTTACCCACGGCTTATTTGTAGCTTACATTCTATTGGGGTGTAAAGCTAGATCGCCTCCTCGTGGTGCACCCTGGGTAACGCTAAATGAACTAGCACATACTGACAGTCAGACAATCCTGCAGGATCTCCTAACTAAGACACTAACTCATCTCAGCTGCGATATGGACAAGATACCAGACCAAACAAACGGTCCTTCTAACGACCACTTGACTAGAGACCTCGGGCCCTTGGTTCGAATCTGCCCAATAAATATGGAAAATATAAGTCATAGTAAATGCCAGTATTTATCAAGAATTTTAAAAAATGACATCATCGGACTTGTTGCCATACAGGAGACTCACTGCGAAACAGAAGAACAGTTGAAAAAAAGAGGCAAAATACCAGGTTATGAGTTGCTAGGAGCAACATACCACCGATCATATGGCGTAGCTACGTACGTCATACATGACAGTGATAACGTCTCTCTCATCTCCACCTCCACTGATCATAACGTTCATAGCGTCGTCACAAAAATCGGCAGCATAACCATTTCCAATACTTACAAGACACCTGCCACAGCCTGGTCAGTCCAGGTTATTCAAACGCAGCTTCACCCTGCCGTATATGTAGGCGATTCTAAAAGCCACCATCAACAGTGGAAGTACAGAGACAACGACTCCAACGGGGACGCACTGGTAGAATGGGTAGAAGCGGAACACCTGCATCTTGTGTTCGACGCCAAGGGTCGGTATACGTTTAGATCAGCAGCCTGGAGACAGGAATACAACCCCGACTTATGTCCTAGCGGCCTCTCGAAAAGTTCTTCCAGATTCCCCACATAGTCAACATCGACCAATAATGATAGAAGTAGGGACTCAAATTCCCCTAATCACCGATTTGTTGGCGCCCTGCTAAGTACTGCCAAAAACCACATATCAAAACGATACCGTAAAGAGTACATTCCAGGCTGGTCCCAAAATAGTGATGAACTGTACCAGATCTTTCTTGAATCAGGTGAGCAGAAAATAGCGGACGAGCTTCTACACAGTCTGGATACAGCAAGAAGGGAGAAGTGGACGGAAATGGTGGAAAGCCTCAACTTCCAGATATCGATCAGGAAAGCATGGTCCCATACAACGCCAAAGAACGACCACTAGCCCAAATGAAGTGGCCTCACATAAAGTAGCCTCATCTAGGGCACCAAAAGATAAAGCGCATACCATCCAAGTGAAGAATGAGAGCTGAAAATCTTAAAAAATGAAGCCACAGAAACTGAACTCTCCTCGCCCCTTTACCACCGAAGATATTTCGGAGGCCCTAAAGTAAACTTCGCCAAGGAAATGCCGCAGGGTTTGACAACATACACCCTGAATTCTTAATAAATTGTGGCAAGTTCATCAAAAAATTGGTGGCGCAATTCTTTACCAACATTGTGCAGTCTGGCAACATTCCCCCGGAATTTAAACGTTCTAAGATAATAGCTGTATTAAAACCACGAAAGCATGCAGACAACTCAAAAAACTAAAGCCCAATTGCTCTATTGTCTGTGACCTACAAGCTACTGGAAAGACTTATATGTAATAGAATCAGGCAGAGACTGTTTGAAGTGATTCCATTGGAACAGGCAGGACTTCCACCACGAGTAAGATGTGTAGATCAAGTTCTATCACTAACTACCTGTACTGAAGCAGGATTCTAAAGGAAACTAAAAACTCCAGCTGTATTTATCGACCTCTTTGCGGCTTACGACACAGTGTGGAGAGATGACATGATATATAAATTTCTTCGTGTAATTCCCTGCAAACTTATAGCACGCGTGTTAAACAACATTCTTAGTGACTGGGTGTTCCAGATTGTCATGGGCACCGACATCAGCTCTCAGAGGAAACCCAAGAACGGCCTACCACAGGGATCAGTGCTCGCTCCGCTCCTTTTCAGGCTGTATATCGCAGACATGCCGAAAACAAGATCAAAAAAGATTGGTTACGCCGACGATTGGGTTCTCACCACGAGGTGCAGATCAATCGAAACTTCTGACGAAATCCTAACAGAAGAACTGGAAACAATGGTAAAATATTTCCAAAGGTGGAGACTCCAACCCAATGCTTCTAAAACAGAGGTTACTTGGTTCCATCTAAATAGCAAACTCGCTAAAAATGAACTTAACTTACGGTTTGAAGAAACCATTCTTATCCACAATAAGACACCATTCATTAATGAATATCTAACGAAAATGACTGAGCAGCTAATATCATTCAAAAACTTTGTGGTACCTCCTGGGGTGCATCGGCCTCCACTCTCCGCTCCTCTGCTCTGGGTCTTGTCTTCTCGGCTGCCGAGTTCTGTGGCCCGGTCTGGTTGAATATCCCACACGTGAAAAAAGTGGACACCCAACGTATTAACGCTTTGCGTATGATTGCAGGCGTGACCAAGACAACTCCCACAAAATTGCTCTCGATACTGATCCATATACAACCACCTAACCTGCGACGGATAAATGCTCTTACACGTGAATACAAGAGGATAATGGACTTGCCCACTTACCGATCCACCAAAATATTGAGGGTGCCAACATCAATAGACTACACTCTTGAAACCCGCCAATGAAATCAGCAAGGGATGGTACACGTGAAGATTTCAACAACACCAAAGCTTGGGTCCAGGAGTGAACTGTACACCAAAATAACAGGATACCTTCCATTACACAAAAGCCTCCAGCTTTTGATTTACATCGTAAAACTTGGTCCACACTCAACAGAATCAGAACTCAGCACAGCAGATGCTCCCTGTACAAGTGGGGCGAGCAACCATTCCCCTTATGAGAATGCGGAGAGATTCAAACTATTGGTCATATTGTTGAAGAATGTCCAATAAGATCTTACAGTGGTGATCCTGTGGACGTCATGCCAGCAACTCAGGAATCAAGAAACTATGTTAATAAACTTGATATATGTCTTTTTCAATGTGCTTAAAACTCTCTAAATTGTCATACGATAATATAAATGTGGGCCATAAGCTGATTGATTTTCTTTTCTTTGACAAATTTAAGACGGCGTCTATCATAAGGTACGTGATAGCCGTTACAGTTAACACATATTGGGCTGTTTTGCTTGCCGTACTCTTTTACCTGGTGCGGGCCCTCACAGAAGGTGCATCATTTCTTGCTTCTACATTGTATGCTAGGGTGACCAAACTGAAGACAGTTATAGCACTGTATTACCGGCTTGACATTACATTCAACAGGGCATCGAACATCATGGATGTAAACATAATTCTGGGCCTCTGTGCTTTAAACATAAGTAAGAACACGGAGAGTGGAGTTTCATTTATTGTGACATTTTCTTTCGTTTTTCTAGTTAATCTTTTCACGTTTACCATACGACATTCGCACCTAGCAACAGCCTTTATCGCTCCTCCTGTTAATTTGGTCATCACATTACTGATTATTCCTTGCTGTGCGATGACACAGAGTGGGATATAAGCCTGAAGGCCATTCCGCTGTCAGACAGCGCTGTGCGACAGGCTGTAGGCTGATGCTACCGCTTTGATTTCTATTTTAACGCGATTCCGACCTGCGGATCTGCGTTTTTGTTGTAGTGTGTTGTTAATGTCAGTGAGACATCGAAGAAGGGGTCTGTAAAACACGCGGCTACCTCAATAAGTCCTGCTTTTCCGAAAGACATCATGGGTTGTTAAGCTGTACCTCCGTCGACAGCGGAGAGTTTTAACCCACAACTCTAGTACACAATCTGGTAATTACCAATCGCGCATCACAAAATCTACTATACTGATGAGCAAATACAAGTTGACAAAATTTTGTTCCATGGTCAGTTAAATATCTTTAGCTCCTGAATACAAAAATGATTTGGAATAAATGTAAACTGCAAAAACGCAGTTCGAAAAACTGAAAATTTTAATTCTATGTAACATAATTAAGGTCTACTTTGCACCAATTTTTTCCAACAGACTTTTTAACGCTATAATATAACCATGTGATTTCATTATTATTATTATTATTATTATTATTATTATTATTATTATTATTATTATTATTATTATTATTATTATTATTATTAGCAACGTCATCTTAGTATAGCATATTTTGCTCCTTTTTGAGAAAAATCCTGAATTTTCATTAAAACACAACGCTGGAACAATATAACTATGACCAGGTGAAAATAAACCAAGAACAATGTATAAAAAACCATAAAAAATATTCTGTTCAAAGCAGCTACGATTAAAAAAACCTACACTGCTTTATAGAACTATGAACATATATATTTTATTTTATTACATTTTACAAATTGAACACATACTCAAATGAAACATTAAGCAAATAATTTACATTAAAGAAGTTAGTAAATAAAATAAATGTATTCAATAAATCATCAAAGTCCATCCAGTTGTTGAACTGTATAAAGTATTCTGACTTTTGGCAAGAGTCTAACCTCGTCAACTCCTCCCATGCATGTCAGTAGATTCAGGCCACTTCCTTGATTTTTCCCCTTTTTCATTGCTAACTGTTTAGCTGTCACATAGTTACACTTGGAGATGACACAGATAAGGCACTATTATATTTCACAATGATACAAGAACCCTGGGTTTTATCAGTTGGCTTCTTCAGCAAAACGTTTGGAGCAAACTCTCTCCACAACGTGAAGCCAAATCATGTCAAATTTTTTATTTTATCTGGTACCAGAAAACATTTAAATTCAAATTATTTAAACGGTATATTTTTCACTGTTAATCATCCAACGAAATAGAACTAGCATTTACCTTTTCATTCCTAAAACGGAAAGAGACTTTGGAGCCTAAATACTTCAGAGCAAATCCACACCAAAATATCAGTTCAACACTTTTAACATAAAATAAACCTCATAACAACAATTGTAGGTAGAAGTTGCTCTTTTCTGGGAAGCAGACAGAACTTATTTTCTACAAACTACTGAAAAGTCTTAAAAACTTGTTTCGACGTTATACTGCGAGGCAATGATAACCCAAACTCTGCATCATTTCCACTAAAAAAACCTTCTGCATATTCTTCTTCTGATGATTCCACGCCTCATTCTGGGCGCGGGCAGTTACCAGGGTGGATGTACTCCTCCATGGAAACTCTGTTGAGAACATCAACTACGCTTGTTTCCCATTGCAGTCGGTGTGCGTATTCATACGAGGTGTGTGAGAAAAGTAACGACATTGGAAACACTGCGAGGGATCTAGCAACGCTGTGTCTACCGGTCTGTATTAGACCGGTTTGTTCATCCCTTCCACATGCTTAGTCTGAGTTTCACCTCCGTTCAGCCAACAAATTATTTTTGACAGCGCCATCAGTGAACTTGTGTTTTTGTTGTGTGTTACGAAAATGGAACATCGGAATTTAGAGCAACATTGTGCAATCAATTTTTGTGTTAAACCTGGGAAATCCACGAGTGTGAACTTTTAAAACTTGAAACAGGCCTATGGGGAACATTGCTTATGAAGAGCACAAGTTTTCCGGTGGCACAAATAATTTTTGGGAGGCCGAGAACAGGTTGAAAATCAACATCGCTCTGGGAGACCTTCAAATTCAAAAACTAACGAAAACGTGTGAGGGCTATCGTGCATAAAGAATTTGTTCCTCCAGGACAATATGTCAACCAAATGTTTTACAAACGTGTCCTTGAAAGGCTCAGGAATAGAGTGATTCGTGTGACACCAGACATTGCAGACAAGTGGATGCTTCATCATGACAATGCCCTGTATCGCGCGGCTTTTTCCATCAGTGATTTTTTTACCTCAAAACGCATTCCTGTTGTTTTTCAACTTCCCCTATTCACCTGATTTAAGTCCTTGTGACTTCTTCCTTTTCCCGCAATTGGACGTCATTTTGGAACTCTGGAGAACATTCAAAAGACTGCGACTGACCAGTTAACAGCCCTACCAGTTGAGTCCTTTCAGCGTTGCTACCACCGAGTGAAAACAACGACTCCGCCGGTGTATAGCTGTCCAAGGGAACTACTTTGAAGGGGATAACATTGTTGTTTGAAAAAAATAAAAACTTTGGGAAGTAAAAAACAGTCTCGTTACTTTTCTCAGACACCTCGTATGTGCTATTGTATCTGTTAATGACTGTGATGGTGTGTGTGTTTGGAATAGGTTGTTGTTAACCCGAAAATTTACAAAATGTGTATGGGGAACGCGATACAATAGTGATCCGTTGGTTACGTCATTTAATAAAAATGTTATACTACCGTGGCGTGATAGTTTGGTGATATACTCAAAGTTGCCGCATATTCCGACTCCGTAATTGTTGGACCTACAGTTTAAGATGGAATACCAACCATGGAGCTTCCTCGAGTAGTTCACATTTACAAAGGTTAGGGTTGGCTGAGGTTAGGGCAGGTAAATTCCGAAATCTTAAGACGGGCGCCTTGAGCTGACTCATCTCCCAGTTTGTGTCTATTGCACTCGAGTTATTCAAATTTTTTTTTGCTTATGTCTTTAGGCTTCGTTGACGGAGAGATAATTAGAGGCAGGGAGGGCCTGAGAGCGAGGAACTGGAAGGAATTCGGTCACGGTCTTTCTGAAGGAACCGTATCGGCATTCGCTGCGAGTGACCCAAATCTGGGTTCGAACCTGCGCCCTCCCGAATGCGAAGCCTGCTCGTTATCGCTCACCCACCACGCTCAATCACGCGAGTGGCATCCGTCACGAAGTGCTGCTCCATCAGAGTCACTCAAGGCCAAGTTGTTTTACTAAATAGACACTTAAAAATATCCTAATTTACACCAATTGGTGCTAGTACAATTTGAGAGTGACACTAAATAATCTCTCCGGCGATATTCAGAATTGTCCATTATATCACATTCTTCAGACCTGCTTCTGGCTGCGGAATCTGTTTCAAATTTCTGAATGTATTCCGTTCGTAATTTTGTAGGAAAACTTAGATCGCCTATTTGCATCACTAGTATTGATGCTAAGGCAAAGGTAAAGGCTTGTGTGGTCGTAATGAGCCGGTGATGATTTTTATTGCCTGCGCAATCCGCCCCTATCGCAGTCGCCTCAACCTAACCCGGCAATCCTACTGGGTATAGGAGACTTACAGTAACGTGGTATACGAACCACGGAAGCGTTCTGGCGTACTTCACATTACACAGCAAACTATACCAGAGGTGACGGTTGGATTAAGGACCTTCGAAAATCACAGCCGAGACAGATGTGAACAGCGGAGCTATCGGTCTGCAGCCCTTAGCTACAGAGTCACCAGACAGCTGTTAATATTATTTCACAAAGCAATTATGGCCATAACCAAGTGTCACCTTTACACTGCCTACAGAAGAAATCTATGGCAGTTTACCTACGTAGCAGATTGGGCATTATCGACCCGTATCTCTAACATCTGTTTGCAGTAGAATTCTGGAGCATGTCATACGCTCTAACGTTATGAAGTTTCTAGATGAAAACGAGTTACTTACAGCATACCAATACGGATTTCGGAAGAACCGATCATGTGAAACGCAACTGGCTCTATTTTCGCATGATGTAATGAAAGTTATTGATGCGGGATCACAAGTTGATGCTATTTTGTTGGATTTTCAGAAAGCTTTTGACTCTGTACCACACAACCGACTTTTAGCGAAGATCCGAGCGTACGGTATATCTGATCACATTTGCGAATGGATACGCGATTTTCTAACTGGTCGGTCACAGTATGTCGTTATAGACGGGGAAGCCTCTTCTAAACTAGATGTTACTTCGGGCGTTCCTCAAGGAAGTGTAATAGGACCACTTCTTTTCTTAATTTTTATACACGATCTCGGTGACAACGTTAATTGCAGGATGCGATTTTTTGCTGATGATGCACTTTTTTATAGGGAAGTGAGGTGCTCCAACGATTGCTTAGAAATTCAGCGCGATCTGAATGTTTTTTAGAAATGGTGCCGTAAATGGCAGCTTACACTTAACTGCAAAAAGTACAAGGCAATGCACATAAGTAATAAAAAGACCCCGCTTGCTCAGGAGTAGAAAGTTAACAATTCAGTTGTTGACACTGTGGATTCCCTGAAGTATCTAGGCGTAACAGTACAAAGCAACATGAAATGGGACTTGCACATTACTTCCGTTGTAGGAAAAGCTAATTCCAAACTACGATTCATAGGACGTATTTTGAGAAGTTGTAATGTTCATACAAAGGAAATAACGTACAAAACACTAGTGCGTTCGCATTTGGAATACTGTTGTGGAATTTGGGATCGCAAGGGATTGATTGACACATTAGAGAAAGTACAGAGTAGAGCCGCTCGATTCGTGACTGCTAGTTACAGTCCTTACGTAAGTGTCACAGAGCTAATTCGTGGGTTGGGCTGGGATTGTTTGGCGGACAGACGACGTCGTTTTCGTTTGAATTTGCTGGAGAATATGCGAAAATCTTTAAGTTACGAGTGCAACGAAATACTTCTTCCGCAAACCTATTTAGGTCGCAATGACAGGAGGGATAAGATTAGAGAAATAAGATGCCGTACTGATTCATTTATGTATTCCTTCTTTCCTCGTTCTGTTCGGTATTGTAAGGCACAGAATTAGGATTGGTGCTTAGCACCCTCTGTCACCTAAAGTATTTGTGATTTGCAGAGTGTAGATGTAGATTTGTAAGAAGCCATGATGACGATCCAAGATTGCAATCAAAAGAAAAAGAGGGAGAGTGACCAAGCAGACAAACATGGAAAGCAGTTCAACCCTTTGTGATATGGACCGTAAAATCAGCTATCTAAGTAACAGAATAAAGAGAAGCTTACCCAATTTCTCAACTTTTTAATTTGTTGACTTCTGTCCTTATTTTCCCGAATTTAGAATATCCAACAAGAAAACGTGAAACATCGAAACCGGACTCCCAAATTGACTTATTTAAGTTGAAGCTGCACTAATTAGCTCCTACGAATTTTCTTCCTTCAATTAAAAACAAAACCTCCTCGTTCATTCATCTTCACACATGAATTAACAAACGCCAATAACTCTTGAAAGGATTCTTCGGCTACGCTATTCAGATAAATCAATTAGTCATTTTTAAATATTATTCAGTAAAGCTGTTCGTGCGCTCAATCAATTTCTTTTATTTCACGCTCGCCTTTTCGAATTAGTCCTCTCTTCTCTCTGCATACTGCTACCAACATTTTTCCTCGCTTCTCAAATATGTCGCACACAGATTTACTTTTTATTAAACACAAACAACGAACAATTTTTCTCTCGGTTACATAGCCGAGTGAACAAGGTGATTCCACACAATTTTTTTGCGAAAACAAACCTCCTCATTCAACAGATGATGGCGACGGGGTTTCTGGTCATATTGTGTGTAAACAACTTGTTCGCTCACCCAGTTAATTGAGATCAATACACTCATTCTCAACGTCGAGAAACACCTCGTCCTTACTTAACTTAGTAACTGTCACAAATCTATACTAATATTATAAATGCGAAAGTAACTCTGTCTGTCTATCTGTTTTTACGTTGCTTAGGATAAACGGCTACTCCAATCGTGATGAAATTTGACAAGGAGATGATATTTGACATATAGATGGACATGGGATACCATATTCTGTATATATATATAAGAACATATTGTCATTAAATAAACTGTGAAAAACAAAAAATCATAATATCTATACATCATTGTAATGCATAACTTCAGAGAGCAATGGCAGCGCAGCGCAGTAGTAACGCGCTTGCTACTTAAGAAAACACAGTGTGGCTTCGGGTTCAAACCCCACTGGGATCAAAAATTTTTATGAATTGTTTTTCATAGTTTGAGCCAAGCCTAGGATTTTGTAGTAAGGATACCCGTGTTCTGGCAAATCTTTGACGATAGGATAGTGCCCAAATCGTTTACTTTATTCAGGGTATACTGGTTCCACAGGCAGTTTTTGTGTGATCTAAACTATTAATATTATATATGCTTCAATCGCAAAATAGAGACCAGAGATACCATTAGGAAACGTTCAAGGTTATGTCCACAAATTAATACGTAAGCAACTGCTATCAAATTAATTGCCGTAATACATACATTAACTATGCTTTTCGTGGCGTTTCATAGTTAAAAAAATATTGATAAATTTTTGCGGCTGAAAGAACTTGGATCTGCATTTAGATAACCTGTTGTTAATGAAAGCAACTTAAAAGAAACTTTTAAAAAAATTACTCATTTTCTCTGCTGTAACCATAAATGCTAATTGCCATTCCTGCTCAGAACAAATTTCAATTTAATCAAAACTTTCACTAATGTTGTTGCTTGACCAAAGTTTGTGCATTACAATTTATTTGCTCTTTAGGTATTTTACTGACCACTTTCATAAATGGGCTTTGTTCATGTTCGCTGTACCTGAGTTATTACGTTGTTCTAAGTAGACATTAGACCAAATATGTTACCGACTCGACAAATCAATTTATTTCTTTGGAGTGTGTATTACGTTCTGTGGCATTACAGATACTATGGCCAAAGGTTACATTATGAGTATTTTCTCAGTCTCAATAAAAAACATTTGATGCTTTCGAAGCAAACAGGATTTTTTTTAAATTTTGCATACTGAATTTTAAGGGTCAAATTCAAGTCAGTTTATACGGTATTTAAGTAAATTATAGTCTCTGACATTTGAAAAAATTATACGATTTCGTCCCTGTTCGTTTTTTAATGCTTCTTAGCTCAAGAGATTTTATTCGTCCTGAACCATAGGTCAAGTTTATATTTGGTTAAATCAGGTCAACCTGTCATAATCTATGATATTCAAAATTTGAATTATTCTAGATGCGTGGCGATACGAAAAAAAAAAGGTCACGGGCTTACACTAGTTATAAAATAAATATATTTTGTAAAAGTGTGATGAATTTCGCGGGCCGGAAAAATGTTCTAGACGGGTTGCATGCGGCCCGCGTGCCTCTGGTTGGCCACCCCTGGTATAGAGGGTAGGAAGTGAGATTTCAAAAGGACACTAAACCTTTTTTTTCTGACTTTATTCGTCGTTAATGTCGAGTCCATTACAGGCGGCAAAGGACTGGGGGCAAGGTACGGGAAGGCGTTTTGAAAGAACGATCCCGGTATTCGCTTGGAGTGAACCAATGAAAACCGAAATCTGGATGGGCTGACGGGGACTCGAACGCGGGACCTCCAGAATGCGAGGGCAGAGCGTTACTGCTCGGGTTGGTTGTAATGTATTGAGCTGTCCCTACTCTTCGAAACAGCCGGCTCGATCCCATGCAGCCGTGACGACGGCCATGTTGGTTGTCACGATAATCTGACGGGAGTGCGCAGTAATAGCGTTAATATTAAATTAGAACCCTCCTGTGTGTGTGTGGACCCGCTATAAATTGGATGGTGCTTCATCAAATATTTGCCCTCCCTCCGCAACGCAGAAGAGATCCAAAATGAAGGGTAAATCCAGACACTTTGTAAACACGGGTCTTCCACGAATTCGTGGCGGATATCAAATCATCTTCCGTGGGAGCAGCCAGCTGAAACTCTCCGCCCCGTCCGAGATGTTTACATTGCTGCTGGGCAACTAGGATACTGTGCCAATAGCTGCCTGATTAAAAACTAAAACAATACGTACAGCAGAAAATATCCGTGTCAACAATACCATTTCTCAATTAATATTGATGGGATACGTAAATAACAAGTTCATACTCAGTTATTTTACATAACTCTTGCGGCGACTGTCTCATTATCTATTACACAATTTCCAAATCTGCACAAGATCCTTTCGTAATTTTAGAGCCATACGGCGATTAATACGTATTCTCACACTTAATATAAAAACTGACCTTTTTTAAATCACTTCTTCGTGAAAATGTCCCGACCTCTAGTTAAAGTCCTCTGCAGCCAACGATTCTCCTCTTTTCTCTCGACTCAGTGACCATCACGTTACTGTTTGCCTCCCTCTGTTGTGTTTGACATGTTAGTCAGGTTGACCGTTACTGCTGGCTCTCTCCTCTCGCTCTTTTGTCCACAGACGAACTGCACTCTATTAAATCACACCAAACTACGACGACTACGTCACTTTTTTGCTCCAAGCCGTACTCGTGTGTTCCCGCAACATTTCGAAACATTTTAAGCTGCATAATTAGTGCTCACTATATACAATGCGCTCCCGGCGCCATCTTTGACGTTACATTCAATTAAGAGGACGCCAAGGTGATTCTGCGAAATATTACACTGGAATGTCACGTTGCTTTCTCGTGCGTTCGGACTAACTCAACTTTGGGCAATCGAACTACACACAAAGCACACATATCTATAAAAGATAGTATCCGTTAATACTTCGGTTCAGCAATCAAGATGTTAATGTTTGCCTCACTCCACAAAATTACCACTATATTTATTGCGCTTCACATACCAATGAAGGTAATTTACGTCTGTCATCTTACAAAACACTAGAATGTTTTCAGTGATAATAACTCGTCGTATTGAAAAAGAAAATCGCTCACAATTCATCTTTCCGACAGAAAACAAAGGTTTACCACAGGGATCAACTCTGTTACCTTTACTACTCCAGCTTCGAAAACAAACCCAGAAATAAGGGGGTCAGGGGGGGGGGGTAATTATATTTTTACTGGTTGTGGCATTGAACTGATGAATATTAATATGATACCCACCTTTCTTCTACCTTCTTGCATCAAACATGTTAGTGTAAATGTTGTACTAAAGGTAAAATTAAGACATTTTAACATTTCATCTCTTTTCCTTAGTAGTAAATTGTAGCTAAGATGAATTCTAAATTCGTATTTGTTTCCGATGACAAAACAGTAAAAACTTTGAAATATTTTTCTCAAATCTTGGCCACTAAATAATGTTAAAATGAATTACTTTAATAGAGTGATCGGCTGGTTTACTGTTCATTTTTTTCAATTATAATGACGATTGTCTCGTAAAAGTTGTACCAACTCCTGCAATTATTTCCCGTACTCATGTTTACCTGCACTTTTCAAACACATAAAGAGTGTTAAATGAGGATCCATATAATTAGTTTGTTTCAGTACGAAATGCGTTGTATAAATGATGATAGCTGTAACATAAAGCTATTAGTATTCCCCTAAACCATTAAGACACTTCGACTGTACCAGAAAAAATGTCTTTGCCGTGGGACACGCAACAAAAGCGAGAGCATTGTGTCTGTTTCTTTTCTCGAGGAAGCTCCAGTTGTATTTGAACGTAACGACGCGTCAGCAATCGAAGGTGGTTAGCCATTAAAAATAGTAAAGCCCGTCGAAAACGACGAGCGTAGAGGAGTCTTTTGGCAATTAATCTCTTTGCAGTTGCTTAACCAAATAGAATTCATATAAAATAAAGCTTAATGCAATTTCTCGGCCCTTGTGCTGCAGCAATAAGTTTCAGTTCTCAACTTGGTTCAGGTTGCATTTCAGCCTAACTACAATCTCCGCTACTATTTCCGCTAGAAAAGCAAAGCATCAATCACACGCTAATTAATATATTCCCTTCATCGCACGTCAATGTCATCATCACGATGTAAATTTGATTAAAAATCTTCACATGTTCTTACATCTTTCTTTCTTATTATCTATGATGAAGATCGATGTTTTAACAGATGTCACGGCTTACATCCAGCTGATATAATGACCCGAGTGAAAAGGAAGGATGCTAAAAATATATCCTATCAAATTACGTTATGCCACGTAATATTAGTTTTAGTTGTGGTTTAGACCTCATTGGTCGCAATCAATTTGGAACTTCTTTCATTTAAACCAAATAATGATTTCACTAAAAAAACGCAACTGACAAGTAATAAGCCAATTTAAATTCATACTTTTCTATCCGTGTTCTAGAATTAAATTTCAGACAAATTGCTTAAATAAATAGAATTGTTAAAAAATAAAGCTCAATGTAATTCGTAGCCTCGTGCTGTAATATATATACAGGGTGTTACAAAAAGGTACGGCCAAACTTTCAGGAAACATTCCTCACACACAAACAAAGAAAATATGTTATGTGCACATGTGTCCGGAAACGCTTACTTTCCATGTTAGAGCTCATTTTATTACTTCTCTTCAAATCACATTAAACATGGAATGGAAACACACAACAACAGAACGTACCAGCGTGACTTCAAACACTTTGTTACAGGAAATGTTCAAAATGTCCTCCGTTAGCGAGGATACATGCATCCACCCTCCGTCGCATGGAATCCCTGATGCGCTGATGCATCTTGGAGAATGGCGTATTGTATCACAGCCGTCCACAATACGAGCACGAAGAGTCTCTACATTTGGTACCGGGGTTGCGTAGACAAGGGCTTTCAAATGCCCCCATAAATGGAAGTCAAGAGGGTTGAGGTCAGGAGAGCGTGGGGGCCATGGAATTGGTCCGCCTCTACCAATCTAAAATGAGCTCTAACATGTAAAGTAAGCGTTTCCGGACACATGGCCACATACCATATTTTCTTTGTTTGTGTGTGAAGAATGTTTCCTGAAAGTTTGGCCGTACCTTTTTGTAACACCCTGTATATATTCGTTCCTATCCTTGTCCACTTTGCACTTCAACCTAACGACGTACTAAACTTGCCGCAAGAGAAGCAATACTTCAATCACACACATATTAATACATGTACTATATCGGATTTTAGTGGTAATAATGCATCACGATACAAACTAAATCAAAAGTCTTTACAGATTCTTCCATCTTCCTTTTTTATATTCGTGATTCAGATAATTATTACAACCTTTTAATGGCTAACACAGTCCATTCGGCTGAAATCTAGTATCAGTAAAAGCAAAGGAAATTAAAAATAAATCTTAACAACTTACGTCATTTCACATAATACTAGTTTTAATTGTAGTCTATGCTGAAAAGATCGCGATCAGTGTGGAACTACTTTAGTTAAAACGAATTAATGATGTAAGTAACAGAACACTAACACATTAAATTATTTAAAAAAATATAAATGCACTCTGCTGTAATGTCAAGTGCCAGTTCTATTAACAATCTATTAAAACCACCGCTAACACATCGAAAATTAAATATTTTGTCTTACATACGTGTGGCCAAAGATTTTAATGAAACTTTTACTTAAAACGAATATTAAATAAATATAAGCAACTAATAATTATTGTGTCGATTTACTTTGAGTGTTCTGACAATTAATTTATTGGCGGATACTTAGCTAAGTAGAACTGTTATTAAATGATGTGCAAAACCTAGAATAACATGTGACTAAAAGCGTGACATCATAGCGCGACGTCATAGTGCGACGGATGATGAGACAGATGACTAAAACGTGTGTTTTATAAGTATAGATTACTCTATTAACACATACTGTTGCAATGTTATTACACTGAAGAGCGAAAGAAACTGGTACACCTGCCTAATATAGTGTAGGAACCCCACAAGCACACAGAAATGCATGAACTCGACTAATGTCTGAAGTAGTGCTGGAGGGAATCGACACCATGCATCCTGCAGGGCTGTCCATAAATCCGTAAAGTACGAGGGGGTGGAAATCTCTTCTGAATGGCACGATGCAAGGCATCCCAGATATCCACAATCATGTTCATCTCTGGTGAGTCTGGTGGCTAGCGGAAGTGTTTAAACTCAGACGAGTGTTCCTGGAGCCACTCTGTAGCAATTCTGGACGTGTGGGGTGTCGCATTGTCCTGCTGGAATTGCCAAGTCCGTCAGAATGCACAATGGACATGAATGGATGCAGGTGATCAGCCAGGATGCCCACGTACATGTAACCTGTCAGAGTCGTATCTAGACGTATCAGGGGTCCCATGTAACTCCAACTGCACATGCCCCACACCATTACAGAGCCTCCACCAGCTTTAAAAGTCCCCTGCTGACATGCAGGGCCCATGAATTTAGGAGTTTGTCTCTGTACCCGTACACGTCCATCCGCTCGATACAATTGGAAACGAGACTCGTCAGACCAGGCAACATGTTTCCAATCATCAACAGTTCAATGTCGGCGTTGACGGGCCCAGACGAGGCGTAAAGCCTTGTGTCGTGCACTCAGTAAGGGTACCCGAGTGGGCTCCGAAAGTCCATATCGATGATGTTTCGTTGAATGGTTCGCACGCTGACACTTGTTGATGGTCCAGCATTGAAATCCGCAGCAATTTTCCAAAGGGTTGCACTTCTGTCACGTTGAACGATTCTCTTCAGTCATCGTTCGTCCCGTTCTTGCAGGATCTTACTCCAGCCGCAGCGATGTCAGGGATTTTATGTTTTACCGGATTCCCGATATTCACGGTGCACTCGTGAAATGGTTATACGGGAAAATCGCCACCTCATCGCTACTTCGGAGATGCTGTGTCCCATCTCTCGTGCGTCGACTATAACACAACGTTCAAACTCACTTAAATCGTAATAACCTGCCTTTGTAGCTCCAGTAACTGGTCTAACGCCTGCGCCAGTCACCTGTTGTCTAATACAGGCGTTGCCGACCGCAGCGCCGTACTGTGAGAGTTAACATATCTCTGTGTTTGCATACGCATGCCTATACCAGTTTCTTCGGCTCTTCAGTCTAGTTCCCAGGCAAATATAAGACGGGTCTGAGAAACTGCTTTCCTAACATGTTTGATTCCCCATTCTCGCTGAGAAGGAAGACGAGGGACACTGTTTGAGAAATAAATATGAGTCAACGCTACATAGTTTCAGTTACGTATTTATTGCTAATAGTGACTAGAGTCAGTGGCGATGCCTGGTCACTCTGCCGGCAGGGGCTCTGACAGCGCGATGACTTGTATGGGGAGCGTGAGGCCCATGCTGCTGCTGCTGGAGCGCGCCATCTGGCGAGGCCTGTGCTGAGACACGCTGAGCCGAGGCTGCGACAAGTCGGACGCCATCTGCAACTACACACCAGAACGCTTTGCTTACTTGTATTTACTATACAGAACCGAAAGATTACTCAGCAGAACAGAGGCAACAGAGATTTGTTTTGGCATTCGTCAACTTAGGCCATACTGCCAGCTCAGTGTGACCATGACTCTTCTTGCATGTATCACTGTAGTAGCTTCTAACCATGGACACTACAGGACCGTCACGCCATTAACACACACTTAGAAAACACTTAAACATCCATGCCCTCGGCCAGAGTCGAACCGTCGACCTTCGTCACGTGGAACTAGCGGTCTAGCCCCTACGCTACCGAGACCAGCAAAACTGGACAAGTTGCGGTACGAGCATGTGAGGAAGCCAGTGAAAGAGGAACATGTACAGAACAGAATCGAAGTCTCCAGTAGTATGAACTCGTTCAGAAGATAAGAGATGAATTTATACTAAATTTTAAACTGGAAAGGCAGAGTACCGGGAAACATCTAGGGATGGATGGATTAAGAGGATAGAATTGATTGTGCAAGACAGAGGATAGAAATGGACAGAGACGCTGAGAGAGTAGTTGTAGTTGGGGGTTTCTGTCCAGATGACGTCACGAGGTGGTGGGGGGACATTCCTTGGCGGGCGTTCAAATCTCAATTTAGTTCCTTGACAGGCCGCGAGATGGCAGTATCTCCCAAGGGCTTAATTTCTTTGGATGCAGACTTTCCACTCCCCCAGGGCAGAAAAAGCTAGCGGGGGAATTCCGCCGCCTGAGGCAGTGGCTATTTCTGTTCTGGAATGCGCGCTCCATTAGACGTTGCGACAGGTGGCTACTTGCTCAGCCGAGCCATCGGGCGTCCGCCTTGCATAACTGTCAGCAGTTGGCACCACAAGTCAGAGCGTAGTAATCACTAGTCGCTAGATGGCGGGGGTGTCCCAATATGCGTGAAATATTTGGGTACCCCGGTCGATGTTTGCGAAGCCCCTCGCGTGTTTGCCCGGGAGTCCGACAAGCAATGCACGTTACGAAATGGCTCCATTACAGTTCCTAGCGTTCCGTTAAGCAAGCACTTGTTTGCGCTGCGAAACACCTTGGCTACTATCGACATCAAGGGGTAAGTATTTCAGCACAGTAAAATATTTTCTTCGGTTCTGTGTCGTGATTTCGGGAAATATACTTAACCTTGAACTATTGCGATTTTTACTAAAAACAAAAAATTCCCCATTAGTAGATATTACGTAAACCAACCTCGGTTGCGTTGGGGCTAGAGTGCTAGTTCCGCATGCCGTAGGTCACCGGTTCGAGTCTGGCCGCGGGTATGGGTGTTTAAGAGTTTTGTGATATTACTGAAAAAGCCGTTCCAACTCGTCAATTTCAAAACGAAAATCAAAATTTTAGTTTCCACACCTAGAGAGTATGCCTTGTTATAATTGAATAAAAAAATAAGTTGAAAAGCATAAATTTTTCCTTTAAAATACATTAACGGTCTAAATGGAAATAAACGTCATAAACTCAGCAATTTTGAAAGGTATAATAAAATTTATGTGCACCTGTTTTGTGTTGCTTTCGTGAAATTATTGTGAAAGTATAGCAGTACCACACATACGTTATTCCTTCGCAAATTCAATCTCACGAACTTTCACTTTGCAGCCCCCATCACGGTTTTCAAAACTTGTTTCACATTTTCCGGAGTGAGGGCTTGATTTTACCTACCCGAGCGTTTCGCATTATTTGTATCCATGCTACCGCACTTAAAATCAGCATACCACCGGTAAATTATTGTTTTTGACGGAGTAGAGTCTGGATAACATTTTTTCAATCAATTACTGAGCTTGCACGGTATTTTCCCCATTAAATAGGAATCTTTGATCAACACACCAAATTCGTTTTTGTACAGTGAAAGTTCGTGAGATTGAATTTTCGAAGGAATAATGTATGTGTGGTATTGCTATACTTTCACAATAATTTCACGAAAGCAACACAAAACAGGTACACATAAATTTTATTATACCTTTCCAAATTGCTGAGTTTATGACGTTTCTTTCCATTTAGGCCGTTAATGTATTTTAAAGGAAAAATTTATACTTTTCAACTTATTTTTTATTCAATTATAACAAGGCAAGCTGGCTCCATACTCTCTAGGTGTGGAAACTAAAATTTTGATTTTCGTTTTGAAATTGACGAGTTGGAACGGCTTTTTCAGTAATATCACGAAACACTTAAATACCCATACCCGCGGCCGGACTCGAACCGGTGACCTACGGCATGCGGAACTAGCACTCTAGCCCCAACGCAACCGAGGTTGGTTTACGTAATATCCACTAATGTGGAATTTTTTGATTTTAGTAAAAATCGTAATGGTTCAAGCTTAAGTATATTTCACGAATTCACGACATAGAACCGAAGAAAATATTTTACTGTGCTGAAATACTTACTCCTTGATGTCGATAGTAGCCAAGGTGTTTCGCAGCGCAAACAAGTGCTTGCTTAACGGAACGCTAGGAACTGTAATGGAGCCATTTCGTAACGTGCATTGCTTGTCGGACTCCCGGGCAAACACGCGAGGGGTTTCGCAAACATCGACCGGGGTACCCAAATATTTCACGCATTTGGGACACCCCCGCCATCTAGTGACTAGTGATTACTACTGCTGACAGATATGCAAAGCGGATGCCCGATGGCTCGGCTGAGCAAGTAGCCACCTGTCGCAACGTCTAATGGAGCGCGCATTCCAGAACAGAAATAGCCACTGCCTCAGGCGGCGGAATTCCCCCGCTAGCTTTTTCTGTCCTGGTGGAGTGGAATGTCTGCATCCAAAGAAATTAAGCCCTTTGGAGATGCTGCCATCTCACGGCCGGTCAAGGAACTAAATTGAGGTTTGAACGCCCGCCAAGGAAGGTCCCCCCCACCACCTCGTTACGTCATCTGGACAGAAACCCCAAACTACATCTACTGGATAGGACCAAGTTCCCGACAGAGACTGGAAGCTTCCAGGATGATGACGAAGATGAATTAGTATTTATAGTACTAACGAATGTTTTTGCGTACTATCCGCGTGATGCATGAGTGTTGCTGAAATAGCTTCATCCATTAAGTTTCACGATTGTGATGGCCTACACAGTTCTAGTGGAGTTCAGTTAATAGGAAAAGGAAACTCGTGACTGTCAGTTTCATTTTGGAATGATCAGAGAACAAGAAAAATAAACTTGGCTTTAATACACACAGGCCACGCAGAAAAATAAAAGAAGGAATCTGTGATGGCGTTTATTTAGTAAAAAAATGTGGGGGGGGGGGAAAAAGATTGTTCCCTTTGCCATTGCACACTCTGCAGATGTACGAAGATATTCCGAAATTTTTATCGACCTCTTCACAAATCAGTTCATAATTCTCACGAAATTAACAAGTTATTTAGTTAAACATGTACTACCCGCCAGTAAGGCGCCACCAAATTGGATAAGGGAGACACAACAGGTCCTGGTTGCGGTTACAGATGTCAACATTTACCTCATTGCTCCAGACACTGACGATACCTGCTACCAACCATCTAGTGGAAACATTTGACAAATTATTGATTACAACCCATAAAGTGAATCGATGATTTGCGTGATCCTACAATAATAATCATAAATATGTAACTTCAGAATTAAAAAGAAAAGTTTGCTATAAAAATTGCACAAAACTACGAAAAACGTTGTAAAACAAAGTTCTAGTACGCCACAATTAATATTCACAGTGGAGGAAATTAAAAGTGCATCAGCCAGATAGGAATAGTGGATCTTTAGGAAACTTCGTACATATGTCGAGGGTAATACGTAGAAGAAGTGATAACAAATTGAAATAGATTAGGCTAAAATTATTTCCATTAGATGTGATTGTCAGTAAGCACTATAAATCCAGGCTGGCAATGAATCCATAAGTGTTCATACATCTTCTTGGGTCTGTCTCTCTACGTCTGCATGTCTTGTGTAGTCAGTTGTTGCACAGTTCTGCCGGGTGACCATGTGATCTGATGTGTCTACACATGCTCTATTGAGTACAAATCTGTGGACCGTACAATCCAAATAGTGATCGTAATCCCTAGGAAGGCTGGTGTGGTGATGGCCACAGTATGAGGACGGACATTACCCTGTTGTAAGATGCGATTTGAATGGACATGAAGGGTATCCCAATAGGACTCTGTCGAGATAGTGGTGAGCTGTCACTGTCCCTTCAACAACAACCAACTCAGTTCTGCTGTCGAAACCGTTTGCCCGCTAACCATGGCACCAATGGCTGGACCTGTGTGACGTTCTAAAACCAAAGCAGAGTAAGCCATTTCTCCTCTACGCCCGCTTACATGTTGTCGATTATCACTTTGCCACAGACAGAAACAAGACTCGTCTCTAAACACAAATGTACGCCATTCAAGCGTCCAGAAATCTGGTTAATGGAACACACTGCATAGGGACCAGTGTAACGTATCTTCAAGCAATTGGTTTACAATCATCTGGGGAGTGACTCTCTCTATAACCACTGCTTGGATCTGGTTTGTAGTCACCCGTCTGTCAGAAACAGACAGCTACACAATTTGGCTGTCTTCACGCGTTGTTGTCCTCCTGTGCCTGCTCTAGGAGTACTTTGTGTAACAACTCTGTATACTGAGATTGCCCTACAACCTATCCTTAGATATATTTCTCGATATGATGCATCCATTTCTAACACGCCAACTCACCGACATCTCTCACAGATAGACATTTGGGTGTAGAGAGTTGTGACTCTCCGTCTTGGCGTACTTGGTGATCAGGATCTTGTGGCATATAGAAATATCGTGTTACACAACACTGTTCGTCTGGTTGTTACACTTGTATGAAGAGGCAGCAATGAGTATAAGTAGAACTGAAGCGGGGACGGGAGTGTTGTACCGAGTCTCTGGCTCCTGCAGCTCCTCGTCCGTGAAGCTGGGCGCGCCGATCTGGGAGTCTGTCAGCCGAATGGAGTAGTAGCTGAGGCTGCCGCGCGGCCGCAGCGGCGTCGTTGTCGGCGCCTGCTTGGGCTGGATCAGCACGTGACGCGGGGCGGACGAGCCCACCCTGCAACCAACCACAGCGTCTATCAGCGTATACGTGTGTATTTTTTTCTTTGTGTTTTTGACGTTTTGGAGTAAAACCAAAGGTTTTACTTCTGAGATTTATACGAGTCGTACTTTTTAAGTAAGTACCGTTTTGTCACACCGTGCCATTACAGTCTAATTCTCCCTTGATTTTTGCCTTCCGGAGGAAAATTGTAGAGAAAAAAAAATAATAAAAAAAAAATAAAAAAAATGGTCGCCCATCTAGCCTAGGTGCGGGCCCCCCTAGGAGGCGCGAGGCCCCCTAGGAGGCACGAGGCCCGTAGAATTTGCTACCTCCTGCTACGTGGTTAATCCGGTACTGGATGCCTCCGATAATCGTGAGTCCCACCGACTGTGAATTACGGGCTGTTATAAGATTTCTTTGTGCTAAGGGCCTAAAACCGATCGATATTCATCGTGAGATCTGTGCAGTTTACAGACAAAACATTATAAGTGATGGAATGGTGAGAAAGTGGGTGAGAGCATTTAAAGATGGTCGCACAAATGTGCATGATGAACAACGGAGTGGGCGTCCTTCGGTCGTTAATGAAAGTTTGGCGCAGAAAATGTACAATAAGGTGAGAGAAAACAGACGCTTTACGATTTCCTCCTTGTATGATGACTTTCCTAATGTTTCTCGTAGTGTTTTGTATGGCATTGTGACCGAGCACTTGAATTACCGAAAATTGTGCTCACGTTGGGTACCGAAAATGTTAACGGATGTGCACAAAACCAAACGTTTAGGCAGTGCATTGACTTTCCTTGAGCGGTACCACAACGATGGTGATGATTTCTTAAGCCAAATTGTTACGGGCGATGAGACATGGGTGGCCTACGTCACACCTGAATCAAAGCAACAGTCCATGGAATGGCGGCATTCAGATTCACCCAAAAAAATGAAGTTCAAGCAAACGATTTCTGCCCGGAAAATCATGTGCACAGTTTTTTGGGACATAAAAGGAGTATTGCTTGTGGAATTTCTGCCTCGTAATGAGACAAACAATGCAGCAGCTTATTGTGAGACATTGAACAATCTGCGCCGTTCAATCCAGAATAAAATTCGTGGCAAGTTGAGCAAGGGCATCGTTTTGCTGCATGACAATGCCCGTCCACATGTGGCTAATCAGACCAAAGATCTCATCACATCTTTTCGATGGGAAACTCTAGATCATCCTCCGTACAGCCCTGATCTGGCGCCCAGTGACTACCATCTGTTTATGCACTGAAGAAACACCTGGGCGGTCAGCGTCTTGAAGACGATAACGAAGTCAAAACAGTTGTGATGCAGTGGTTAACAAGTCAGGCGGCAGACTTCTATGAGGAGGGTTTTCAAAAACTGGTACTACGTTATGACAAGTGCCTCAATCATCATCATCATCCTCAACAGTTTCCAGCCTCAAGCCGGGTCTGCTTTATGCACAAGCCTCTCCATTTCCTTCTTTCATCCCACCACCTCTCTGTCACCACTTTGTTCCAGTCCTCTCCTCTCTTCCGTACACCCCCCTCCACTCCTTTCAGCCATCCATCTCTTGGTCTTCCTCGGGGTCGTTTACCAGGCATCTTAATTTCATGGATTTTTCTCGGGATTCTCCGAGCCTCCATTCTCTTGACATGTCCATACCATCTCAGTATGGTCCTCTCTACCCTTTCCTGTAGGGGTTCCTCTTTAACGGTGCGTCTAATCACTTCATTCCTTATTCTCTCCATTTTTAGTGACTCCCATTTTACCTCTTAAAAACTTCATTTCACTTGCTTGTACTCTGCTGATGTCCCGCTTTTTCATTGTCCATGTTTCAGCAGCATAAATTAAGATAGGCACATAGTATGTATGATAGATTACTTACAAGTGCCTCAATATTGAAGGGAATTATGTAGAAATGTGGAGTAAGGTACAGGCTTTCATGTAAAAATAAAATAATTGAGATATATTTGCACTTTTTTTAAATTTCAAAACAGTACTTACTTAAAAGACATGCCTCGTACATTTGTTTGGGGTTGGAATCGAGGACAGACGAGCTAGCAAAATTAAGCAACGTTACGAGAGCCACGACCTGCAAACTAGAACACGAGTCAGCGATTCGGCAATTGTCGGGCGCCGAAAAGAGAACGCAAGCTGGCATTATGACCGCATGCAGTGAGGGTTTGCCCTCTCCAGATAGCTGGAGTTGAGTGGGTGCTATCATATTAAAACCCTCAGCGCAGTTCTGTCGGTCGATCTGATTGTAACATTGTGCAGCCGGGAGTTGACGGAACGGAGCCATTGCAGCGACATGAGATGTTCTCCAGCAAATCAGAAGGTAGGCTCTACTGAGAAGGATTTGAATATGGAAACGGGTTAGTTAGGCAGAAGTTCAATGTGTCGTGTCTGGGTTAGAGGTCCCCATGATGTTGGTGGTGGTTTATCAGTTTCAGACAGTAATATTAAAGGTGATTCACAGCTATTTACATTTGTGTGTGAATATATGTACAGTATCATGTCTTCAGAACCAGATGTAAATAAGCATGTAAATATTCAGCAATGATTAGCCCTGATTTTCCAAGTAATGATCCTGTCACAAGACTCTTATCTGAAGAATCGTCGATTTCTATGTGGCCGCTTATCCACGCCTCCCGTATTGTAATCTGCCCTTGTCTCGCCGCTCGGCTGGACAGAGGGTCACCCCGAATGGTAGCAGTCAGGTCACTACAGTTTCTTTCGCACTCGAGTGGACTAACGATACTATATTTAAATTATATAGTAAGTAGGAAATTATTATTATTATTACTCCGCGATTCACTAAAAGTGTGTGGCGGAGGGTGCATTGCACCTATCAGATAAGGGTAATAGTTTGGAAGGGATATACGGGGTAAGGCAGGAGGCGCCAATGGGCTATTGTGAGGATTCATCCGAGCCTTCGCGTGGAGTGATCCGGGAAAACCATGGAAGCCCCAGATCAGGATGGCTATCTGTCCAAATTGTTCTCGTAAGCGAAAGAAATTTGTTAATAAGTTAAAGAACACATCCTTGCATTATAAAGTGTTTCATCTATCCTTAGTTTTGTATTTTGTATTCAGAACTTTTAAAGAGATAACCTCTTGGACACAATTGCCTGATAACCGTTCAAAAATTTTTATTAATAACTGGCTTCTAAGACCTTCAAAAATGACGGTTTGACAACAGAATTCTGACCCACAACTTAAATAATTTTTAAAGGCTTAAATAACTTGTTCTCTCTGCTGTAAGGACAAATGTCAATATTTTTGCATGAGGATGAAAGCATTTCTCTCAAGTGCAGTAATACATTCACTGTATCACAATATAAACGTGATTAGATATTTCCTATCTGATTATAAAAGCGATCTGAGAATATAAAGAATCATCGTCGTCGAACGTAAATAAATTAACAATATCGTACGCGCATTAATGTATTCGCTGAATCGCGATACAAACGTTAGTCCACATTTCTTTTCTTATTATAATATCTAGCAGATAATATAATGAAACCATCTCCACCGGACGAATATAAAAAATAAGTAAACAAAAAAACAACCATTAAACAAAAAATCAGCTATAAATACTAGTGCTTGCCTCTTTATGTACGAGGGTTGCTGTTTATATTTCTGGCCTAGGCAACAATAAGTTTTGCCAGGCGCCATCTGACGTTTCCATTGCAAACATTGACATTGTTGAACATAGCTTTATTCATAACAATGTGTCATTTGAGCGCGATTTGTTGTTTACAGTAACTTTAAAAATTCGTCTCGGGCTAAAAATGGAATTGACTCGTGAACGTTTTTGTAATAACGGCGACTCCTCTGAATGTAAACACAACAACGACGTCGGTGCACAGTGGCGGGTCCCCCCCCCCCTCCCCCAAAGTATCACTGACATCGTAATTTTTGAGACCTTTTTTACCCTTTATTTAGCTCTACTGATATTTAAGCGCGACATGTCTATAAAGCATACCCTTACCCGACTAAGCCGCCCCCCCCCCCCAAACGAAATCCGCTCAAGCCTCCCCCGAAACCAAAATCCGCTCAAGCTCCCCCCTTTCCCCTCAAACTAAAAACCTTGATCCGCCACTGTCGGTGCTTGACTTTCAGTGAGTATTATTGCAATCTAAGCATTAATATTTAACCGCGCATGCGCACTTAAAACGTGAAACAAACAAATTCATACCTACCGCACCAAAAGAAACTCCGTTTTAATACTTGTTTATAACGAAACATAAAATTTATTGATCCGCATAGTATCACATAGGGTCATCCTTAACAAATACCTATGCAGGATTAGCAACATGTGCTTCCATCTCGCGATACCGAGACTTCCTACTGTGTCAAGTGGTGTCATGTCCCACTGGCATTAACGTAAAACGATGCGCACCTTACACGTATTTCGGTACTATAGGAGATATCTCATCACAGCTCTTATAAATATGGCTTTCACCTTCTCAGTACACGCATTTGTCGAAGCAATCGCCCATCCAACCGTTGCGGCAGAAGAATTTTTAATAGAATATTTTTCACATCAAGAGTGGGTAAACACATTAGTTGCTTGTATCGTTTCAGGATTATAAAGTTTTTCAATAAAAGTTTGTAAAATGATATTAAATGAAGTCGCTGGAAGAGGAAGGCTATTCATTATATAAATGAAAAAGGTGAGCAAGCTGTAATTAAAATAAAAGAAGATTATGGAAAATGCTGACGGACGTAAGCAATCAACATTATTTGCGAAGTAGTCTTATTAGAAGGATGTTTTGTTTTATACACTGATCAGCCAAAACATTATGACGACCTACTTACCAGCACATTGGTCCACCTTTCGGACGCAATACAGCAGCGATTCGGCGTAGCATGGCTCCTACAAATCCTTGTTAGACTGTCAGAGGTATCTGACACCAGATTCATACTCACAGTCACGAAATTCCCTTAAATTACGGGCCAGCGGTTTGTGGGCGCGGCGTCTTGGAACGAGCATCTCGGAAACGGAGAGGCTGGTCGGCTGTTCGCGTGCTACTGTAGTGAGCATCTATGGAAAGTGTTTGAAGGACGGTGAAACCACGACAGAACGTGGAGTTCGGAGGCTGGCCCGCTCTGTAAAGCAGTATAGCGGGATGATCTGTGGCAGAATCGCGATTCTTGTGCTCTCAGACACTTCTGGAAGCACCAGAATTGCACTCTTCCGTCAGATCTACCACAGATCACCCCCTATCCCGCTTTACAGAGTGGGCAAGCCTCCGACCTCCACGTTGTGTTATGTGGCGTGGGTGTCCACAGAGGAGAACTACTCAAAGGAAACACAGAAACTAGGTAAAGATAAGTTATAAGTTGTGAGGAGAATTGCTTATTGCGACGTCTGGAAACGGTCCCCCGTTGGTTCGTTTAGTCACCTGTTCTTGCGGCGCGCGGCGGCGGTCTTCTTGCGAGCCGTCTCGAACTCGGCGATGGTCTCGGCGACGATGTCTCGCTTCGTGATGTCCCTGATGTCGTCTGGCAGGCGGTACGGGACCGCCGGTCCTTGGTACCGGTCGTGGCACTCCCGGTCCAGCCGCATCAGCAGCTTGATGGCGTTGTACAGAGTCACCTGTCGGTACACAACGGAACAATGGTGTTTTGCAATACCACGGAGCATCAATTACATTTTGTGAGGAAAACACGCACTTTGTCAATCAGTAGTCTACTCGCGAAACAGTAGACACTTCCCATATGTGGAGGGTTTATATGCAAGACACCGGCATTAATATGGCATTACATATGGAAACGTCAAGTACCTAACCTGTAGTCAATAGTGATAATACTATTAGTTTATTTCACTTCCACATCACCGAACCTGTTCTCACATGGGATCAAAGCGAATATACCTAATTTAATACAATACAATCTTGCCCTATTAGTTTCACCAGACATACTTAACGTGACCTTACATTTAGGAATTATTAATGCTAAACTAATAACATAAGAAACAAATAAAGACATCAAGTTTTTTATATTTATTACGATTGACATATTTATATTGTAATACAGTAAAATCACTAAACTGTAGCACCAAACTACGAAGCATGTCCCCACTAAGAAGTTGTGTTTAGAAGCGTCATCATTTTGATGATATTGTCTACAAACTTTTTTTTATTCTTTTTTTTCCTCGGAGCACAAACAGAATAGGCGACGGGTAGTTGCTTACAAATCTTCTGTGAAGTTGAACAATATTTATAGATTCATGGCTCTCGAAATTTGACTCTCCGCTAGAATCTTCCCATATGCGACCACCCTCGGTGGAGATAACTCTGTTGAAACGCTCACGCGTGCAGCCAGTAGACGACTGTCATTGGCAACATTTTCTTTATTTCTGACCTTTCTATCATCCGTGCTGGGGAATGAAGCTCTCGTGATAACGTAGAGTTGATTATGTAATGTCAGAAGGAATACGCAAGTTTGTATGATTCGACACATCTTGCAACGTGTGGAAAATTAATGATGAAGTATGCTGCCGACAATTGGACTGGAGCGGATCAGAAGCATCATTAACTTTGCGACTCTGCTGCAATAGTCAAGCGATTACAGCGGATATATGCAAGGTGAGTCGTTTGTAATTGGATGAAAGAAGAGCCGCCTTAATTGTTTCAGTTGTTTATTTGTTTAGTGTAATAGGTACGTGAGAAAGTCGACGCCAGTGAAGCAGTTTATTAATATCTCTGCCATATGTGCTACTGCTGTCTAGCGGCAGGGCTCTGAACTGTCTCATACGCGCGACTTTCACAGTTATAACATTTGCCCTATAACGGTCAAATTAATGCAAAATTCCTTTCTTAAAATGTTATTTGACTAAAGCGGAGACATCAGTATTTAAAATAATACCTCATTTCTCAATTTCAGATAGATATTAACGGAGATAAATGGCTCGTGACACAAAATAGCAGTTTAGAAATGTTGATTGATACTTTTGCCCTTTAATGGTCTAATTCCGAAAAAATCCTTTCTTAATATAAGATGTCATCAGAGCGAAGATCTTAATCTTTATACCTCATTTATCGATTTCGGTTAGGTATGAAGGGAGATAATGGCTAATGACAAAAAAAAAAAAATTATAGAAAGAATACATATGAGATACAAATTTGTTGAGATAACTTCCAGAATCGGTAGATGTGTCATTTTGTTGCAAACACACTCAAGTTTGATTCTTGCAGTGCAACAGTACATCATTCCGACACCAGGAGCGCCAGCGTAATGCACAGTTAAAATGGCTGCTTTCACTGGTGCGGTGCGTGCTCGCTGTGTGTTTTGGTTTCATGAAACGAACCCTGCAACAACTGTTCGGCGTGAATTTCACACCAAATACGCTAAATATCATCCAAGCAGGCCAATAATTTACTCTTACGTTCGTGACAGCCACAAAGTTAATATGTTTTGTGACCCTAGCAAACTGAAAGTTTCTTGTTTATGTAGAAAACTGTCACTAGTATTGTGCATCTGGATATGCTTGAAACCTTTTTAATTGTACAGATCCATGAAGATGACCGAGATGGAATGGTTTAGAACCAGCAAGACGGTGCACCACCTCATTTCCTCAAGGAAGGGGTTTTTTTTTGTGGCATTTCGCTTCCATAGGCCATACAGCCAGCTGAAGTATGAGTTAGTTCATCCATTGTATTCAGTTTCTCCACGTGTGTATATATATATATCTTTCAAGTAATTTCAGAGACACCACAGGACGGACAGGACATTCACACAGCCACACAACACTTAAACACACATGCCCTCGGCCGGACTCGAACCGGCGACCTTCGGCACGTGGAGCCAGTACTCTAGCCCCTACGCTACCGAGGCCGGCTCACGGAAGTTCGAGGTTTCCTCGATAATCGCTTCCCAGGTGATCGTGAAGGATCAATCATATGGCCACCTCGCTCCCCCGACTTGACACCACTGGATTTCCTTCTCTGGGGTTTCATTAAAGATCGTGAGTATGTTCCTCCCCTACCAAACAATTTGACCTACCTGGAAAATCGAGTATACGCTGCCGTTGCATAAGTTACGCCAGGTTAGCAACAACGAGTGTGGGAAGAAATCGACCATAGGTGGGATGATTGCCGCATGATTAATGGTAGACACATAGAACCAAAATGGCAACGTGAGGTTGTTTGTTACAAAATGACATATCTACCGATTCTGTAAGTTATCGCAGTAAATTTCTATATCATTCCAATGTTTTAAAGTCGTTTTTGACTCATCCTGTATTTATATAATCTGTAGCGGGAACACTACACTGAGCAGAGATTGAAAAGTCTTACGTCAATCAGTGGCCAGAGATCATATACGTAAACATCGAGCCATGCCAATCTCTAGCATATTTAGTGAGCGAATAGTCTCCTGAAGACGACGTAAGCCCAGGTCGAAACGTGGGAAAAAAGAAGAAGGTGGAGCATTTCGACGCAGCGTTAATCTCGTAACCAATTTATATCAGTATGTCGGCTACTAAAACAGCAAAATAAATGTAATATTACATCTGGTTTGAGGATAAATAATAGCTCATGTTTCGGAACTTTAAATGAAACTGTCTGTGTTTTAGAAACGAGCAGACGTAGATAGGAGGAGAGCGAGACCAGCAGATGCTCTCCACACACAAAGAAAGGTCCCGATGAGCAGCGGCCTGCGCAAGCCTGGCGGCTGTAACGTTGTTGCCCCTACGGAAGAGAGAAGGGACGTTGTGTAGCGCTCGGGAGATGCCAGTGCTTCAGGCGTGTTGTGAGTGGTGCGTTGAATTTATTGCTGGTCGTCTGATGGAGGACTGGGGTACTGGGGCAAGATGTGCTTCAGAGTGGCGTGAAGCAACGCACCCTGAAGAAAGGCATTCGTGGCTGAGAGTCCGAAGAGTCAGGCCGTTTGGAGTCGCAACGTGGACCACGGCTGCAGGTGTTCGGCGATCGAGTCTCGCTGGTGCTGACTACCTGTCGTCGACGGAGTATGGCTTCCACCAGGAGTGTACAGACACCTTCCCTACATGACGCCACACCGAGCAGTTGAGAAACGGTGGGCCCTTGAGTCGACAGCTGTTGCAGTCCAGGACGACATCTCTGTATAATGGCCAACAACCCTAGCCTCTCGCCTCTTCCAACAACGTCCAACGCACGGTAAAGGAGCTCAGTTCACGCCTCAGTTGTAACCAGAATCCAGTTTAGCAAAACCCAGTAACGCCTATGGGCTCATTAATTCGATCCACTGAGCGGCAATTATGAATTGCTAAGAGTGTAGTTGATTTACCTAGAATTTTCAGTTCTTAATTTCAACATTAAATATTTGCTTTTTTTAAAATTAATTTTTACATCAGTCAAATAAAAACATTTTACATAAACATTTTTTAAAAATAAAATAAAGATAATTGGAATTTCATTTCTTAATTTGTGGGTTTTCAGTTGATAATATGGTTACGTTGATCACCTTTCCTTATGATCCATTATTTTGTCAATGTATCAAGGTATTTGATTTAACTCACCGACGCCCAAGGTATTATCTGAATCAACTCACTGATCAGCTTACCAATCACATGACGAGGCAAAACAAAAACATAATAATAAGAATAACATACTACACATTATTATACATAACGGTGAAGTTTGTTATGTAGAACAGTCAACACTGGTAAAGGCTTCTCGAGTTAATTTCTGTCTAGGGAAGTTTGACAATGTGTTAGGAAAAAGTTACGTTGTACAACATCAGCTGTTGGTAGCCAATTTATTTGAGTGAAGTTGTCGTTAGAATAGAGTTATTGAGAGTCTGTTTAAGAGCAGGTTGTTAAGTGTCGGTTCTGTGAAGAGCTAATAGTAGGTTTAGGGAAAGATAGCGACCAGTGCAGAACATATTGTCAACATATTCAGACGAATATTTGCGAGCATATCCAGGAGAAGATCTGCTGTAACAACAGGAAGTTTTTTTTAAATATTTTTATTGATTTCTTATCTTTTAGAAACATTTATAGTGAACCAAGTTGGTGTTTCTGTTTTGGTGAAAGTGAATGGTAATTGTTAGTAAGCAAATTTGATTATCTAAAGCGCTAGTCCGTCTGCATTTTTCAGGCGAATAGAGTAACGAAGGGCCAATGCAACACGAGGTTGTCCCCGAGTGGTCGTTCATTCTTCACTTTTTTTATGGGTTTACGCCTCGTCGACGTCGAGGTCATTAGAGGAGGGATGGGACTGGATACTAGGAACTGGAAGGAATTGGGCTATGGACTTTTGAAGGAAGCATCCCGACATTCGCCTGTAGTGATTTGGGGAAACCATGGAAAACCGAAATCTGGATGCCCGACCCGGACAGGGTTCAAACCGGCGTCCTTCCGAATGCGAGCCCAGAGCGTTAACGACTCACCCACCACGCTTCGACCAGAGACGTGTGTGTCCCTATATGTCACTTTACAGCCGAAACTACCTGGCGCAGACTACTGCTTATTATTATGTGTGGTAGCAGCATGGAGTCTCCGATGGTGCACAAAGTTGGCCGAATGTGGTTGAGGGGGTGTGGGAGATATGGCAGTTAAGGTGGTCGATCTGGAACATTTTCATATTTCGGCCAAAAACATGTGTGTCCCTATATTTCACCTAGCAGCCAGAACTACACAGCGCAGACCACTGGCGTTTGTGTTTGATGGTAGCCTGAACGCTTCCAGCGTGCACTATGCTGATTACATGTCGGAAGCTGTGGGGGTTTGGTAGATACGGTGACTGAAAATGGTCGACCTGATATCATAATACACAATTTTGTATCTATATTTCATCCTGCATCAAAACTATATAGCTCAGTCCACTGGTGTTTGTGTTTGGTAGTGACCTCGAGTCTCTCAACGTGCAACAAGGTGGTTATATGACGGTAGCTATGGGGGTGTGGGAGATATGGTGGTTGAAATTGGTCAACGGAGGGCATTTTCATATTTTGACCAATAACATTTCACTCTGCAGTCAAAAGTAATTAGCGCAGACCACTGGTGTTTGTGTGTAGGAACAGCCTCATGTCTCCCATCGTACACTATGGTAGTTGTGGGGGCGTAGGAGGTATGGTGGTGGAAGTTGGTCGATGAAGAGCATTTTCATGTTTCGAAGAAACACATGTGTGTCACTATAATCCACTTTCCAGCGACAACTACATCGCGCATACCACTGCTGTTTGTGTGTAGCGGTGTTCTCGAGTCTCCCACCATGCAGTATGGTGCGTGCATGTCGGTAACTGTGGAGGCGTGGGAGATATGGTGGTTTAAAGAAGTCGACCGATGGCGTTTTCATTTTCCGACCAAAGGCATGTCTGTTCCTGTATTTAACTTTGCAGATCACTTGCGTTTGAGTGTGGTCGAGTCTCCCTTCGTGTACTATGGTTGTTGCATGACGGTAGCAATCAATCGAGACACGAGCGAAGTCGTGGGCTTTACCTTTCTGGTGGGGATGTTCCTCTTGTAGTGTTCCACCCTCCGCTCCATCCCCGGCAGTTTCGCCGTCTCTCTCACATAGTCCAGCACGTCGGGCTTCTCTTTATTCTTCAGTAAGTCGCGTTTGTTCTCCAACTGCTGTTCCTCCTCGGCAATCTGGCAACATCGCAACTCGATTAGACCAAAAATCCTCGTATCATCCTGTCAATTAACTACTAGCGAGGTCAAAAATACAGAATGACGCGACAGTAACCTCACACGTATTCTTATAATGACAAAATATTGCAGAACATATTTAATTTTCCTGCCAACATGTAATATATCTTTAAAAATTGTAGGACCAATTTGTCATGGCCAGCTTTGAATTACGGTATGAGATAAGATGTAAGAACTTTAATTTTCCGTCTCATCAAGTTGGGATGGCATAGTTTCGGGAGGAATTCTATTTTCTTGCAATATAATATGCCCACAAATCTGAAGAAAGTACGACCAGTGTATTCTTCCTCTGCTGAATCACGGCTGTAAGACTTGGACACTAAGCGAATTTTTTAGATGAAATCTTAGAACGACACAACGAGATATGGATAGGCCAATTAACTAGAGAATACAAGAAGAGAGCAACCGACATTAGATGAGATTTAAAGATCACAGACATCATGGAGAAGGCAGCCACCTTGAAGTGGCAGTGGGTCAGCCATATCGCTCGGATAAAGAAGAAAGATGGACAAAAACAGGAAGTGGAAGGACAAAGACATACGTAAGGTCGTTGAAGTTAAGTGGTAGAGGATCGCCCATGAGATCTACCTAAGCTCATAACTTTAGAAGGTCAACATTGAATGACTGAACTAGCTGATGATGATCATAATAGAATACGATTAGTGAATGAAAAATGATCCACTTTTTTATCTTCAAAATATTTCCTTTCTTTAACAATACACAGTTCTAATCTATCTGGAAAACTAACAAAAACGTAATTTCTTCATTCACATTCAAAACCCGTGATCACTACAAAAAGTCAGATCTTTAATGTTGTGCTTTCCTCCAATACACACCTTAACAACCACATCTCTTTTTTTTGTGTTTGTTCTTTTCTTACGCCTCGTCGATGTCGAGGTCGTTAGAGATGGGACGGTATCGGTTGCAGGGAATAGTAAGGAATTCTATCATCGTCTATTTGCATGGAGTGATTTTGGAAAACCAATGGAATCCGAAATTTGGATGAACGGGAAGGGGAGATTTAAAAACGCTTCCTCACGAATGCCAGGCGCTATGCTACCATATGTCAATGTAAGATGTCCTTTGGGATGAGATCTGGGGATCAGTGTTGGAAGTCAGTAGCTACACGTCGTCCAATCAGTCCTACGTTGCAAATGAACTCCAACGTATTCAAAGTAATGTTGATCGAAGTTCTCCATGTACTGGTATATAAAGTAGAGTCTATTGCTTGCCTCTATTGATATTACAGGAGCAGACACCTCTTAGCGTTATCGCACACCTGTTGTTTACACCGAGTTCCAATGCATTATGCCAGGTTAAAGCAGGGGCCTCATCCAACTACACCACGTTAACAGTACTGATCTCTGATAGTTGCAGCCTCTTCTCTGGACTGTCCCCCATCAGCCGTGTATCAGACTGCAATGACTGACCAACGTAAGATTCTCGGAAGCTCTACAGTGTAGTACTATGTAATCCACCACAAGTGATCAAAAATAGTGACATTAGTTTGGAGGGGTCTGCATAACGTCTAGCGGTTTGGCGACCCATTGCAGGATAGGGTCGACTCAACCTGTTTCGTTGTGTTGGTGTGTGAAAGAGACAACTCCTGACATTTATCTGCAGAAGTGCTAAGACGTTACTCTTGATTTCATGTTCAACCATCCAACGACCGGGGAAGGGACTGAATAAATCCGATTGGCTCCTGGATACTTGTACCCCTGCATGGCTTCGGCGCCAGATGAGAGAAAAGAGACTGGTCGCGTGGACACGACGAGGGAAGTTTTAATTCTTAGTTTTCTATTTTCGTTTGCTTCGGTAACATTCAATTACGTTAACATATTCTGCGTGATATGAAATTTAGTTTATTGGAAAAGGTAAATTGTAAGCCGTGACGTAAGTTCTGATTAAATGTCTAATAATTTGTCTAACATACTGAAAAAAAATCCCATCTAGCACAATCATTTCAAAAATCAGTATTTAAATAATTAGCATTATTTTAACTGTAAAATGGCTTACCAATGACCTCCCGTAATAAAGGAATTGTTTCAACAGCTAATTGTTTTCAGGATTCTTCGTGACATTCAGACGAAAGGTGGGTTTCTTTTCTTCCCTCCGTGCTGCTCTAGATCGACTGCGGTAACTTCATTATTAGGGCGCTAATAACCCAGTCGTTGACGCGCTCTAAAGCAACAACAGCAACATGAATTATTGCATTCCACAAAGGCGTACGTGATAGCAAATCAGATTCGGATTCCTATAACACCGCTTTTGTAACTAATCGTGATAACGAATATTCTTTCTTATTTCAGTAACATCTAGCAAACAAAATGACTAACACAAGGCACATCAACACTCACTTGTTACCGACATTTCCAGCAACGAAGAGGGGCGCACTGACGTCATTGAGCTTAAGAGCGGAGACAGTTTGTGACGCGGAGAGTCTGATGGAGAAACCGAGACTCTCGCAAGAATATTCTTGGCCAACCCTTATCGTTAATCCAACGTGAGAAGCATTTTCAGAACTAACAAATCCATAGAAGACGTTAAGGTATCTTACGGTACTAACATTCCACGGAAATTCCCTTGTCTCCTACACGACAAGGATCACAGATCGGATTAGAAAACTGTTAAAACGCTGGAGGTGCGAATACTTTTCAAGTCTCACTGCAAGCTTGGCCGTACACAAAGCAGGGTAAAAGATCTTTACACCAACCACTCACTGTGGTGGACAGAATTAAAGAACACATCCTCCATTTCAAACACAACAGTAGCAACAAATCCGCAGTAGTTCGCCGTGCTATCAACACCGGGCAAGAAATAAAATCTGAAGACACGAGACTGCTGTGGAGGGAAGACCTTGACAGGTGAAGGAGGCAGCAGAATTTCTTGCTGTGTAAGCAAACACAGTATATCTCACGAAATATATAGAATGACAGCCGAATGCTTACAGAAGAAATAAAAACGCAGCATTCTCGGAAAATGCAGTTATTATTAATAAAGACGGTCACAGGAGCCTAAGAATTCACAAGTCCTCTCCTTTTTCATTCTCTTCTTGTATACAGTACTGCAAACCTAGAAATGTGCAGTTTAAATAATAATGAAATTAATATCTACTATTCTACAACATACCAAGTGTACAGTTGCTTCTGCGTCACAATGTTTATAAATTTGAATACTATTTAATTGGATAAATACTAGTTACCAGGATACCCGTATAAAAAGAAGTGCCGAAATTTAGGACTAAATGATATCGCACCGACCTTCAGTACCATCGTAGCTGCGATTTTCACTGTGGTTGCTTCCTGTGAAGCGAAGCAACTATAACGTGTTTTTTACCTTTGAAACGCCTGTCAGGAAACAGTTTGGAGCTCACTGCCATCTACAGGAACAACCAGCAGACTTAACAGCACAGCAGCCACTGTGCTTCCTGTACCTTTTAGATAAATTCTTAATCCATAGATATGTAAGATAAATGCTTTAATTTTCGGGCAACAATGTTAGCGCAAGTTTTGATTGGAGTCAAATTTAACTTGGATCAGAATGACGACTGGCATTTGACGTTACATCAGAAGGAATAAGTAATTTAAGTTTTTTAAGAAGGAGCGACATTTCGTTTGAATTGAAGTAGTTCCTCATTGATCGTGCTCTATGCTGCCTGGCCAAGGATTAAAACTTTGGATGGATTTCATTCATAATATCACATACCGGTTGCACTGTTGTTGAAACGTGGGTAACTCGTTCTTCTTTTGAAGGTCACCATTCGCGTTCCATACTGCGATGTTGTCACGATTTGGGGTCTGGGATGTTCTAGCTATTACCGGAATAGAATCAAGCCACCTTGTAGAATAGCTTTCAGTTGTCCACAGATATCTTGTGCTAAGATAAAGCTTCGCAGCGCAGTTTTAACTATCTCAGTTTTTTTTTTTTTTTTTTTGCTAATGTTTCCCAAACCATCCTGGATCTTTTCTTTCTCTGAGTTTTGTATTGCATATTGGTTGTTTGAAGTGCTTTATCTTCTAATGGCATCGGTGTAACGTTACTGCTCTTTATTTTTTGTTATTGTCGCCTTGTGCCTGTCAGAAGATAAAGGAGGATAATTATTTGATAAACGTTTGTCCTCTTTGGTATTGTTTGACAATACTTGCTGGTAGGCTGGGCATCTTCGCTAAGAGGCAGGATGATTTCCATTGCAGTTTATATATTTTGCTGCTGTATCTCGCTTTCGGAAGCAGTTCCTAGCAATGGCTTGGTCATGTGTTCGACGCTTTGGCATCCTTTTAATAGTGCTGGAACTCAATTCTCTCTTTTAAAAATCCTCCATATTTTCACTGTGGTATTTCTCGTCTAAAAACAACTTTCAGATGACCAATTATTTGTTGTTGTTTTTTATTGCTTGATTTAGGTTAAATAAATTTCCAATCTTGTAATTTATAATTTGTGGGATATGCTGTTTTAGTATTGGCTGGATTTCTTGATTTATTATTTCGTCATAATTTTTAGTCTGCTTGTTTTCTTCATTTTCTTCCACACTGAGAGGAAGGAATATGTTTGTCAGTGTTGTCTGATTTCTTGATTCTTGTCATAAGTTTCGCATCTGTTTCTGTCTTAGACCTGCTGTTCTCTTTTGTCCGTCACAGAGTCAAATTGTTAAGCATCATAGTCTCCTCTTCCGGAACAGAAACGTGACTCAACAAAACGGAATATAGTATGTTTCTGTCTATACGATTTCAAACGTGGAAAGTATCACAATTTTTATCCTAAATGTCCGTAACAATATGTTACAACTTTATTGTGTCACTCGATCTTACTTGACTGAGCTCAGACAATGTAGTCAATCGAGCGGCGATTATTTTGTGACGATTTAAAGTCTTCTATGCCCAAGAGGCGGCGATGTTTACCTCCCAACTTTTTTTTTTAGTGTTGGATACATAGATACCCAACTTTCTCTTAATTTTGGGTTTATCGCTGGTAGCCATTGAGCAGTAAGATTGGATATTTTCCCACTCTTGTATAACCGTCGGATTTGGTGACAAGACGCCAAAAGCGGAGTATATCACATTAGGAGATTCTTTCATGAAATATCTTGAAAGGTATACGATTACTGAGCGTAGTTTCCTGTTAAAAACAGTATTAATTAGCTAACAATTACGTGGAAAGCCCAGAATTAAACAAAGTTTGAAAGTAAACCATTTATCACATATATATTACTTCTGAAAGTTTGTTTTGGACAAATCAGCTTTCTCGCTTCTTACCTAATAAAGATAGGTAAATGGAGTAGCATATCATTTTATCATTATTATTTGCGGATAAGCCCATTAGGACTACGCAAAGTACTCACAAGCGTTTGTTCGCTTTCCTTAGCGCCCATATTTCCTTCATAAGCTCTCATCTGACCATGTTGTTCCTGGTCTTTTCTTAATCTTTCCTCCCGGTCAACTTGCCGCTTGTGAATTTTTCGATTTAAATATGTCTCTGTTTTCAATATCTTCCGGAACAATTCCTGCTAACTTGAGATCTTTCTTGATTTCTCCAACCCATTTCATTGTATCCGATATTAATTTACTTCCGTTTTCATAGAATTCAACTATTTGTCTTGTCAGTCCGTTAGGGTTCATTCTTTTGATGTGTCCATAAAATTTTAGTCAGCGTTTTCTAATATCACTGTGAATGTCTGCATATTGTAGAATTTCCTGATTATTTTTGAGTCTGTACTGGTCTCCTATGAGTCTTAGGCCCAAAATTTTCCTTATAATTTTGCGTTCTTTTTTCTCAATGTTTTCTGTATCTTTTTTTCTGTTCAAAATAAGTGTTTCCTGATTCCATAAAGAAATTCTGGTTTAAGTAACTGTATTGTAGTGTCTCAGTTTTATGTGCTTGGATATGCATTTTTTGTCGTAGACAGTTTTGTGTTAGGCGATAAGCTGTTTCCATCTTCTGGCATCTAATTTCATTAGCTTTTGCTTCAGTTCCATTCTCTTGGATTGTTTTACCGAGATACTTGAAGTATGAGACTCGTTTGAATTTTTCCATATTTTGTCTCCATGTATTTTGGTGTTTCTTTATTGCAGGTCATAAATTCTGTTTCTCGAATGAAATCTGTAGACCCACTTTCTCCGCTACTTCTTTCAAGAGTTCGATCTGTTTTTGGGCTATTGCAATGTCACGGGTTAAGATTGCTAAGTCGTCTGCAAATGCTAGGCAATCTATCTTTAATTTTCCTCTGCCTAATGTAATTGGCTGGTCAATTCCAAGGATTGATTTTTGTTACCGCCATTCCTGTAACACTTTTTCAAGGACGCAGTTGAACATTGTATAGATTAAGTTCTCTGCTTTGGTGACATCACTATTAACAAAAGGATTTTTTGGAAATTCGCCCAGTAAATCAAGGTCTCAGGTACGTGAACGTTCAGAGGCAAACTGTTAGCCTTCCTTGTCGTCGGTAAGCAGTGATCACGGATAGCAGCACGACATACCACTGAGCCACGAGCACTGTGTCTGTTTTCTGAAGTAATGAACTTTTCGTCATTTCTAATTGTTTCGTAAAACTGTTTCACTAGGTCCCTGTTCAGTTGATAAATAAACAATTACAACAAATGAGTCAGTTTTTCTTTCATCTTACGACAAACCACGCTATTCCTTGTATGTTGTTATCGAAATTTTTGCACGGTCCACTTTTACCTACGACACGCTAAATACAGTTGGGAAGACACTTGTTGTGACGTCACCTGAGTGAGGATGCGAGGTATCTCCCTCACGATGACGTCGGCTCGCTTGCGGGTCCATTTCAGCGTCTGTTCGTGTCTGGCCAGTTCCTTAAGAGCGCGAGGCACCTGCAAAGTACACGCAAGGTCTCACATAGCCCTGTTACATCCCCAACAATTCATCAGTACAAATTATGTAAAATTATTGTTATATTAGATGGTTGGTAGCACCTATTCATCATGCAATGTATTCTCAAATTACAACACTTTCATTGAGACAGTATTAGGGCATAGCGAAATAAGTAAATAACGAAACCTTTGATGTAAACTTATAAAGTATACTAGGATTTGCCCGCTGTTTCCTGCACGAATTGACCTTTGCGTGAACAGAACTAAAGTAAAGAGGCAAACAATGTTAATTTCGTTTAAAGATTTTCGTTTATTTTAGTGGTTACTGTAAATATGGTTTTTATATTGATTCCATAAGCTATTTTATATCGATATTCAGCACAAACTTCTTTACTGTAGATTAAATATCATTATTCCATTACGCTTCTTGAAGAATTAATTTACTATGCAGTGGGTTGATTAACGTATTCAGTTTATTTGAAGGTACCACAATTCCCACAGTTCAGAAAACCGATTAAATAACTAATCAACGACAAAAAAAATATGTACATACAATCCAAAGATTAGCAGAGTTATATTTATCTTACATCTCTTCAAGCGCGAAGATGTTTACAGTAAATTAAATATTAGATATGTTTATTACTTTTGATTCAGGCATTCAGTTTATTTATTGAATTCCCGAAAACTAAAAATTTAAATACCCAAATTCAAAACACTAAACAGAATGCAAAAGGTTGCGTGATATTTGCGGTGTTTCTTGAAAGTCATCTCAAATACGGAGAGATACGTCGCCATATTTGCTCCATCTCGAAATGACTGATTTATTGCTCCGTTCCTCCGTACATGTAAGTGATAAACTGTTACCGCCGATTTTAATTTGAGCTATTTTAACTAAAAATTTGAAAACACCAACCAGATTGCTGCTTTAGTTTTTGCGTGAAACGGTTTCAAACCGTAGGACACACGTAGCTTGTTTATAGATGTATAACAGTGTCGATTAGATGTAAGTGTTTATAGTTCTTGACCGTATTAGAAGCAAAAACTACAGCATTGAAATTTACGACGGAAACTGAATTGAAGGGACAGCTGCATTTAGTTGACGTGACGATCGCGAACCAATACACACAACAAAATGCTATCCCACCATCACCCATACCAAAGGGCAGTTCCTTCTAGTTCTACAAAACAACAGCTACAGCAGAAATTTTATCGCACACGTCCTGCCACACAGCAATCATTAAAGCAGAGAGACACCGGATTCAAATTCAATGACAACTTTGTTCGCTTACGTAAGGTAGTCACAGACAGAATAGGACGGATACTAACATATTATACCATTAGACCAATTAGTAGATAAAAAAATGTACTAAACAAATAATCAGATTATTCAAAGACACCGTCAAAGTGAAACAAAGCCGGGACTACATAAAATTCAAAGTCACTGAGGAAAGTTATACATAGGGAAATAAAGCGACATGTAAAAATAAAAATGAAAGAACACCAGCGGCATAAAAGATTAGGCCAACCCACAAAATCGGCCATCGCTCAACACATTTTGAATGGACAACGTGATGTTATGGACAGAGACAAAATAGTAACCAAGCCAGAAAGCTATTTGCCGTTGATAGCGACAAAGATATTGAAACTTCCTTTGGATGTGTACAGGCAATGGAAAATGCTACATTGAAAATTGATCTATCGTCCCGACCACAACGTAATAATTCCATGGACGTGTCTAGTTTGTTTTGATTGTGTTTGCAAGCAGTTAATGTCAGTCGGGGTGTTAATACACACTCGGCCTTGAAGATACCTGGAGGCTTCGGGCGAAACGACACAAGTTACCGACGTAACACGGGTGAACGCCGTTCCCAACAAATGAAGAACAAAGGATTTGCTGTCTACGTAGAAACTGACAATAAATCAAAAGTTTCAGCAATAGTTCTCTTTTTAAAAAGACTTTAGTGCAGTGTTTCCCAACCTTTTTTGGGTCATGTCCCACTTTCAACATTTTTTTGCCCCCCATACATAATTTTTAATAAAAAAATTTATTTGTTATTAAAGAAACTGATATAGGATGGTTTTTGAAAGGAAACACTTTAATATTATCATAAAACACAGTAAGTAAAATTTAAAAAAAACATATAATGAAATACTAAAATTCAAATTCAAAAGATTTATAATCAACATTTATTATGGCAATTTAGTGTGATCCTTTTAAGAATTTGCTTTTTTGCTATATTTTGTAACCATTTCTGGAATTGCGTTTAAATAACCAAAGAGAAAGCGGTAAAGTCGTATCAAGTCAATTTCTAAATTGCCACCCTAAAAAAACCAAATTGCCCCCCTGTGCGGCGTGGGCCCCACGTTGGGAAACACTGCTTTAGTGAGTGCAGAACGTTCAGCAGACTACGTAACAAGTGCTTTGGTGAAATTTGGCTTTTTTTTTTTTTTTTTTTTTTTGCTGTCGTCAGTCATTTCGCTACCAGTCTGGTTTGATGCAATCATCCATCCCTTCCTATTCTGTGCTAACCTCTTCATTTCTACATACCTCTTACAACCCACGTCCTCAATTATCTGCTTCATATATTCTAATCCCTGTCTTCCTCTATAGTTTTTACCTTCGACTGTTCCCTCCACTAACAAATTAACCAATCCAGCTTGTCTCAAAATATGACCTACCAGCCTGTCTCTTCTTTCTGTAAGATTCTTCCATAAACTTCTTTTCTCACCCATCAATTACAAAACTCGTTCATTTCTTACTTTGTCTGTCCACCTAATTTTCAGCATTCTTCTGTAGCACCACATTTCAAATGCTTGAAGTTTCTTTCTTTCCGGTATTCCATAAGTCCATGTTTCGCTACCATAAAGTGCTGTGCTCCACAAAAAAGAGTTTTAAAAAGTTCTTTCTAATTCCTAGATCAATATTTGAAACTAAAAGGATTCTCCTTTTCATGGAGGCTCTTTTTGTTAATGCTATTCTACTTTTAACATCCTTCCTGCTTCGGCCATCGGTTGTAATTTTGCTCCCCAAGTAACAGAACTCACACACTTCTCCTATTGCATCCGATCCTATTTTTATATTTATTCTGCTAGTATTGGTATCATTTCTGCTACATTTCATCACTTTTGTCTTACTTTGATTTATATTCAGTCCAAAATCTTCCTTCAGTATTTTGTTCATGCCATTCAGTAATTTCTCAATTTCCTCAGTCCTTTCTGCTAACAAGACATTTTCATCAGCAAATCGTTGCGTACTGATTTTTTCTCCCTGAAAACTTATGCCACATGGATATTTTTATTTGACTTTCTTCGTTGCTTCTTCTACATACAAGTTGAATATTAACGGGGTTAGACTACAGCCTTGTCTCACACCCTTTTTAACCGATGCATATCGCTCGTGATTCTCTACTTTTATTACAGCCACTTGATTCTTATATAGTTTATAGAGTATTCTTCTATCTCGATACTTTAGACCTGACTTCTTTAAAATTTTGAACATCTTGTCCCACCTAACATTATCAAAAGCTTTTTCTAAATCAACAAATGCCATAAAAGTATCTTTGTTTTTCTTGATCCGCCCTTCAAGTATTAATCTTAAAGACAGAATTGCTTCCCTTGTACCGCGATTTTTCCTAAACCCGAACTGATCTCACCTACTATCTCTTCTACAACTCTTTCCATCCTTCTGTGAATTATTCTGGTCAGTAATTTTGAAGCATGTGATGTTAGACTAATGGTGCGATAATTCTCACATTTGTCGGCTTGTGCTTTCTTTTGAAATAGCCATAGTAGCTACAGTATAACATAAACTTGTATTATACAATAAAAAAAATTAAAACAAATTATAGATACTTAAAACAGAAACAGGCTTTAAGTACGACACTTGTCACGAGCAGCACATGGAACACCTTATAACGAGAGCGAGTTCACGTTTAAAATAATGAGTGCTGCAGTAGTATGGCACTAATAGAAGATGGAAATCCTGCTACTGCTTTAAACTAGTTAATGTAGCACTTTGCTATTTCCAACAAAATTAAATTATATAGTACCAAGGTGACCGATCTTCACTCGGCATCTTTCGATTTCTGTTCAATATGCAAGATTTTCAGTAAAGTTTGATTAAAGGTAAAGGTTTTTTTGAAGGTATCATAGGCATTTTAAGAGCACAGTTCCCTGGAAAGAGGAGCTTAGCTAACATCAGTAGGCTTATTGGTGCCTGAATCCTACGAGATGAGCTTAGAGCCGTTTCAGAGAAACAAAATCCAAGAACTGATTTTTTTTTTTTTTTTGTAAAATCGTTCATCCAAACCGCTATAGCAATTTTCGAGATCTTCTGGTTTACCAGCTCATAAATTTATTTTAAAGAAAAATGCTATTATTATGTTAAATAGATATATTAATGCAAATCAGGGATTAATTAGTGGTACAAGATTATTGGTAATTCTCTTAGACGGATACGTCATCAGTGATGAATTAATTCATCCCAATAAAACTATGGTCTTAACTCATATTAACCTCACCTTCAACCCTGCTTTTCTAAATGATAAGAAAACAATTTGAATATTAAAAAAGAACAAGGTCAGACGCTTCAAAACGCAGGATTATATTTATCAGAACCTGTTTTTTCTTATAGATACACGTATGTGGCTTTTTCACGAGTTTGTAGATTCATTAGAAAACATAAAATCAACGATGATCACATTACAACTGCTAATATTGTTTTCAGAGAAGTTATGTAATGTAAAGAAGATTGAAAAAATTATTTCTGTCAAAACCAATATTTTTAAAAAATATTTACTTTTGAAATGTTTTACAATTAAATATATTTATTTAATTATATTTATATTAAATGTATTAAATGTATTTATTTAATGGTAACGGCATTTTAAGTTATGTAATATTTAATGTTAACGATTTCTTACAGTGAAATTGATATTTGTTACTACTTTAAGAATTACAGGGGAAAGATATATTGAGAAAGGAAGAAACATCTATGCTATCTTTATTGACTTGGATAAAGCTTTTGATAGGGTGCAACGGAAGAAGCTGATGGATATCTTGAAGAGCAAAGGCGTAGAATGGAAGGAAAGAAGGTTGATACAGAACCTATATTTCCAACAGAAAGTACGAATAAAGATCTGAAACGAGATGTAGGGAGAAAGCAGCATTGGGAGAGGCGTAAGACAAGGTTGTTGCCTTTCCCCATTATTGTTCAATTTATACTTAGAAGAAATCATTGGAAAAGGCTTAAATGGAAAAAGAGGAGTGCGTATTGGCGGCAAGAAAATAGATTGCATACGATTTGCTGATGATATGGTATTGTTGGCAGAAAGCGAACAAACTCTAAACAGAATGCTGAAAGATCTTGATGAAGCTTGCCAAGAGTTTGGAATGAAAATCAGTGCAGTATGGTGATTGGAAAAGGAAGGAAAATAATAAATATTAAGTTAGGAAGAGCTGATATCAGGCAAGTAAGTTCGTTCAAATATCTTTGGAGTATGATCACCGAAGATTTGAGGTGCCATCAGGAGATAAAATCTCGCATTTCCGTAGCGAAGGAAGCGTTTAATAGGAAAAGGAAGATACTAACTGGAAAAATAGACAAAACACTCAGGAAAAGACTCAGTAAATGTTTTGTATGGAGTGTGGCTCTGTATGGATCGGAGACATGGACACTGAGACGAGAGGATGAAAAGCGGTTAGAAGCATTTGAGATGTGGATGTGGAGGAGGATGGAGAAGATTAGCTGGGTGGATAAAATAAGCAATGCTGAAGTGCTGGACAGGGTCAGTGAAAGCAGAAAAATTTTCCAAGTAATAAAGGAGAGAAAGAAAAACTGGATGGGACACTTGTTGAGAGGGGAGTGCCTGATAAAAGACGCCTTGGAAGGTTTAGTCTGTGGGAGGAGAATAAGAGGAAGAAGGAGGTACTAAATTATAGACAACATCAAGGAAGACGGCAACTACGTGGACCTTAAGAGAAAGGCAGAAGATAGAAGAGCATGGAGAGCAGCCAAGTGAAAACCTGCCCGAGGGCAGAAAACTGATGATGATGATGATGATTACTACTTTTCAAAATAAAATACCTTTCATTAATAAATACTTGTATTTACTAATTTCATCATTATTATATTACCATTCGGTATATATATATATATATATACAAGAATTGCTCGTTTATAGTTATAAGGTTTATGTACAGCGGAAGTACAATGCGAATAAAACTAGCAAAGCATCAATTTCTTAATCAAAGCATCCGTTTTGCCCCACGCAGTGGCAACATCCAGCTGATTCGGGTGTAAGGATGCTTGCTCACCTTCCTCTGCAGCTCGTGGACGTTGAGTCCTATCCGCGCGGCGTCCTCGCGGCCCTGCACCCACAGCCCTGTCCTCTCCTCCAGCTCCTGCTGGTGGCTCTGCAGGGTCCTGCGCAACCTGTCCCAGTCCACCTTGTGCAGCTCCTTGGCCAGATCCTGCCAGCGCCGCTCCTTCTTCTCCAGCTCTGTCATCTCCAGCCGCATCTGGTACCTCTGCAGCATCAGCTGCTGGATTTCGTGATTCTTCCCTCGGACCAGCTTACCCAGGGCATACCGCACCTTCGACTCCGACACTCCTGCAGCAAAATTACCATTGCTTTCCAGGTATCATGCAACAACATTATACTTTTCATTTCACTGTAATTGCTGCCTTCACTAATTCTCATATCTTTGTTGATTTTTGCTGAGTCCTTTACAGTAAGGTGGAAATATACACTGGTGAGCCAAACTATTATGACCAGTACCCTCCGCGATATTGAATGCCTCTCGTGACGTCTCGGGTACGTAAAGTATATAAGTGGATTAGAGACGCGTCGGCAGTCATTTCAATACATTGGAAAATCCACTGAGATAAGTAACTTTGACAAGAGCAGATTGTTATGGCCAGACGCATGGGAGCGAGCATCTTGGAATCTCCGAGCTGAACAGTTGTTCTCGTGTTGCTGTAATAAGCAATTACGGAAAGTGGTTGAAGAACGGAGAAACCTCGAGTAGGGGACAAGGTGATGAATGTCCTCACCTCATCACAGGACGTCGTGGTTGGAGGCTTGTCCGCTCTATAAAAACAAGATAGGAGGAGATCTGTGACAGACCTGATGGGAGAACACAACTCTGGTGGTTCCGCAGCAGAAAACCACCTACATGTTCCCATATTGACCCAGCGATATCTTCAATTATGGTCAAAGTGGGCACGAAATCATCGGATGGGAATGTGGTTCACTGGAAACGTATCGATGAATCACGTTTCTTGTTACGTCACGTCGATTCACTTGTGCTTCCGTAGCACATGTATTGGTGATCTAAACCACCATAACAGTTGCGGATTACCTGAAAATTATTGCTGATCTCCCGCATACTAACTTAGTGCTCCGAGTTTCCCACGTAGGCGATGGCATCTTCCAGTAGGATAAACAAAGCCAGCATCGCGCTACAGTGGTCTGGGAAGCATGACAGGGAGCTTGCGTTGATGTCTTAGCCACCAAGGTCAGCTCAGTCCAAGCCAGTAGAACACAAGTTGGACGCTGTCGGCCGCCAGCTCCACGCCTACAAATCGCCGGTGTATAATTTAGCGCAACTGAGTTGACATTGTAGTGAACCCTACGATAAACTATACCTTGAACCATTTATTGGCGACAGCTCTAAATGTCTGCTAAAAATCATGTATTCGAAATTATGAGCCGGGTGCCAGGAATTGCTTCCACATGAAATTAAGAAACTATATTACCTACAATAATTGCAATAATGACTCCAATGGTAGAAAGTAATTATAATTATCAATCATTGGGAAATGGGAGATGCCAAGAAATAATACCGCTAATCTTCCATTAATTACATTTTATACATTTATTCATATGCAAAAGAAAAAGTTAATTTATTCATGAAAATTATTATCACACTAAACATTGAATCCAATGGAAACAAAAAAAAGTATACAAAGGAAACACGAAACCGAGGATTAATAGATCATTCACAATTGAATATAATTAATCTCAGCACAGAGAGGATGATTGTGTGTTTATCTCGATGAAGCTATTCATTAGAGCCGTTACTGGGTTTTAAAGCACAATTTTTGGGGACTCGACAGTGTCAAATGAAAAGATTTGCGGTAGCAAATAGTTGGCAATATACCATGCAGCTGATCCTTGCCGACGAATGACCATCGATGGAGATCACCATAAATGATCACAAATTACAGGGTGGTGGTTGTGACTAGACACATCACTGCGATGTCACGTTTGTGTGAGGCCAGACTGATGAGTTATGCACTCACCAAATATAAATTACACTTGTTGGCACTGACGGCCACACACTGCGGAGCTGCACAAATTTACACTTGCCGCACCCACTTCCAATCAGCCCGTCACTGTCGTGGTGTCCCCAGGGGTCGAGCTCAGGCCCACTCACCCAAGCACTCCCCGGCTAGCCGTCCGGGAGCACATGGAAAAGGAGACGCACATCAGTCGATGTGATTTGTGATTGGCTCGTTCGCACAGATGCACACACTCTCAGGCGGTACACTTCTCCGTCTTTGTCACACAATGTGTTCGTCTCTCTCTACTAATGGAAACAGTTAACTGCAACATTTGTCCTTCGCTCCCCACCGTCCATTTGCAAGTACACTATTTTCATTCGTCCGAAAAGATTCATGTGTATCAAGCTTCACTAATTTGGTTAAGAAATTGCATTACTACGTTACTAAACAACGTTAGATTGCTAGATTATGTTAGAAACTCACATTTGATTCAATGGCGAAGTGAATGGATATACTTTTTGCTCGAAACGCCAGATACTTTAACTCCGCAGATTCAGCCTTACATCAAAAGTGAATTCAGAATAAAATTATCGTTAATAAATGATTTTATTAACAACAGAAGACTAATGCCGATGCCAGAGACATTGTAATTGGACTTTAAAAGATGGTGGTTAAAGAAAATCTCTATGGCGTTTAAAAATTGAATATACCGAATTACAAGAAAGAATACTTTAAGTTTTGCTTAGTGGGCAAATTTATTATTATTGTAAAGTTATCTTATTTCTATCAATAAAGGCTATGGCAAGAGATATTATAGTTGTGTGTTTAGTGCGAAGTAGGCAACATCTAATCCTTCCATCTTTGGAATTTGTCGTCATAAGTTAATAATTTCACTTAATACTCCTGCGTTATTTAACGTCGAAACATAAGACATGCCAGACAACTGAATTGAGATTCTAAACTTTAAAACTGTGAAATCCCCATCGAAATCTGCTCAGTAGTTTCCTAGTTTTTATAAGAAAAATGTATCCGGTTTTCGTGTTATAAACATAGAGATTACTCAAGAGATAGTTGCCACGTCGGTTTTTATAATAAATAGACCAATATAACCTACTGTTATTGTGGGTCTAGTCGGTTATGCTCAGGAATAGTCGAGTGTGATGTTGGTCTGTCAGTAGTAGTTGTAAAGGCACTTACAAGATGACATATCTCTGCCTCGATGCTCGTCCGGTCCGTCCTTGCTTCTTGCGTCCTGCATGGCTTCAAGTTTGATAGCTGCAATTATTTGGACAGGTGATATGCAAGTGAGGGCCGTCAACTACTTTTGCGCATTTACTCCACCAGTAGTAGAGAGGTTACAACCCTTGGAGTTCCCTCGAACTAATATCCACGTGCTTTAAATGACTGAGCAAGTTCGCTTACACTTAAATAGTTAGGCACGGACCAAGCTGGCTTTGCTGGTCGGCTGCCGATGCTTAGACTGGTATTGTGACGGGGTTGGCTTGTACTACTCAAGGCCCTGCCGCCCCATTTTTATAGCTGACACTCATTCTCCTCTGCATTTGACTTGGTCCAGAGATCACAGTATCAGTCGTCACCCCCAAATGATCCATCGGTATTCTAGAAAACAGGCGCCTGACGTGTGGACTACTTCTCCAAACAGCCTCCAAACGTGATGAGCACACACTGCCGCCGCATCAAGCAGCTGACAGTATATTTGTTAAGTGTCGGCTACCGGCCTGTCGTGCGTTTAACAGCTGCATTATGACTCACATGCTTTTAAAATAATTATTTATTCCTAACAATTATTTAATTACACCAATAATTTTCAAAAGGGACTAGTACAAAATGTACAACAAGGTAACTAAGCTTGGAAAATGGAATGGATAGCCTCAGCCCCACCAGAATGACATTCCCTGTTCGACAGTCAACAGGTACTAAAGGGACTCGACCTTCCTCGCAAGACCTGGGCAGCTCTTAACAGAGTTAGGACTGGTCATGGCAGATCTGCTTCATGGCGAATGAGAGATACACCGAGATACTATTGTGGACCGGAAAAACAAACAATCCGTCACGTGACATTTGGCTGCGCACTTCGCGCCTTAAGGGGAACACCGATAAATTATATTAATATATCAAATGAAGCTTAAGATTGGCTACACCATGTTAATTTTGAATTTTAATTGTAATTTAATCTTAAATTGTGTAATTTTTATGCAATAGCCATAAGCTAAATAAATAAATAAATCAGAAAGAAATGAGGCCCAATTCCTACCGAGATTTCTTTGGGGGTAGATACATATCTTGGCCGCCCAGTGTGGGGTCGGTTGGTCGCTCAGCGCATTTACTCACCTTCCAGCTCCAGCTACCTGTAGACCTGGATAGCGTCTTCGAGGTCGTCGAGCATGCCGTTGGTGACGTGTGTCTGCCAGCACAGGTGGCACCTGCTGCCCTCGTTCTGGGCACTTTACTCACCTTCCAGCTCCAGCTGCCTGTAGACATGGATGGCGTCTTCGAAGTCGTCGCGCATGCCGTTGGTAACGAGTATCTGCCAGCACAGGTGGCACCTGCTGCTCTCATTCTGGGCACTTTAATCACCTTCAAACTCTAGCTGCCTGTAGACATGGATGGCGTCTTTGAGATCGTCGCGCATGCCGTTGGTGACGTGTGTCTGCCAGCGCAGGTGGCACCTGCTGCTCTCATTCTGGGCACTTTAATCACCTTCAAGCTCCAGCAGCCTGTAGACATGGATGGCGTCTTCGAGGTCGTCGCGCATGCCGTTGGTGACGTGTGTCTGCCAGCACAGGTGGCACCTGCTGCCTTCGTTCTGGGCACTTTGCTCACCTTCCAGCTCCAGCTGCCTATAGACAGGGATGGCGTCTTCGAGGTCGTTGCGCATGCCGTTGGTGACGTGTGTCTGCCAGCACAGGTGGCACCTGCTGCCTTCGTTCTGGGCACTTTGCTCACCTTCCAGCTCCAGCTGCCTATAGACAGGGATGGCGTCTTCGAGGTCGTTGCGCATGCCGTTGGTGACGTGTGTCTGCCAGCACAGTTGGCACCTGCTGCCCTCGTTCTTGGCACTTTACTCACCTTCCAGCTCCAGCTGCCTGTAGACATGGATGGCGTCTTCGAAGTCGTCGCGCATGCCGTTGGTAACGAGTATCTGCCAGCACAGGTGGCACCTGCCGCTCTCCTTCTGGGCACTTTAATCACCTCAAGCTCTAGCTGCCTGTAGACATGGATGGCGTCTTTGAGGTCGTCGCGCATGCCGTTTTTGACGTGTGTCTGCCAGCACAGGTGCCCTCGTTCTTGGCACTTTACTCACCTCCAGCTCCAGCTGCCTGTAGACATGGATGGCGTCTTCGAAGTCGTCGCGCATGCCGTTGGTAACGAGTATCTGCCAGCACAGGTGGCACCTGCTGCTCTCCTTCTGGGCACTTTAATCACCTTCAAGCTCTAGCTGCCTGTAGACATTGATAGCGTCTTTGAGGTCGTCGCGCATGCCGTTGGTGACGTGTGTCTGCCAACACAGGTGGCACCTGCTGCTCTCATTCTGGGCACTTTAAACACCTTCAAGCTCAAGCTGCCTGTAGACATGGAGGGCGTCTTTGAGGTCGTCGCGCATGCCGTTGGTAACGAGTATCTGCCAGGACAGGTGGCACCTGCTGCTCTCATTCTGGGCACTTTAATCACCTTCAAGCTCTAGCTGCCTGTAGACATGGATGGCGTCTTTGAGGTCGTCGCGCAAGCCGTTGGTGACGTGTGTCTGCCAGCGCAGGTGGCACCTGCTGCTCTCATTCTGGGCACTATATTCACCTTCAAGCTCCAGCTGCCTGTAGACCTGGATGGCGTCTTCGAGGTCGTCGCGCATGTCGTTGGTGACGTGTGTCTGCCAGCGCAGTAGGCACCTGCTGCCCTCGTTCTTGGCACTTTACTCACCTTCCAGATCCAGCTGCCTGTAGACATGGATGGCGACTTCGAAGTCGTCGCGCATGCCGTTGGTGACGTGTGTCTGCCAGCACCGGTGGCACCTGCTGCTCTCATTCTGCGCACTTTAATCACCTTCACGCTCCAGCTGCCTGTAGACCTGGATGGCGTCTTCAAGGTCGTCGCGCTTGCCGTTGGTGACGTGTGTCTGCCAGCGCAGTAGGCACCTGCTGCTCTCGTTCTTGGCACTTCACTCACCTTCCAGCTCCAGCTGCCTGTAGACATGGATGGCGTCTTCGAAGTCGTCGCGCATGCCGTTGGTGACGTGTGTCTGCCAGCACAGGTGGCACCTACTGCCCTCGTTCTGGGCACTTTGCTCACCTTCCAGCTCCAGCTGCCTGTAGACATGGATGGCGTCTTCGAGGTCGTCGGGCATGCCATTGGTGACGTGTGTCTGCCAGCGCAGGTGGCACCTGCTGCTCTCATTCTGGGCACTTTGCCCACCTTCCAGCTCCAGCTGCCTGTAGACATGGATGGCGTCTTCGAAGTCGTCGCGCATGCCGTTGGTGAGATGTGTCTGCCAGAACAGGTGGCACCAACTGCCCTCGTTCTGGGCACTTTGCTCACCTTCCAGCTCCAGCTGCCTGTAGACATGGATGGCGTCTTCGAAGTCGTCGCGCATGCCGTTGGTGACATGTATCTGCCAGAACAGGTGGGACCTACTGCCCTCGTTCTGGGCACTTTGCTCACCTTCCAGTTCCAGCTGCCGGTAGACATGGATGGCGTCTTCGAAGTCGTCGCGCATGCCGTTGGTGACATGTGTCTGCCAGAACAGGTGGCACCTACTGCCCTCGTTCTGGGCACTTTGCCCACCTTCCAGCTCCAGCTGCATATAGACCTGGATGGCGTCTTCGAGGTCGTCGCGCATGCCGTTGGAGACGTGTGTCTGCCAGCACAGGTGGCACCAGCTGCCCTCGTTCTTGGCACTTAACTCACCTTCCAGCTCCAGCTGCCTGTAGACCTGGATGGCGTCTCTAACGTCGTCGCGCATGCTGTTGTCGACGTGTGTCTGCCAGCGCAGTTGGCACTTGCTGGTCTTGTTCTTGTCGCTTTACTAACCTTCCTGCTGCAGCTGCCTGTAGACCTGGATTGCTTCTACGATGTCGTCGTGCTTACCGCTGGCGTGTGTGTGTCTGCCGGCGCAGTTGGCACCTGTTGGCCTCGTTCTGGTCACTTTACTCACCTTCCATCTCCCGCTGCCAATAGACCTCGATGGCGCCTTCGTGTTCGTCGCGCATGCCGTTGGCGACGTGTGTCTACCAGCGCAGGTGGCACTTGCTGGCCTCGTTCTTGTCGCTTTACTCACTTTCCAGCTGCAGTTGCCTGTAGACCTAAATTGCTTCTTCGATGCCGTCGCGCCTACCGCTTGCGACGTGTGTCTGCCAGCGCAGGTGGCACCTGTTGGCCTCGTTCTGGGCACTTTACTCACCTTCCAGTTCCAGCTGCCTGTAGACCTGGATGGCGTCTTCGACGTCGTCGCGTATGCCGCTGGTGACGTGTGTCTGCTAGCACAGGCGGCTCCTGTTGGCCTCGTTCTGGGCACTTTACTCACCTTCCATCTCCAGCTGCCTGTAGACCTGGATGTTGTCAACGAATTCGTCACGCATGCCGTTGGCGACGTGTTTCTGCCAGCACAGGTGGCACCTGCGCCCTCGGTCTGGTCGTTTTACTCACCTTCCAGCTCCAGCTGCCTGTAGACCTGGATGGCGTTTTCAAGGTCGTCGCGCATGCCGCTGGCGACGTGTGTCTGCCAGCGCAGGTGGCACCTGTTGGCTTCGTTCCGGGCGCGTTTCTTGTTGAGCAGCTTCCTCGTGTCGCCTGCCGCGACGTGTAGCATGCTGATCTTGACGCTGTGGGGGAGCCGAGGAGTGGTCAGCTCCAACGTGCCGACGTCGAATGTGCTCTCAGTAGACACAGTGGAATACGTAGACCTGACACTCTGAATTTCTGAAAAATCGTCCGCTAAACGCAGCCGGAAATAATGTGTTAAAAAAGTGGTAGGAGAAATTTTGTCAAGTAAGATCTAAATACCGGATTAAACAAATTAATTGCTTCAGAAAAAAATGTAAATTTATTTGTTTCTCCTTTATCACATATTACATTTTCTACCTATGTGCGCGTTCTGTTGTTTAGTCTACTTCAGTATGACGTCTAGGAAACCTATATTTCATTCTATATTTGATTTCAAAAGCACGCTACCCAGATGGTCTTTAAATTTTTGGAATTAATGTTAATCAGCATGTAATAATTCAGCAAATTGGAAAAGACAAAAATACCGAAGTTATTATTTCCGACCATGTCTCCTCTCTGAATACAGTACGAGCTGGTGAAGAAAAGAAGTTACTGTTGATTTGAGAAAGGCATAGATATTAAGTAATAACTTAATGCGATCATGAGGTACTATGTTTAAGCAATGATGCGAATGAGTGGTGGAGTTTCTGTATAGAGGTAAAAATGAGAAAACTAACAATTTTGATATTCATTGTGAGGAGGTTATGAGGGAAATAATATATCTAAAAATCGTTTAAACGAGCTTGTGTAGATAATATTTCGATATATATATTGGTATTAAAGATATCGGGATATGTCATATTCCTTTCCTTGAAATATTATTATATTGAGTCTGCCTATGTGATGCTTATCAGAAAACTGGAAAGATACTATAGTACAAGTCAATGAAGTGGGGTGACAAATAAGGTTGAAGATTACAGACTGATTAGTTTGACAGGATGATGGAGAGAATAATACGCGACCACAATAGAAATGTCTGTTTGGAAGAAAATTGGTTCGAAAATCGGTAACAATGCTTTAGACAATAATATTCATGAGAATCTCTGTGGTCCCAAGATACTTCGGATGAAATAGATAAGGGAGACCAAGTTGTTAGTACAGCAGTGTAAATTTGATCTAACCAAAGAATTTGATGTGTGAGCCATAAAATTGTGTTAACTACAGTAAAAAGCTGTGGAATGGATGAAAAAGAGATTTACCTGGCACCGAAATTCTTCTAGAAAACGGGAGGTAAAATCCAAAGCGTTAGGTTGTGAAATAAAGTATCGAAAACGGTGAAAGTTAAAATGGGAGTGCTACAATGCAATTTGTTGAGACCAATTTCCGTCATAAGGATGGAATGTAAACCATCCGGTCATTTAATCAAGGAGCGAAAGAACCGTTATATTGGGTTAAAAAGGATATTTTTCTTAATTCTGCACCACATGTAATTGTTGTGTTAATGTAACATAATGTCTTCAGCTGGTGTGTATATTTAAGTACCTGTATACTTCACTATTTATATATATACGTGTGTGGGTGTGTGTGTATGTGTGTGTGAAAGCAGGTTTTCAAAATTCAGCTGCGCTGTAGAATCCTTAGACCATGTTGATAATTTGAAACCGAATTTTCCTTGAAACAGTAAAATTACGGAAGAAAAAGGTGTGAACATCTATTCTATCACAGGAGATTCGCATTTTAATTTATATTGTGTATTGTATTTTTTGTAGCAACTGCATTTTCAATTTGTAAATGTAGCGAAGACACGTAGCGTTATATAACGATGGATTATGTGGAAGCTAGTTATGTCTAGCTAGACAGTGAGCTATGAGGAGATAGTGATGAGGGGATGTACGAGAGAGGTAAAGGAATTGAGTTACAAACCTTTGGTCAGACCATTGTTTGAATATGGTACTGTAGTATGCGACGCACATTTTGCGTGTCAAATAAAGAAGTTGGAGTAGGTGCAAAAAAGGGCTGCTAGATTTGTTTCTGGAAATTACCGCAGAATACTATCAGTGACAGATATGATAAAGGAGCTGGAATGGGATTCATTGCAGGACAGGAGGAGGATGAGGAGGGTAATGGGAGTGTTCAGAGTATATACTGGCGATAAAGCATGGAGAGATATTGCAATAGGTATGAAAAGTAGTGCATGGAAGGGAAAAGATGACCGTGACCACAAGCTGGCACTCAATTTCAGGCACAAGTGTGTGGGAAGATTCTATTTTTAGGTAATGGTACAGGGATTGGAATAAGTTATCGAGAGAAATGATGAATAATTTACCAAAAACGTTGAAATAATTTAAAGCTAAAATTTGCAGTTGGCAAATGTAGGTGGGTGCAGAAAATGGAAAAGATGGGTGTGTAGGGAAATTGCCACCGGGGCGTGCGCTCCATCGCAATTAAATTTAATTAAAGTACTATAGGATATATATATATATATATATATATATATATATATATATATATATATACAATGAAAAAACAAACTTTGATACGAAAAGTGAGGCGTATGTTATGAGTGTATTCATTACATATGAATAAAACATCATAGTGATTGCATGGAAATAAGTTTAATATTTACGCAAGACTAAGGTATGTGGGCTGACCGTCTATACAAGTAGTAGCGACCAAGGGACGCCTAACCTTTGTCAATAAATGACACCGCACTCAAAAGCAGTTTTAAAGTGAGTGTGTGGAGAGCGGTAAATCATTGTTAGGTGAAGTGAGCCTCGGCAGATAGTCCGCCCGAATGAACACGCCAATTCACAATGATAGCAGTCAGCCCAATGGAATTAGGGAGCTTCCTACTAGCAAGACTGGAAAGCCAGATTGGAAAATAACAATGTTGGCCAATCTCTGTACAGAAAGTTTGGTCATATGGATGAGTGGGAAAGAGAAATACCCAATAAAATCCGGGGGACGATACGTTTGGTGATTGAAGAAGAATGCTGGAGAGAGATAGAAGAGAAGCCAGCTATTAACAGCATAGGTGGTCTTACGATTTACAACGTCACGACGGAGGGTTGTAAATCGTGAGTTGATGGTATTCCACTATCAGACTTGAAGTGTTCAACGGTTTGTATCCCACATCAGCTTGTGCTTGCTTACGGATGTCATATGAGTCGTTGCGCTGTTGGCAATACTTGCTGCAGTTATATACCGTAAAGTACTCATCTTTTGCCGGGCACAATGTTGTTACTCACCCTGCAACGCGTTGATTGTAGGTTCCCATCCTCTATGGACTCTGTAAAACTGAGCTGAAGATATTGCTGATCAAAGAAAATTTTAACTATCAAGAATGATCACGGTTCTGAATTAATGTACGGCGAACCCAATAACCCTGTGTGTTTACTCGCATTATAAAATCATTATTGTAATATTTAATTTATTTTATTTTAAGATGATCAGTTTTTGTGAAGTTATGTTAAGTTGATTCAATTTTAGGATGTTACGACCTTTGTTGTAGGGCAAGGTGTTGATTTTGAACTTTTGGTTGATTATAAATATTTAACGATAAATACGCCTTTGCCAGCAAACCATATACTCTTCTATTTAAAAAATCGTGGGGTTACGCCCCACGTCTTGATCGCATATGCCTTTTAAATTTACACCTCTTTCATAAAAATTAAATTAAATAACACTGTGTCAACACTAAATGTTTTAAACACTTTAGTTTCATGTTAAAAGGCATCAGTTGTGCATTACTTACTATTAAAAGTGAGATTTTAATTCGCATCCAAACATCAGAAATTGTAGCTGTGCGGCCAGATACCGTAATTTCAGAAAGCAACAAATTTCTCGGAAGGTTCTTCACTAAAGGTTTTAAACAGCTCACTTTCATGTTCAAACCCATCAGATATGCATTTTTAAACACAGCCGTTAAAATTAAAAATTCACAACATCAGAGATTGTAGCAGTGCGGCCTCAGATAGTAACATAAAAAAAAACAAGATATCGAAAGATTTTTTCATAGTAATATTAAAATTAATTTAAATATTTTCCATTTTATATAGTTTCCTCTTCCCATGATATAGCTATGTACGGAATTTAAAGACTGAAAACCAAAATTTAAGAAAGTAAACGTTACATGCGATAACATAGCTATTATTTTTTTTACGGTGTATGACATAAGCATAGTATTTCTTTTTTTGTTCAGGTTGTACGTTAAGATTTTCATTTACCACTACGGCGTTATGTTACGATGGAGTATAAGACATACCAAACACTTCAAGTGAGATTCTAATCTTTAAAACAGTGAAAACCTCATCGAAATCTGCTCTGTAGTTTCCGAGATTTTAAACTTCAAATATATCCGGTTTTCGTTTTATAGATATAGATTTAATTAATCGGGAAGGTTTTTTTTTACTTCAAACAGCTTTTGTGTGCGTTGTCGTTTACTATTCGAGGGAGGAGACTTCGACAGTCAGCATACACACACACGCGCACACACACACACACACACACACACACACACACACACACACACTGGTCGTGCGTGGTTATAATACTTATTGCAGTGCAATTACCACCCTGTCTTATTCATATATAATGAGTACTCTGATTACAGTAGGAAAAGGTTACAATATCCTTCGCTTTTTTGAACATAACACAGAAGTGAGGGAAATGGGTTACAAAACTTTGGTCAGACATTGCATGAATATGGTGATGTCGTTTGAGCAAACGTTTTTATTTTCAAAACTAACGAATAGGTGATATTACGTGATTTCGATTAAAATCACAAAAATTGTCACGGTTATTAGTTTTTTGTGTGACAATACACTTTACCGTAAGTAAGCGCGAGTCATTTACTGCCCGACAGCGTCGCTACGGGTGGAAAGAACATAGCTGCTGTGGACAGCAGTTCTGCGAGGCATATGACTCAGCGACCCAACCCCTCCAGTTCATTTTTTCAGGCAGTTATTCTGTAACTCTGCAAATTTTCCAAGCTTTGAGGTCAACTGGCGTTTTTTGCGCCACACTCCGTGATTTATTAAGGCTGATGCCTTCGTGAAGGTTATTTTTTAAAAGCACACACTGTCAGAGATGCTGATATCAGTTCGACGTGGAAGTTATTCAGTTAGGACACTGGGTTGAACCTTCACTCGCGTTAATTCAAAAAATAGAGAGGTAGTCGAAACTCTAGTTTCCCTATGGTTATAGTGAGCTCATCATTTACGCGAAATGAAAGAGTTACTACCCAAATTTCGTTTATGCTATTACTAGAATTATCTGGCAAATTAATGCTTTATAAGTCGTATTGAATATTCATAAATGTGCATAACAGCTCATCACAGAGAAGACTGAATATTTATAAGTATTCATGATAACAGTTCATCAAAATAGCAATTATAGACTGTAAAGAACCGTGATCTCCCAGCGGAAGGGCTTTCAGCGCCTTCGTATCACGTCACACGCTCTAGTGCTAGTTCCAGTGCGCACTCGCTCGACATTAGGGTCACTGGACGTGCGTATACCGCGTTATTAGTTCCAACTACATCAGCGACCGTGCGTGGGCGCTTTAGGGTGTACTACCGTAGCGACCCCGGGGAGTTTGTAAACGTCAGTGCGTGTGATCTAACGTAGTGACAGTGTGGCTTAGTGAGCTGGTGCGATGCACACTGTATCTGGGAGGTACAGGAGGCTAATACGGGGGCGGTCCCCAACGACCGCATAGTAAATTACAAATTTCACAAAAAACACTTATGACACGCTGAACATAGTTACACATTTCACAGACAGATGGCAACTCTACACTTCCTCCATCACTACGCAGTACGACCTGGTAGTAGGTATAAAATGTTTCACCATGAAAACTATCGGGCAGGCAACCCCAAAATGTTGGAAAAGGGGATGAAAAATAAGATGCAGGGAGCGACTGTACCGTCAGGCATACGAGACTCGTTCGAAATCATTCCACCACGTTCACAACCAGTACATGTATGCAACAGTGGTCACGGCAGTCGTCTGTCGCCTGTTCACAGGGTACGTCCATAAACTACGTGGCTTGGTCTAAAGGTAGGAGGAGTTGGCTGGAAAACTACTCTGGGCCACGTGGGCGGGGGGGGGGGTGGAGGGGGGAAGGGGTTCCGAGCCAGGCCACGAAGCTCCTATACATATTATTTTTCACAGTTAACATGAGGTACAGAACACACTACAACATGTATATACTTATTTCCATATACTTGTATAATTTACGATAATCTGACAAGAGAAAACAGTACAAAATAGCTACATGCTTCGCGAGGGAGGAGGCCAAAATGTGAGCTACGTGGTTTATGGACGCTCCCCTAGCTCAACAGTAAACAGAGTATCTGCAGAGGAGCTTCCGCGCCAAGAGCCTGCATCTTCAAAGATGAGTGTTAAGTGTACAAGGGCGTAGCCAGAATTAACTTCAGGGTGGGGCAAAAATCAGGAAACTTAATAAAAAAATTCTTGTTACAAATGGTTTTACTGGAAAAAAATTAAACACTGAATTTATTTATTTGAGCAGTAGTCCGCGAGAGTTCTGGCTAAATTTTGACAGAATTTATTTTTCAGAATGAAAAAATGGAATTTTTATTTTCGTATATTTTGCGCCCAGGTGGAGCAAACGCTACACCCCGCTTACGCAGCTTCGCATTATTTAATAAAGAGGCGAAAGTTTTATAAAATGAGAAGCAGATATAGAAAGAAGAAAATAATGTATGGGGATCTAAGAGAAGTTGTTTACTAGGCACAATGCATGTGTAACCTCAAGAAGAGAAGTGTCAAGCTAAGTCTATTGCAGTCAGAGCAGTGAGGTTATTTGAACGTAGCTGACGTCATAATTTCTAGGGCCGAGAAAGCGCTCACATTTAGTCTACCACTTCCGTTTTGCTCTTAAATCCTCCAAGAATAAAGAAATGATTTAAGTGACGCATTAGTCAATGAAAACAAACTAATTTATTTGGCGATATGCAACTCTTTTGTCATTCTTAGTGCATTTGAAATGAATTGCATAACCTTTTTATTACCAGCCACTGTTTTTATTATTATTATTGAAACTAGACAATATAACCTGGCTGTTGCCCATTTATCCTCGCAGGGCAAGGCAGATATAACTTTCCTTATACCTCCCGAAACTTATCCTCGCAGACGTCGCCAGAATATAACCCCTCTGTCAGTTGGATGGTTTTGATGTTAACATGAAATATTTAATAAGCCAAGAAAAGTTAACACCATAACTTTTTTAAATAGACTCCGCTCTTCCTGTATCACCTCAGCGATCACAAAACCAACACACACCGCGCGACTTTATTCTGTCTTAGCTGCACTCGCGTACCAAAGATTATTCCAATGACAATACAGTATGAACAGTCTGTGGAATTAGTACGCGAGCACATGTATTCAAACTATTACATTGTCCATTGAATTACTTAAGAGTTAATAATTACAAAAACAAACTACTTACCTTACAACAATCCGAATATGGCGCTATGAGGTGCCACTAGGAGATTCTTACAAAGTGTTGTGTTTCCTTAAGATACGCCAGGTAGCAGTGTGGACTCACCGTGGTCCTGCAGGATGGCCCCAGCAGGTGTCCTCTGTCCACTGTCCGAGGAGTGTCTGTCGTAGAACATCGTGGAGGCCGACCGCATCATGGCGGCTGCAACACGAAAACACCACAACCCCATCAACGTAACACTTCCCGACTGCTTCGAATGCTTTCAATCATTGAACGAGCTGTTATATAGTGCCGTGCCTTTGCCATTGCCTCGACGACATTGTTTGGACATTTAAATTACGTATTACCACTATCTGTAATCGACGATCTGGTGGCTCAGTGGTTAAGGCGTTCGCCTTAAAACTCGAGACCGAGCGTGGCGGGTGAGCGATAACGCTTTGGCCTTGCATACGGAAGGACGCGGGTTTGAATCCCCGTCCAGCCTTTCAGGTTTGTATTTTTCATGGTTTACACAAATCCCCCCCAGGTGAATGACAGGATGCTTCCTTCTAAATGCCACGGCCAAATTCCTTCCCGTTCCGTGCCCCCAGTCCTTTCCCGCCTCTAATGACTTCGACGTCGACGAGGCGCAAAGTAATGAAATTAAATCTTGAGACAAGGAATTTGTAAGGGCTTTGATCGTATAAACACACCAGGAGGAGCAGTGGTTGGGATTCCACGTTAGACTTGTGGTGTAATCCCAAGCTTCTCAGCAGTGCGGCGCGCAAACAGACATCACACGTGGCCTCAATTAAACGCCCAAGTAAATGTTTTATTGTTCCATTGCCGCCTACCAAGTGCAACAGGACAACGGATTGGGCCGTGATTGGTTCGTCCACCCCCCCCCCCCCACACCCCTTTTTCTGTGTGAACGACTGAATAACATTGAGAGAGCCACACAAGCAGGTTATTCGGTGCCAGACACTCACCAGGGGTGGCTGCCCGTTTTGTTGTTGGAGACGTCAGCTGGAGTCTAACCAGCTGCCCTCGTGGACGGCGGCGACAGGACTGCCTCCAAGACATCACGACTCGACGGTAACGACACGGACCGTAACACGCCCTAATTATCCATGCTCTACCCTATCTGTGACTAGCCAAGGCAAATGATTTATAAATGTGTTTACAAAAAGTGGAATAATAAAGTAACTAAACCCTTGAGCTTTTGTTTTGTTAACTATAATAAATGAGCTTTTTGTGTTCTCCCCAGGACTATTATCCCACAGCACAATATTATTATTTATTACAGAAAAATAGAAAATATTTCAGACTGTAGATCACCAGGTCGCCGCAACACCAGACGAATTCACCTTTCCATATGTGATAAGTTTCAAAACCGTTACCATACTTACCTTCTCTTGTTCAGGTCTTTTGGCCTCGTTGACGTCTAGTACATTGAAGGTGGGAAGGGATTGAGAGCAAGCAACGGGAAGGAATTCAGCCATGGGCTTCTGAACGAACCGCCCCAGCATTCGCCTAGAGTGCTCTCACTGATCTGTGGAACACTGAAATGAGGGGATTCCAATCTGCATCCTCATTAATTCGATGGCCGAAATCATAAGTAATAAATTTCTCAGAAACCCGTAGTTGGAGTTATATGGCCACGTTGCCTCTGCTGTCATACAATTTGACTAAAGACAATATCAATTACGACCATCCCAGACCATGCGGGAGCGACAATACTGCCCTGCTCGGAAAATGCTACAACATCCCAACGAAGTAGTTTATGACTGAAATCATATACTGAGAAGGGACACAGTGATACATAACCATCACGCATCTCTTCTTTAAAGAGAACTCATTCACGCCTTTCCTGGTGTGTGTAAAGTGAACAATCCACTTGTAATCGCTCCTTCATCAATGGCCGCATCCAAAACTTCACTCAAACTTATAAAAAGGCCGGAAAGGCTCCTGTAATATTTAAGTAATACTCAACTAGGTAGAGATACACTGAAGAGCCAAAGAAACTAGTACACCTGCCTAATATCGCGTAGGGCCCCCGCGAGCACGCAGAAGTGCCGCAACACGACGTGGCGTGGACTCGAATAGTGTCTGAAGTAGTGCTGGAGGGAATTGACACCATACATCCTGCAGGGCTGTCCATAAATCCGTAAGAGTACGAGGGGGTGGATATCTCTTCTGAACGGCACGTTGCAAGACATCCCAGATATGCTCAATAATGTTCATGTCCGGGAAGTTTGGTGGCCAGCTGAGGTATTTAAACACAGAAGAGTGTTCCTGGAGCCACACTGTAGCAATTCTGATCGTGTGAGGTGTCGCATTGTCCTGCTGCAATTGCCCAAGTTCGTCGGAATGCACAATAGACATGAAAGGACGCAGGTGATCAGCCAGGATGCGTACGTACGTGTCACCTGTCAGAGTCGTATCTAGACGTATCAGGGGTCCCCTGTCACTCCAACTGCACACGCCCCACACCATTACAGACCCTCCACCAGCTTAAGCAGTCCCCTCCTGACATGGTTCATTAGGTTGTCTCCATTCCCGTACACGTCCATCCGCTCGTTACAATTGGAAACGAGACTCCTCAGACCAGGCAAAATGTTTCCAATCATCCACAGTCCAATGTCGGTGTTGACGGGCCCAGACGAGACGTAAAGCTTTCTGTCGTGCACTCAGCAAGGGTACCAGAGTGGGTCTTCAACTCCGAAATGTTTAGTTGAATGATTCGCACGCTGACACTTCTTGATGGCCCAGCATTGAAATCCGCAGCAATTTGCGGAAGGCTTGCAGTTCTGTTATGTTGAAAGATTCTCTCCATTCGTCGTTGGTGCCGTTCTTAAGGATCGTTTTCCGGCCACAGCGATGTCGGAGATTTGATATTTTACCGGATTCTCGATATTCACGGTGCACTCGCGTAATGGACGTACGGGAAAATCCCCACCTCATCGCTGCCTCGGAAATGCTGTGTCCCATGTCTCATGCGACGACTATAACATCACGTTCAAACTCACTTAAATCGTGATAATCTGCCATTGTAGCAGCAGTAACCGATCTAACGCCTGCGCCAGACACCTGTTGTCTTATATTGGTGTTGCCAACCGCACCGCCGTACTCTGAGTATTTAGATATCTTTGTGTTTGTATACGGCTGCCTATACAAGTATCTTTGGCTTTTCAGTGTAATAGTCCAACACTTATCTTTTTACTTAGACTCAGAGACCAGTAATGTAATATAGACCTATCTCACGAGATTCCACTAGCAAGCAATATTTACAAGGCAATAACTTTATCTTTTTAAACTGGCAGTTCGAAATAACCTTTGTTTTACGTTTCTTGCATGTTTCCTAACAGTGCCTAATACGCGTAATTGGTTTCACCTGTACATGTTGCGCAATGCTGACTAACGTACGTATTAAAATCCCTACGAGTCCTTTACCACACTTATTTCTTTTTTTAATCTAACGCATAACATGACAAATAAAGTTTACCTGCAATAATTTAAGTTCTTTATTGGAAATACATAGTGTCATTTTACTACGTTATTAAACAATTACTCTAAAAACAGAGGAATACTTAAGTGCAATTTAAGGCTTCTTTCAACGTAAGTTGTGCCGTCTATTGACACCTCACGGCCTATTTAAAAGTGGCAATGGCGTCACACTTTTGTCTCCGACGAAACAAGCACATTGCAGAGGGACCTCTAAGAAGTCGGTTGTGACAGGGAAAGCTCGGTTGCAAGTTTTTCCTCTCACTAATCTTCTAGCGTTGCGACATTTACTAAATACCAATAATAATGCTCTAAAATGTCTCCTTATTTTTCTTAATAAAAGCATAAAACCGTTACAGTATCCACCATTTCCGTTGCAAAAAGGACTACTGACACATGACTAAAAAATCCTTACGGCTTGGAATCTTCTTCTGAAGTCACGAGGTCTCGCTCGCACCGCCAACAAACGTTATCTGATCGTCACTAAGTGTCGCAAAGGATAGTATGTACACACGAGTAACAGCCTACGTACACGATCTCGACGTAAAACCCTAACCATCTAGAGTTAACTTTCAAAACTCCGTTAATTACGTGAGGGGTGTTTTTTTTTTTTTTCGTTAAATTTGGACCCTCCTCTCCCCCTTGGCGAGATTTTGTGAGCCCTGGTGCGAACCCTCTTCCCCTAACTTGAGATTGGCCTCGTAAGACCTTTTTTCAGCTCTACTGCAATCTGAAATAAAAAGCTCACGTGACATTTTTACTGCCCCCCACCAATCCTTTTAATGAAATGTGTGGAGGTTTTGCCGGAATCCTCCTCGCTCCTACTTTGAGCCACGTAAATAACGGACGCCCTCATATGACGTCATTATAGTAACAAACTCAAAATAATAAACAAATGTCCATAAACGTTTGAGGAGCTTTGCTCTTTGCTAGCTCAACTCTAGGGAGCGAGAGGCAGTGATAGTCAGCGATGAGGCGGAACATTCTGGGAAATCACGTGGACCTTCAGTGCTCACGGGGAAAGATAATTACAATCCAGTCAGCACTGGAGACAGCGGATCAGTTAAAATGTCGGACAAGCAGATGTCAACCGCTGCGGAAGTCAGCTGTGGACAGGTAGCAACTTACTTCAGCCGCAGTGGAGACGCGGATTGTCACAAAGATGTGCGAGCCAGTAGGAACTGTACAAGCAGCTGTCGTGAAGTTAACACAGGATGGTGTCAGACAAAAAAGTCTGCTGTTATAAAAACGGACTTGTAAAGCGTAGAAGGTTACAGTTATATCGTTGTTCGCAATCCAATGTGAAAGAATCACCGACAGGAAAAACTTTTCTATAAATATGTCAGTCGTTAATAATATGAATTAGTGAGGAAGGATCCTGACAGCCTCGGTTACGGGTTTGAACACTGAGATCGATCAAGGTGGGTGAGCGCTAACGTTCGGGACTGCAATTTTGGAGGTCGGGCTCGAATCCCTTTACGGCGTCCATGTTTCGGTTACCCCACGGTTAGCCAAAATCACTGAATGTGAATACTGCGATGTTTCCTTCAAAAGGCCCTGTCCGAAATCCTGCCCATACTTCTGATCAGCAGTTTCCGGCCTGTGATGACCCCATATTCCAGACGGAGAAGAGCAGCAGAGAGGAGGGAATCTAATTTCGAGACGATCAAAAAGATCGAAACAGTTTGTAACCATACAATACGAAATTTTAGCGGATGTACAAGACCACTCCACTGTACTGGCTACCCATTTTGTGCAACATGGAACTGCCTACAATAAGACGACACAATCTCCTAATTGCCCAATATAATAAGATCTGTCATAACTTGGATCTGCCCATCCATGACGACATGGATAATTAGTTTGAGAGACTTAAATCAAGAAATCCAAGCTTAAAAACTGTAAAACAGATTATATCTGATAAATTTTGATGGGAGTGAAGCTTGGAAATTCGAGTGGACAGCCTCAGCTCCACCAGAATGGCACTCCCTGTTTGGCAGTCAACAGGCACTAAAGGGACTCAACCTTCCTCGCAAGACCTGGGCAGCTCACAACAGAGTCAGGTCTGGTCATGCCAGATCTGCTTCATCTTTGTGCACATTGGGAATGAGAGATTCACCGAGATGCGATTGTGGCGAGGAAACGCAAACCATCCGTCACGTGACATTTGACTGCCCACTTCGAGCCTTCAGGGGATCAACGATAGATTTTATTAACATATCAAATGAAGCTTTAGATTGGATACACCATGTTAATTTTGAATTTTAATTGTAATTTAATCTTAAATTGTATTATTTTTGTGCAATGAACATAAGTTAAATAAATAAATAAAAAATTTGTATATAAAAAAATACTTTGTTCAATCTTGCCTCGGCGCCATGGAAGAAGTCCTTCCAGAATCTTATATATATATAAAAATAGACGTGTTTTTTCCTATATTTCACTTTTCAGCCACCACTACCTTGCACAGATCACTGATGTTTGTTGGTGGAAGTAGCATGGAGTTTCCTGTCGTGCACAACATTGGCCGAATGCCGATAGCTGTGGGGATGTGGGAGATATAACGATTAAAGTTGGTCAGTGCAGGGCGTTTTCATATTTCGACCAAAAAATTCGTATCTCCGTATACTTCTCTTTCCTGCCACAACTACATAACATAGACCTTTGGTATTTGTGTGTGGTAATAGAATCGTCTTTCCTGTCGTGCACTATGGTTGTTAGATGTCGGTAGCTATGGGGGTGTAGGAGATATGGGGGTTGAAAGTGGTCGACCTGTGGCAATTTCATACTTCTGCCAAAGACAAAAGTGTCATGGTGTATCACTTTTCAGCGAAAACTATAGATCACAGATAACTGGTGTTTGTGTGTAGTAGTAGCACAGAGTCACCTTTCGATCACAACAGCGGCCGATTTTCAGAAACTGTGGTACTGTGGTAAGATATGGTGGTTGTAAGTGGCCGACCAAGGATATTTTCGTATTTCGACTTTCTCCGCATATGTCTCTTTTCTGCCACAACTACATAGTATAGAGCATTGGTGTTTGTGTTTGGTAGTAGAATCGTATCTCATGTAGTGCACTATGGTTGTTAGATGTCGGTAGCTATGGGGGTGTGGGAGATATGGGGGTTGAAAGTGATCGACCTGTGGCAATTTCATACTTCTGCCAAAGACAAAAGTGTCATGGTGTATCACTTTCAGCTGAAAAACTATAGATCACAGATAACTGGCTGTTTGTGTGTAGTAGTAGCACAGAGTCACCTTTCGATCACAACAGCGGCCGAATTTCAGAAACTGTGTTACTGTGGTAGATATGGTGGTTGTAAGTGGCCGACCAAGGATATTTTCGTAATTTCGACTGTCTCCGCATATGTCACTTTTCTGCCACAACTACATAGCATAGAGCATTGGTGTTTGTGTTTGGTAGTAGAATCGTATCTCATGTAGTGCACTATGGTTGTTAGATGTCGGTAGCTATGGGGGTGTGGGAGATATGGGGGTTGAAAGTGATCGACCTGTGGCAATTTCATACTTCTGCCAAAGAC